>VWZW01002677.1:35408-60912 GCA_013397115.1 Edolisoma coerulescens
ACCCAGCAGGTGACACCAGTGGAGCCCAGCAGGTGACACCAGTGGCACCCAGCAGGTGACACCAGTGGAGCCCAGCAGGTGACACCAGTAGAGCACAGCAGGTGACCCCAGTGACACCCAGCAGGTCCCACTGCAAACAGCAGAGCAGAGGTGGAGGTGAGAGAAGGGAGCGGGGCTGAGTCAGCCCGTGGAAGGCTCTGTCCCTGTCCCCCAGGTTTGGGGAGGAGCAGCGAGGCTCTGCAGCCCCGATCCCTCGGAGCCCTGCGGGGCTGTCCCTGTCCCCCAGGTTTGGGGAGGAGCAGCGAGGCTCTGTCGCTGTCGCTGTCTCGGGGCGCTGCTGCCAAAGCCTGCGCTGCCGCTCCCTCTCCGGAGGAGAGCAATGCCCGGAGGGGTGATGGGTCAGAGGCTGTACACAACCGCCCTGGAGGTATTTTCCAGCCTAAATGATGCTCTGATTCCAGGGCTCAGGGAACCAGATCCCATCTTTACACTGACCTTCCACCTCTCGCCTCCACAGAGCGGACCAGGGCGCGTTCTGTTTCAGCTCTGCAGGAAAGCTGTTAGAGCAAATATTGGAATGCATCGTTCCAATTAAAAACAAACAACAAAACCCCACACCACCACCTCTCCTGAAAGTCCTTACCTTGCACATTCTGCTGGCAAGCTTAGATAAGCACACCAGAGGGAAACTAAGAAAGCTCCAGACGGGAAAGGTTAATATTGCTGTGGTATGGCTTGGTTTTGCACAGTGATTAGGCTCCCTGCCAGCCTGATTCCTTCAATGTTTTAACTATCTGCAGCTGAGTGATTACATTAATAAACTTCCAGTACAGACAGCATGCTAAATTCTAGCCACTGTTCATGTAGGAAGAGAACGGATGTCTTTAAACACACTTTCTCTTCTAAATTCTAGGAAAAAAAAGGCAAACCCTGGCCTGATTTTCCCAGAAAGAGCCCTTCCTTAGAAACCTCCAGCAACCTCTTGATTCTCAGCAGGATTTTTGGGACCAGGAGAATTCCGTCTCAGCTGAAGAAAGAATTTTTTCTTTATTTTTAAGGTTGTAGCAGCAGATCTAACGTTCCTCTCCGTCACCCATCACAGGTCTGCATAACTCAGATCCCAGTCATAACATCCCCAGAAATTACAGCTTGAAGACCTTAAGGTCAAAAGCATCCACCTGTACTATCCAGGCTAAGAGAATAAATCATCAGCAATGACTGATAATCAGAGAGGAATTTAGCTCATCATAGCTGAGACCAGAAGTCTTCAGGTCAAGTCCAACACAAACACAGCCCTGGGAGCTCAGACTGGGCCGCACAAAATCCCAAATCTGTCTCACAAAGACATGACCAAGTAAGGATGGGGAGCAAGTGAACCCCGTTATTTACCAGACAAATAAGGATTTCTGCACGTTTGGACGACAGCAGAATGTTTGCTGGCAGCACAGCAAGAGGGTTTGAAGGTGCCACAGGGACGGTGTTTCTCCAGTAGATCTGAGCGGCTCTTCCAGCAGCGGGAACCAACAGGAGCATCCCTGCTGGCCCCCAACCTCGGCTTGTGCCTCCCCTCAGTCCAGACAGGACACAAAAGGAGTGTTTGCAATGTGAGCCAGGCACACCTTCCTGCAGGGAGCTGCAGCACCTCTCACAGCACTCAGTAAAATATCCGTGTCTTTTTCACAAAACCTTGTTTCATCACTTCACTCACCAGCACACAACTGCTGGATTTCTCTTTTTTTTTGGTTGTTCATTTATTTTTAATTTATGCATCAGGAAATGACTGCAAATGTTTCATGTACACTGTACAGAAACCTCCACATCTCCTGGTGAGTTTATGTGGAGCAGAGCTGCGGTGTGGGCAGAACATCCAGTTTTGAATCCCAGCTCTGTCACTGACTCACTGCAGAAATTTGGTGAAATCATGGGCCCTTCTGAACAAAATGGGGATAATAACCATTCTTACCTAGGAGATGTGCAGTAAGACTTTGTTAATTATTGTCTGTAAGGACTTTGAAATCCCAAGATGAAAGACAATGTGCATCATATGAATCCATGAAACATAAAACATTGTATCTATGGAATAATGCATTTTACACTTCTTTAATGCATTTAACACTTCCTAACCATTAATCCTGTGCTTCTAGAAGGCCAACTGCTGCCATTCCATTCAAAATGCCTTCTTGCATGCAGAGAGCCAGAAGCCAGTAAAAGCCTTGGGCTCTGTGGCCCCAAACCTTCCCTCACCTCACTGAGGAGGAATTCACTGAACCACCACCAGTGCCAAACACAACTGCCCAGAGACAAACGTGCAGGTTGTGCACGGAAACAACTCCACGGCTGAGAAAACAAATAATCCTGTTCTGTGCTTGGTCATCTGCAACCTGATCTTCAGGGGGCTCCAGCAGAACTGCTCTGCAGCCCTTCTGAAGACTGAAAATGGACAGGGCAGCAGGAATCCACCACCTCCAAATCTAAAAGAATACAAAATAATGGCACAATGTAGATCATCTTTGACAGGGGGAGTTTACCCTAAATGTAGCCATTTATCAGCATGACTTTCTCTTCTATCTTTATGGAGAAAACGTGAATATCTGTTAATAACTCATTCTACCTGAAGCACAGGCATGAGGGACTGAGCAGCTGTTCTTGAGACAGTACAAATAATAACCCAAAGTGTTTGGCCCCATGGGAACAACAATTTGAAATAAAATCCTGCTTTTCTCAAGAACACCTTTGGAAAAAACCTAAAAATGGATACCAGAACTATTCACAAATATTATGGCTGTGAGAGATTGGGAGAAACCCTGGGCTTCCAGAGCAGACATATCTTTTAGTGAGGAACTCTAAGCTGAAAAATATTCAGTCACCTACACTGGGAAAGGTACCAGAGGCACCATGTAAAGACTGCAAAAGTAAAAGGGTTTTTTTACATAAACAACATTCACATAGCACTTGGAAGAATGGGTTCTTTGGGAATTACTGAATTCAGACAGAGAACAAGTCCAGGAAGCACTTAGATAAGGTAAAAGCTAAAGCTGGGTTAAACCTCAGCCAGACTGATGCTGCAGAGAAGTGACACTGAAGATGAGCAGCTTTGTGGCATTTCTGAACACTTCCATCGTCTTGGCAATCTCTGGGTGTTTGAACTGGAGCACTCAGCACTAAGTCTGTGCTTGAGTCAGAATTAGTGATGCAATCAGACCTACCTTGTCACTTTGTCACCATCAGACAACAAAGAATAAGCTCTTTTAGTGTTTCATAACATAAGCTCCCCAAATTCCTGGTTTATTCACATGGCACTTTCTTCTGGCTTGTTCCAGTTCCAACTCATCCTTCCTGAACATAAATCCTACACTGGCACAGAAAGGCAAAGCTTTAAGATGTGTTTTAAGTATTCCACGCTCTTTGTAAATGGTTTTAATTATTCATGATGGAAATGATGTGGTTTGTTTCTCACACTGCTCTCCCGCCCTTCCAAGTGTGCCTGGTAATTTTAAAAGACAGGAAACACAGAGTGGGATATTGTGATATCTCCCCTGAAGTATTTACTCGATGTTTTTATTATTTATGTAATAGTAGTCTGTTATCAATCCAGTAGTGATGGATAGTGATAGTTAAACGTTCCTGTGGGACTTCACAGGCCTTCATCCCTAAAGCAGGTTTGATGGAACTATAAAAATCCAAATGTACTTTTTCCCATGCATGCTTGCACTGGGTTGCAACAGTGGGACTCAAGCACATGAGGAGATTTGCCACTTATCTGAATGAGATACATTGCACCAACCCATTATGACAGAAACCCATTTCAGCCCTGAAGTTATTCCAATCAATTAGAAATTCTGATAACAGGAATGACATGGGCCTTTAAAAGCACTGCAGCTCACAGGCATGCACTATTCTTCCCAGTTAATGCCAGCAATTATACTTTTAACGAATGTTGCAGAGAACAAAAACGAAATAAATGGTGCTACATGCCTCAAATCTCCTTTTTTCTAACAGCCATGATCGCTATGAAAATCCTGTGCTCTGGGCAATTGTTACACACCACAAACAAAACATCACTTTTACCCTCCAGGCAGATCTGGTGTCAAGGACAGTCCCTTCTTGCTCACTCGGGAGTTTTGGGTGGGAAGCCCACAAATGACAAGCTTGTGAAAAGCTAAATTGTGATGCATTACTGAGGACAAAGGCAGTCCCAAAGACGGGGAATTAGGGGAGATCCTGTCTCCCATCAGTATTTAAGGGAGAGCATTTCCGAGCCCAGCGCTGGACCAGCCAGCTCTCACAAAGGGTTACGAGTCTAGGCAGACAGCAGCAGAATCCCTTTATAGATGGAAAATAAACGGATGCTACCTTTTAATTCTTTGTTTTCCACTCCCCCTTCTCACTGGGTGTTTTTTAAGCCTCTCCCCTGTTTCCCTCCTCATTCAGTAGCCTGGGAAATCCTACAGGATCTGATCTAACTTCTGCAAAGAACCAGCACACAGAGCTGAACTGGGCAACCTAGGCTGGGAAAGCCCAAAAAGAACACCAGTGCAAGTGAACACTTTGCTCCAGACACCTTTCCTGGTGTATAGAAGGCCTTTCAAGCAATAATTTCCAATTCACTACAGCCAGTTCCATCCACACATTACAGTGGGTAACCCAGTTGCATTAGGGAAAATTTCCTGTTACTTAGTTACAGGAAATCAGAGTGAGAAAACATCCTTCTCAATAGCAGCCTGGGCCCTTAAACGCTATTAAACAAAATGATATTGAAAAACCAACAACATGGTTTGGCTAACTGTTCTGGTAATGTTTTATGTAACAGACTAAATTTTAGTTACACAAACCACAATGTGGCAGGAGAAGGGGAAGACAACACATCTGAAAGTGGCTGAAAAGTGGGGTAAGGAGGAAGGAGAAGGTGGCTTTTCCTTTGTGCTCCCTCAATTGCTGCATCTCTGCTGTGTCCAGCTGGATTTCTGGCCTGAGAGCTGCTGAGGAGTGGTCAGTGATGCTCAGGCCTGGCCAGCAGCTCTTCCTGCAGACCAGGGTCAGGGAATGCTCCCGGTGCTCGGCGTCACTTTCAGTGTCACACACTTGTTGCATCAGCACCGACAGTTATGTTCACTGAAACGTGGATGTTTGTGTATTTACAGCACACAAATATTGTGCTTTCAGTATTGTCCACTGCTCTCTGCTCAGAGCAATTCTCCCACAAAGAATCAATGAAGCCACCTGAGCCCCACAGTCTGGAGTGTGTCACACCAGTGGTGCCAGCAGTGCAGTGGCCTCATTCACTGTTTGATCCTTTGAGCTCTCATCACCACTGACAGCTTGTCTTCCTCTCTTGTTCTCTTCTCTAAATGGCTCTGTCTTATTTTAAGACAAGAAAAAATCGTGCATTTACAAAGCTTGTATCATTAGGTTATAAAAACATCAGCAGCTTGAAGCTTTATACATTTCCTTTCCTTGTAACAGTATTTACAGAAATGAAACAGAAATTTTTCAAAAGGGGAATTAGGCTGCAAGCTGAGCATGAGGTTTGGGGTTTATGATAATGAGGAACTATCAATACCAAAGGTGGCAAAACTCTCACTTGCATTGGACAGCTGGGATCAGTATCTACAGAGCCACTGAGCAGGGCTGCTTTGCCCTGGCTGCACCTTTTGGAGCTGAGGAAAAGCTGCGACCTCCCATCGCTGCAGGAATTTCCCTGAGGTTCATTTGAGCCCTCAGAGCTGCGGCAGTCCGTGGGACACGAAGGACCAGCCCTTCCTTCCAGCCCCCTCTCCCCCATCAGCACAGGCTGTGCAGGACTCTACTCTAAGGTTTATCAGATCCGTGCTGGCACTTCTGCCCCGCTGGGACTCCTCAAGGAGAGCCCGGAGGGCGCAGGCAGCGCAGGTGGCACACACTGGGCCATTGCTGACAGGAAAAGATCTGCTGCCGGTCACTCAAAAGCTTCATTCCTTCCTTTGTTTGGGTCACCCACTCCCGGCATCCGAAGCGATCCCGGCTGCCTTGCCAGGGCAGCGGCTCTCCTGCCGCTCTGTGACTGCAGCACATGGACTGAAGAGCTCCACATCCTGAGGAGCTCATCCCTGCCCGTGGCTATCAGGAACAGCTGCCTCAGTGGCAGCTTTCCTTTAAACACAAATGCACCAGCGGTGCCCACCTGCCCTACCAAAAAACCCCAGAAAACTGCTTTGCAGTCACCTCTTTGTTCTGGTTCTAATTCATCCAGGAGCCACCAACCATGGTAACACTGCAGCATTAACTGTATTTAATCTTCAAATAAACCAGAGTTGCTAAAATCCCAGGGAGTGTATGGTAAATAGATTTATACAGAAGATTTAAGAGTGTTGAGCAGAGAGACCCTTCCAGCAGAGAGGCATTTATAGTTCCAGTACACCCAGCAGGTGAACAGGCAGCCCTTAGAATACACAAACTGACTGCAGCCACCATGATTTATGATTGTAGTTAATTTTTTTAAAGATTAATACATTTGCAAACTCGTTACTATGAGTAGCACACAGCCAGTTAATTTAAAATGGAACAAAAAAAAAAAAGTCTGGTTTTAGAAGATCAATACTTCCCCCTCCTCCTTTCTTATGCAACATTTAATTAAGAGAAGCAATACAATGGATAAACGTTTGACCAGGTTCTGCAAACAACATCCATGGATTTCCATTGACCCTGCTGCATGATCCTGGGCAAATAAACCTGGAGCACATTGAAAATTTCTCACCTGCAAAACAGACAGAATGATATCAACCACTCCTGAACACTCAGTAAAGAGTTTCCTTACTGAAAAGTACTGTTGCAGACTGAGGGCTTCTCCAGACAAAACACAGGTTCACACAATCAGATTTCAATATGGGATTATAAACTTGAAAATCTGACATCCTTTAAAAAAAAACCCCATCATTCAAAATTTCATCCAGTTCTTCCTGGTTTCTAACTACAACTTTCACCGCAAGACCACAGAAGCTCATTGCCACGGAGCCTTCCCAGCAGACGAAGGAAGGAAGTGAGGCAGAAGGATCTGCTGTGGCTTATCAGAGAACACACGTCAGAGCCACAGACAGCACTCGGCCTCCAAGGCCGTGTCCTGGCCAGGAAACCAAAATGAGACTTATTTCCTTCAGGGCCCGAGCTGGTCCATCCACAACGGAGCACATGAGCTGCATTGGATGGTGTACAAATAGGTACAAATAGGTACAGATAGGTACAAATACGTACAAATAGGTACAAATATGTTTTAGGCAACAAGAGTGTGAAGCTGGATGTGCAGTATGACCAAGAGGTGGTTCTGATTTGAGGAAAGGAAGAAGAGCTCAGTCTGTGAGTGGACTCGTTGCTGTCATTTACAGAAGTGCTCCTTCAGCAAACCAGAACCTAATGAATTACCAAGCATTAAAAATTGATCATCCCTGCATAGCATTTTTTAAACTTCTGTATTGATTCGTGTTTTCATTTTGCATAGTACACCAGAGCCCAATTAAATCCGTGGGAGGTGAAGGGGTGGGGGGACAGACTGAGAGGTTTTCCGAGCTTGTTCTGTGCTCTGGTCACTTCAAAACCGGGATGAGCAAAGCTATCAGGAGAGCAGACAGGCTCCTAGCATCCTGCATTTAATATTCATTTGATCATTACCTGGCATGCCAGAGTGTTTAAATCCAGCCCCTCCCCTGCTCTGCCCTGCAGGAGAGGCAGCCAGAGCCGGCTGCAGAGCATCTCAGAGAAGTAAGACAATTGACCTGACAACCGAGGGCACAAATCTTGTGCCAGAACAAACCATCCACAAGATTTCTACAGTCATCGTACATAAAAAACCTGATCAGACTGTTGGCTTCAGACAGAGCCTTATGTCAGGCCCAGTATGACACAAGCACATTTTCCCAAACTACTTAAAGGTTATGTAATAGAGATCTGCAGAGCATTAGCAGTCACATGACACGTCCCACTAAGATTTCAAACTGCCACCTACAAAATTTAATTAGCAAGCGGTAAACAAGGGAGAAGGGAAGAAATCCACTCCTGGAGCTGGCAGGGAGTAGTCCTGAGGTCCCAAACTCAGTGCAGGATTGGGGGCAGGGAAGTGGGGAGAACAGAAAGTCAGACTTAACAAATGGGTGAGACTGCGACTGTCACGGAGGAGGGAAATGCAGCGAACAGGGGCCAGATCAGCCCTGCAGCGCTGGCTACAGAGACAGCTGGGAGCTGCCCCCCGAGCACCCCCCGAGCACCCCCCGAGCACCACCAGCTCAGGCAGCCCAGGAGTGCTCAGCACCAGCACACTCCCAGGGACGCTGTGCCACCCCTCGGGGTGGGAGCTGGCACGGCTCTGTCAGGGTCCTCGCTGATCCACACCAGAGACCACCCAAAAGTGACAGGGGCAGGGCACTCCCTACAGATGTGTTTCCCACACCACTGAAAAGGCACCATGACATTCCTTTCAGGAGGAAGAAATAGCATTTTTTCAGCTCTATAAGAAGGAAGCACAGAAATATTCAGCAGGAGCTGAAAAGGTAAAGTCACAGAATAAATTCCCTGTTCTGGAGGAATTTAGCCTTGTTTTAGGATTTTTCTAAGCCAATCCTAAACAAGTTAACCTGCCTCAAGAAAGGCTTATTTTGGCTTATTATTGGTAAGAGGGGGTTTTATTGTAATTTTTTCTGTCACACATCCAGTGTAAAAACTTAATGAGGCTGTCTATAAAAATGATTTATGCTCCTCAGTGGAAGAAAATAAATCAGTCTAGTCCTAGGGGAGGTGGAGCGTGAAAGGAAAGGGGTGCATGTGATGGCTGCCCACCAGCTCACCGTGTTCACATCAAGCCTTGAGGAAGAGGAGCTTGCTGTAGGATGATGTTTAAAGGAAAAATGGGAGGTGGTTTCTAATTGTCGTTAGATGAGAGCAGGGAGGAGAATCTGTGCTGTCACATTCTAATGCCTTCCTCTTGGCTGTTCACAGGAGCACCCTGCACTGCTGCTGCAAGCACTGGGCACAGCAGTACTTACTGCTCTGGAAATCACCCTGTTTGTAACAGGAAAGAGAAAACCTTATGACAATTATAAAAAAAAAAACGCAAAAATCAAACCAACAGTCCCATCTCTGTCCTGACACCTGCACTGTGAATGTTTGTACCAAACCACAGCCACCAGCAGGGAAATGAGGCTCTTCACTCCAATGAACACACCCATGGGCACAGCAGAGAGTTCAGCTGATCAAATGTTATTCCAGAAACCTCAGAACAGATTCAAATTCTTCTGACACTCAGCAATATTCTTCCATAGATCAACAACACACAGTGCAGGCTGTCAAGTGATTTACAAGTAGCATCTAGAAGCCTCTGCTGGGATTCAGCATCCTGATGGAGAAAACAGTATTTGGTCTGAAAATCTCATTTCCTAAGCAGATAAAATAAATAGAATGTAGTGGAAAGAGTTCATTATTATTCCCATTTACAGAAGGAGAACAGAGCCCAAGAGATGCTGAATGCTTAGCTCAGGGCCATTCACAGAATCCGTGGCAGAGCTGGAAGTCCCACCCTGATTTCCTGCTCAAGCACCACGCCAGGAGCACGAGCCGAAGGGTTGAGCCCCAAGCCTTTAAGCCACTCTAATTTCCTCACCAAAATGCCAACCACAGGTGGCTCTACACTCACCAGTCACAGAATGAACATGCCTCCAACACGTCGTTTAACAGGATGGCTCCAGAAACCCTCAGTGAGCACCCTCAGGCTGCAGTCCCCACTGCTGCAGAGGACCCTGAGCTGCTCTCCAGTGGCAGCACTGCCCCTTCCCAGAGCCCCTCGGAGCAAAGCAGCCTGAGGAGAGCCCTCTCCCCCACCACCGAGCAGACACTGGCTCCATGGCACGCTGCTTTCGGGAAGCTGCACTTCCCCAGCGCTGTGGCTCCGCTCCAGCTCTATTTTTAATCACTATATTGGTGTATATTTTTCAATTCTAACAGCAAATGCTGTTCTACCAGAGAAAATGCTGCTGTCAGCAATACTCCACGACAATCCTCCTCTGTGGTGGACGGGCAGCTGACAGGGAACATCAACAGTCAGAGAGGTAATCACCAGCGGCACCAGGTGCTTTCCAGAAAATCCGAAACAGATTTCCGTTCCTTGGTCCTGTGCACAGAGAGACTTTCCAAACCAAGAGAGGAACTGTTACCTGTACAGCTTGACATTCTACCAGAATAGGATACAGGCTAATGCTGTGAGAGGGGGAGACAAAGGATTTACACAAAATTCCAGTTTAGTCAGAATCTTTTGCTGAATAATAACCCAAAAATAAGTCCCAGGAAAAAAGTCGTGACTAACAGACATTTCAGCTGGTGTGACATATTTCGTAGCAGTGATGAGGGCCTGAAACAATCTCAGTGAAATGACAAACAGCTTGACTGTCAAACCATGCTTCTTTAAACATAAATATTGAAAGGACAGGACAGTGATGCACGACCAAATAGTTTCTCATTGCAGAATAAAGTCAGCGTGATTTCAGATATTTAATTTTGATCTGTGGTGGGGCATCTGACAGACGAGAAGGAAACCCCCTAATACCCGAGGACACTAATTGTGCAGTGATCACAGGCTTCTTATTTCTCTCGTGGCAACCCAGAAGGGTTCAGACTGTTGTAATAAGCCACTGCCAGCAGAACACTGGAGTGCTGATACATTAATTTACTGCTCAGTATCACACACCTAAGCTACAGCAGTCACACACACGGGTGCGTGCACATCCAACACCTGTCTGACACAGAGATACATCCAAGGAGAAGCGGGGTTTGTGTTTCTGCACAAGTACACACACAGCTTGTGTGGGATTGGCCACATCCACAGAGAGATGCTTCAGATCTCTGAGCTTGCAGCTGTCAGTTAACTGAACCAGCATTTATCAGCTATTCAGAGCATTTTCATGCAGAAATCTGTGGCGCTGCACTGCCCCGTGTTTTGTTCCACCTCACTTCTCCTGCCCCTAAAGCCCACGTGCTGTTTTACAGCTGTAACTTGGTTATAATTCTAGAAATTTCAACACACTGCCTTTCTCAAAAAGGTGCTCCAGGTAGAGACAATATATTAAGTTGGACATAATAACAGTGCCCCTCTGCTCACTGCCTCCAGCATGCAGTCATGCTGTCTTTGAGCAGGCTGGAACTCATTCGGGTATGGAAGGAGGGAAAATCGGGGTTGCTCTCCAGCCTGCAGAGAGCATGACCACTTCACTGATTTCACTTAGAGTCGGTCTTTTCCCCGTTACAAAGAAAACAGTCTGCACAAAGCCACTGACCAGGGCCATCAGATCAAAAAGGAATAACAAAAAGCACCTAAAAAAGACCCAACCTCCTTTAAGGTTCTAGAAGCAGCACATATGTATTTCAAAGGCTGTCTACAGTGGTGAGTCCTGGCTGATATCTGTAATATTTGATCTGAATTACCTGCTTCGTTTGTCAGCTGGGCAGACTTGAAAGCCCTCCTCCAATAAAAATCTAACACCTCCTGATCAAAAAAGTCAAAATACAAAGTGACTACAGCAGCTTTCATATCAGTGCCCATATAATGCTATTTTTTATCGTATTGACTTTATGGGGATGCTGTAACTTCCCCTCTGCTGCTTGGTCTGTGGTTTTGTATTTCATGCTGTTGTCCTAAGGCAGCTCTTCTGTCTTGCTAAGCAATGGTCCTTATTTTTATCTGGATGATAACAATCACAGTATTCTTCCCCTGTCACAGAATGCTTGGTGCAATTCCTAATGTCACAACCAATGGCTTTGAATTTAGGTATTTCTTCAAGATATATCCAATCCCCTAAGAAGCAGACTCTGTATTTACCAGATGCAGTGTCAAGACCCATTAATAAGTTATTCTGCTGAGTTATTTTATACATAAACCCTGCACCACTACCTGCACTGGACAGAAGAGCCCAGGCAGTGTTTTACCACTAAAATAACAGGCAGCAGTATCTTAAAAATGAAAAATCGAAGCTTCCATGTGCGCTCAGATTTCCCTCAGTCACGACTGCACTAAGCCCATGTACAGCTGTAATGTCGACCATCACATCACTCTGGGAAAGACACACCTCCCCTGCCCAGCGCCACAAGCAATAGCCAGTTTTGAAAAGAGGTTAATAAAAGCCCTGCAGTATCCCCTGTAACACCGAGCACAGCCCGCTGGTGCATGCTAATTAACCGGTATTTATGGGAATAAGCAATCATAAAATGCTGCCATTCTGCTATACGTGCTGGCATGCAGAGCAGGCATCCCCCAGCGCTGAGCACGCTGTGTCCGTGTATCCGTGTGTCTGTCTGTCTCTGTCTGCAAATCTCGCCGTTCCGTGAGAAAAGGATGAGGTATTCACTTGCAATTGGTCTAATTCAGCATTAGATGCCAGACAAACGCCGCTCATTTTCACGGGCAGCGGCTCTGTGGAAGAGCAGTCGGAGCGATGACTTTGCCATGACACGACAATGTACATTTGCAAAGCAAACACAATCCGTGGAGATGCTCCGTGCTGGGGCTGGGGGCAGGGACAGCCGCCAGCCACTGCCACCGCTAACTTTGCCCACAGACACCAGCACGGAGCACAGACACTGCCCATCAAACCTGCCAATATGGCTTTTATTTTACTGGGAACCCTAAAAGTGACTGGGAAATTACATCAGATTACACATCAGTCGGAGGGAGGATGGAATAATCTAGCAAGAGTTTAATCCCTTTACCTAGTGCTCGTGCACGATGCACATTTTATTATCCAGAGCAGCACCTAGAAGCAAAGATTCAGTGAAGGGCATCACCAAATCGCTGCAGAATAATAAAGTTTGCCTGCCTCCGATGAGAGTTCCTGGTGCATCGCGCTCGCCAAAAGAGGATTCTCCCCCCGCACACGCATCCCCATCCCTCCCAGCCTCCCTGGGCCCGCAGAGCCTTTACCAGAACCGGCTGTTTCTGGGGAGGGCGGAATCCCAGCGTACCTGGGCTCAGGCGCTGCCGAGGGCGAGCAGGACCATGCCGGGAGCGCGGCGCGGGCGGAGGGGCGGCGGCGGCGCTCGGTGCCGGCGCTTCACGGGCGCGCCGCGGGCGGGCAGGCGGGGAGCCGCCGAGCGAGCATCATCGCCGTGCACGGCCGCCCGAGCCTATGAGGCGGCAGAGCTCGCTCGCAGCCGCCCCAAGATGGCTTTCCCCGCTCGCCTCTGCCCGTCTCACATGGCCCTGGCCCCGCAGCGCGGGCGCGGAGCCGCGCCGGGAGCCGCGGATGCGCCGCGCCGGAGGGGCCGCGGGGGAGGCGGCTGCCGGCAGCGCTGGCGTTCCCTCCGGTAATGCTATCGCAGGATCTCCGCAGTAGGTCATCTGTGGCCTACTGGCACGAACCAATGAACTGTAAATGTGAGCGGCAATTTTTTTTTTTCCGCTGCCCGGCCTGCCCAATGGAAGGCGCGGGAGCTCCGATGCAGAAGGGAATTAAGGCAGATTACCTGGAGCATCCCAACCATTCTGCCGCGCCTCTGCTCGGGGAAACCGGGGGCAACGCATCCGCACGAAACTTCTAAGGGGCAACAACATCTCCCCAGCAGGCAGGGGGAGACGCTGTAGGGGGATACAGGGAAGGATTTAAAATAAATCGAATTTTAGAAACCCAGCTTCAATCGTTTTCTCACCGTTTTTTGCTCCCAGTTTCTCCTGAGCGCAGATGATCCAAGTGACAGAATCTGATCACTTTGGGAGTGCATTCACTACAACATAACTGAATTCTCCAGGCTGATGAAGGTTAAATGATCAAGAAAACACCTGAATTATACTGAGTGTAATTTCTGTCTTTCCCTTATAGTATTTTACAGGGTAAGGAAATACTGCACTCTCAAGGCATTATTTTATTGAATTCTGTTAAAGTATCTAGAGAAATGCATCCCTCAGTTCAATAAGGTCTTTCCTGCAGTTCCTTTTCAGATATCAGCCTTCCTCCCATAGTTTTACCCACAGGCACAATGAGGAAGAGGAGAAGAATTTTCGTAAAAGTTTGGCATTAGCAAAAGAAGGCAGATTTCCCCTCAAGCCCAGTAGTTCTTCATGAAGTTGAAGGTCATGGGGAGTACCCTGCTCTCCAGGAACTGCCAGCACCTGATACTGCTCTGGAAGGAATTAGGAGCTATGGAAGAGGGATTTGCCAGATGATCTCTCTCTCAAGTTTTGTCTTACCTGGATTTCCAGTTCACTTTCAGTGTGAACCCATGAACCAGGATGTTTGCTAAAGAGCTGAGGAATCATTCCAAACTGGCCTTGTCTGCACTTCTGGAGCAGCAGCTCCCAGCCCTCCATCTGCCTGAGCACCTCGCTCAGACCAGGGCCCCCAGGGCTTCCAGCAGCGCCGGGAACCACCACTCCCACTGGGATGAAGCACATTTCTCCTCAGAGGTTCAGAATCAAACCCTGGTCACAGAGGGATCTGCAAAGCTGGAAAATCTGTCCCTCATTACGTGACTGAAACAGGCAAAGATCTGATCCCTGGTGATGTTGCAGGAAAAACAGACGAGGAGAAGGTTTATGGACAATCTGTGCCTCCTCCCCTGAATGCCTGCCTTGGCACATTCTAGAAAGACCAGAATTTTCTGACTGAAAAGTCCAAAATCTAAAAATAAGATCCCCAAGATCTCTCTGCTGTGCAAATCTCAGCCCCAAAAGACCTTCCCTGAGATTACTCATGACTGTAGCAGGAACAACAAAACTCTGGCATTTTCTGAGGGAAAAGCTGTTCCTGGCCAGCTTCCTGTGTTCATTCCCAGATTAGATTATGGCTCTGATCACCAGGCAAGGCACTCTTACTTTTCTGACCAGTCTGTGGCATAAATGGCTTTCTTTTTTTTTTTTTTTAAGTCTACTTTTGGCAAGTCAGATTTTTTCCCTCAGCTGAGCCGCAGGCGAGCTCCGAACGGAGATGCTCCTCGCTCCTTCTGGCCGGGCAGCGCCCCCCGCACGGTGCTCCAGCACCACGGACAGATCCGCCGCGGACGGCCCCGAGCGGGACCAGAGCATCCCAGTTTGGGATGGGTCTCTCCCAGGCCGGAGCTGCAGGAACGTGGCTGTTCCCTCATGTGCCTTTGTGCAAACAAAACAAGAACTTGCTAGGCCAGCTCGATGCTTGAGGATCTGTCAGATCACTCAAAACGGTGTTATTAACGTGCTACACAGAGCCAAGCCAGCTCTTCTCACTCCTTTTCCCGGGGGGAGTTAAAACATCCCTAGATCTGTACACGGGGTGTGTGGGTACACACACGGATAAAATGTGTAAATTACCACAAACTTTCTGGAAGCCTTGTTTTAAAAATATGGAAAATTACGTGAATAAATTTGATCAAGTCACTCTGAAAGTAAAATAGCAACTAGTTTTTTAAACTGCCAGCACAGGCTCAGTGCTGTGAAGGTTTTGAAACATATTCTTTATCTGAAGAACATGTTTAGCATTTTGAGTCATAGAAGTTTGACATATGCAACTTGTTATGCCACGGCAGACGAGAACTGACATTTTACTGGAACTGTGAGATGTTAGGGCTTTATTATTGTAAACATTTTATTATTAACTTCATCGTTTATGTGGCCAAATATCAGCATTACATAAATAGCTCGATAATAATTTTTTCTGGCTGCAGTTATGCTGTTGATGGGCCACTGGCATGTAGGAATATGTATAATACACGTAACAGTTCTGCTGAGAGAAGAAAGGGAATTACAGCTCTGTGTGCCATGGAGTCCCCCAGAATAACAACCCCAAACAACCCCTCCCTTCTGGTAGACATCCTTCAGAGAAAGAGAGAGAACAAAAGACATCTTTCTGTAGATGCTAAGGGCTCTAGGAAATACCATTTTAAATTGTAACTTTTCACAGGCTATAACCAGTTTCATGTTCTTTCCAGTCCTTCTGAGTTCCATGAAACAATTATTTAAAATACATCCTAAGAGATGGGTTTTCCTCTCAGTCCCCTTCGTATGACAAGCCAGCCTTGCAGGGTGCTGCTTCAATGAACCAAAACAAACGGAGATAAACCCTCCCCTCCCTAACTCCATTTTTTGAGTGAATAAACAATAAAGGAGCTCACCTTCCCTGCTGCCAGGACACGCCCAGGGCCTGCTGTGGAGGCGAAGGACAGCTGTCTCTGAAGCCACAGCAGCTCCTCCTGAGACTGTTTCAGTAACTCCTCGGTGCCTCCTGGCCTCTGCCCCAGCAGCCCCTCCTGCAGCACAGGAAATTCTCCATTTCTCTCTCGTCAAACACACGGGAACAGTGACACAGGACCCGTCACAGCTGCATCTCTGACCTGTCACAGCTGAAGCTGTGGCCCTGGATCTGGATTTCTGCAGGTCAGGTTTTGCGTTCAACCTGAGAATCCTCTGCCCCCCAAAATCAATCCCCTGCTCCCCATGCCCTAAAATCAATCTCTTCACAGCAGCAGCAGCAGGACACCCTGCACCCCAAGCACCCCAAGGGCTCAGGGAACTTCCTCTGGCTGCTGATCCAGCTGGGCAATCCCAGCCTTTGGGAACTGGAAGTGGCTCCTCTCGTGGAATTTGCTGCTGTACAAGGGGCTCAGAGATGCTGCTGGGAGGGCACAAAGTTAATTCAAGGCAATGCCAAGAAGAGTTTGATGTTGGGATAGTGAACACAAAGTACAGGAATGCCACTGGGTGTTCCAAAGTACAAGTTTACATCCGCAGTGCAAGTCTTGACTTGAGTCTAAACCAGAAATATGGTGAATTCAGACCCAAACTCTCCTCCACACAGGACAGCTTACTGGTATTAAATATTGTGTAAACTGTCTGTTTGAGTGAGAAACGGGCAGATAAACATTTTGGGTTTAAAACATCTATCAAAAAACTATTTCCAATGTAACTGTTTACCAGCACAGCTCAATATTAAGAATAGAACTGGATTTTTACCTACCCTCAGGCATCCCAGCTGATTTTGGAGTTCTTCACGCTCCCCTTGCAGCAGTTGGATCTCCAGATCTTTTATGCTTTTGGACTGTTTGTTGATATTTTGCAGATGTTGAGATGTAGCATTGACAAAGTGCATTTTCTGCTTCAGAGGCAGAGTTGTGGTGGTTGTTTCTGTGGTGACAGCAGTGTTATTGGATGACAGTGTCAATGAAGTTGAAGGGTTGACAGCCTGGTAAGGAGAAAATACATTTTTCATGTCATTCTTGCTAAAGCTTTGTCTGAGGGAAAGAATTTAATTCAAATTCTTTCAGAAATCACAGCATAAGTGCTTTATTTGAAAATTTCTTCCTCAGACATTTCATTCAAGCTGTGAGTAAGAGACAATCTTGCTTGATCAATCACAGGTAAAGAGATAGGGACAACACAAAGAGATGAAAAGCAGACAATTTATTTTCTTTTCTTTTTTTTTTTTCCCCTCGGTGGATCCCAGCCAGTCTCGATCGGTGACTGCGGAGGTGCCGATGGATTCGCCACTGGATGGCAACAAAGCGCTGCTCGCAGCCGCCGCCTCCGCGCCCGCCCGGCGCAGCGCCCGCGGCCGCCTCGGGAATGCTCCTCTCCCGCTGCTCGGCCGGGAGCTCGCCCGGAGCCCGGGGTGCGGCTCTCCGGGGTGCCCTGGGCCCGGCAATGCCCCCGGAGCCCGGGGTGCTGGGCCCGGCAATCCCCCCGGAGCCCCGGGACACGGCTCTCCCCGGGGTGCTGGGCCCGGCAATGCCCCCAGAGCCCCGGGGTGCGGCTCTCCCCAGGGTGCGGCTCTTCCCGGGGTCCTGGGCCCGGCAATCCCCCCGGAGCCCCGGGACACGGCTCTCCCCGGGATGCGCTGAGCCCGGCAATGCCCCCGGAGCCCCGGGACACGGCTCTCCCCAGGGTGCGGCTCTCCCCGGGGTGCTGAGCCCGGCAATCCCCCCGGAGCCCCGGGACACGGCTGTCCCGGGGTGCGGCTCTCCCGGGGTGCGGCTCTCCCCGCTGCCCTGGGCCCGGCAGCCCCGCCCGGAGCCGCCCTGCGCTGCCAAACCCGCGGGGCGAGAGCGGAGGGGAGCCTGAGGCTCCCTCCGGAGCTCGGGATGCCCCGGGCCTGGGGGAGCTCGGGGCTGGGGTCGGACAGGACGATATTCCCATTTACCGTCGCAGGCAAAACGGGTCCCGCTCGAGGGAAATGAGTTTATCGCCAATTAAAAGGGGTTTGGGTAGTGAGAAACAGGCAGAAATCATAGCATCACCTTCTGGCCGCCCTTTGCCAGGCTGGATTCCACCCCTTCCTCCCCAGCCGCCCTCCCCTCCCCTCCGGGAGCGATCTCGGGGCTGCCCGGGGGTCTCCGCTCCCCCTGCCCACACCTCGGGGCTCCAGGGCCATTTCTCACCCTTCTCCCCTCACCGCCCGCAGGTTTTGCCCTTTCCGGGGGCACCGAGGGCTGAGCTGTGCCTGCACGGGGCTCAGCTGGAACCGGTCCCGGCTCTGGGAGCTGCGTCCGCCCCATTCCTACCTTTTGGATCTGTTCCCGGGGTTCCTGACCCACCCAGGCTGCCTTTGCAGGGATGCTCAGCCCAGCTGGGGAGGGAGGGGGTCCCTAACGTGACCGAGGTACAGCTGTGTGAGCTGGGCCAGCTCGCACTGACTCGGCACCTTTAAAGCAAAAAAGGCTCGAAATTTTGCATGATAGAAACTGCTGCCCCAAACTGGAACGTGGGCAGGTTCCCACAAGCTGATCCCGACGCTGGCCTCCAGCAGGTCCATCAGGTGTCACCCCCAGCCTGCAGCTCCTGTGCTCTGCAACACTCAGGTTTGTTGTGAATGAGGAGAGTCAGAAAAGCAGAACCAACCTGAGGTGTTCTGCTAAACCTGTCCATGAATATTTAACTGGTGACTTTCTTCTGTTAAGCATTAAACTGTTGAGTAAATGATGCAGTAAAAAGTCTGACAGTTGCCAAACACTTAAGTGTTTATTGATTTTTTTTAAAGCATTTTTTAATCGAGTTTGTATCTGCTGGAGGGAGGAGCACAGAAAGCTCTGGAGAGAGGATCCATTAATGAACAGAAGAGACGAATCAGAGGAAACGTCAGGTAAAGTTTTTATCACTGAGGCACCCCAGTGTCACTGGTAAAGCAGCTTCTCTGTGGGCAAAGGGGCCTGTGCCTCCATCTCGAGGACATCCTGGGTTATCCTCACTGCTTCCTTCTTCCCTGCCAGCCTCAGACTCAAGGGGTTTTGGAAAAATCCCCCTCTTACACAAGCCACACGTGCAAACAGATACGCAGGAGTCATCACAAAAGGCATTTAACATCAGCATCTAATTTTTTTATTGGGGGATCACTTCAAGTTGACCAATATTTTAAATCAGGTATCTCACAATAAAAGCAGTAAATAACTCCCATTAGAAGAGTAAAAGAGAAAAGTCACAGTGGGATGGTCCTGTAACTGGTTAACATCCACAACATAACTCCTGAAACTGCAGAGTCACAGAATTTGTGCTGGGCCGTGAAACAAACTAAACACATCAGGGAAGCCAAAGCTGAGATAAATCCCTAACCCTAACCCTGTGCCGGGCAGGGTGCAGGCAGCTGTTTCAGTCATCACCTCTGGATGGTGTCAGTGCCATGAGAGCTGTCTCAGCCACTGGCAGGAAAGCACTGGAAGGTTTTACAGCGTGTAACACTCACCTTGCTCCTCTTAACATTTACTGAGCTGCTCTTCTCTCTGCTGCTGCCCTCGGGTCTGCGGCGTGGAGACTTCCCAGAGGTTTGTTCTGCTTTCTTGTTGCCCTCTCTGGACTGTGGAACAAAATTCATCAACGACTCATTAAAATGCTTCAGAATAGGTCTGAAATGTCTCAGCGGTGCTGTGGGTCCTAAATCAATTTGTTCTTGCATGGTGAAGCCCAGCTGTCCCAGCTCAGCCCAGGGGAGCTCGTGGCACAGATGAGATGTGGCAGCAGCAGGACAGGGCAGACCTCAGCCCCTGCTCCCCTCCTGGCCCTGGGCAGTGCCCGCTGGGGGGTGAGCTGAGCTCCTGCCCCAGGGACCGGGGCATTACTGGGAGCAGTTTGTTCCTGGCACGTGTTCTGTGTCCCTGCCAGCCTCAGGAAGGGTCTGACACAGGTGAATTTGGGGGACGGGTAAAGCAGCAGGGACGTGGGTGGCTGCAGGTGCCCAGTGATGGCCCTGCCCCAGCAGGCAGCTCAGTCACAGGGGCTCCTTCTGCAGCATCCCTGGAGCTGGGGGGGAGAGAGGAGCACACAGGGAGGGCCCTTGATTCCTCTGCAGCATCCCTGGAGCTGGGGGGGAGAGAGGAGCACACAGGGAGGGCCCTTGGTTCCCTCTGTGATGTCCCTGGAGCTGGGGGGGAGAGAGGAGCACACAGGGAGGGCCCTTGGTTCCCTCTGTGATGTCCCTGGAGCTGGGGGGGAGAGAGGAGCACACAGGGAGGGCCCTTGGTTCCCCTGCTGCTCCCCAGTGTGGGGCACGGGGTGCAGAGTGAACAGGCAGTGCTGGTTTAAGTGGGATGGGTATTTTAGCACTGATTCCTTTCTCAAATCCCAATCTACTGCTGAAGCACAGGTCATTTTCACAGCGTGCTGCAGTCGGTGTGAGCCACTCTTGCCCCCCAGGACTCACAAACCCGAATAACCCCCAGGGAGCTCGTGGGGCATTGGCCTGGCAGCGCCCTGCCCGGCTCAGGGCAGCTCAGCCCTCCTCCCTGCAGGGACCTTGGTGCCTCTCTCCTCCCTTCGTGGGGGCTGAGCTGGGCACTGCTCTGAGTGCCCCCTGCCCCTCGCTCTGGGCTGGCCCTGAGCACCGGCAGAGCAGCTGCTTTCTCGCTTTACATAACATTTAATCTTGTACAGCCCAGACCGCTCCCGGAGGGTAAACAGAGTGACTGAGATCTCCAAACACCACTGCCCTCATTTCCACCTCCTCCGTGCCGAGGCTGAGCCCGGCTCTCTCTGTCTGGCCAGCAGGACTCGGTGTCCAGTCCCATCCGAGGGGTGGATCTCATACTCCAGGAAAGTTGCAATACCAGGCAGGAAGGTCTTTTTGGAAAAGGAAGTTTGGAGTCTGTTCTTTTCTCTCATCAGATCTCAGAATGGTCTGATTTCTGATCATTTACAGCAATTCAGTTCAGCTTTTATTTCTCTTCTCTGCATTACTGCTCTGGGCTGTGGCACTGCAGGGATCAGTGCGTGAGAGCAGAACCTTTAAGGTCAGAACAGATGTCAGTGAAACAGTTCCCCTTTAATCTCAAAAAGATATTTTAATGCAATTAAAATAATGCCACATTTGCTTTCCAGTATAAATGGTAGGGAAGTCAACAAGGGCACTTATTTTTATCTGTGTAGGATGCAAAGGATGCTCAGTGGAAACCCAAGAAAAGCATCCTGGCCCACAGGTCTGAGTCACTCTCAGCACACGCCTGCCTCAGCAAGGAACCAGCTTTGGTGAGGAAAAACATAGAAAGCAGATCTGTAACCTAGCCCCAGCTCTCGTGAATGGATATGTGAATCCAGCTGGATTGCAGGGAAACTGAGATTTTGCCTTGATTTTCTTCAAAATTGTCTGAAGTTTATGGTAATTCCTGTTATGTTAGGGATTAAAAATATAAATATATTAGCTGTGATTAAAAATACATGTCAGCACTTGCTGAATTTTGTTGTCCTGTGAATTTTTGGTTTCTTTATAAGGCTGATTCGTTCCATGGTTTTATTTGCCTCATACTGGAAGGAAAACCATGCCCAAAAATCCATTAGGGGGAACTGTATAAATGGGAACTCTGACAAGGTCTATTTATAAATGGCTTCAAAGTCAAGAGAGCACAAGTGTGCCCAGCTGTCAGGCCGTGGGCCCGAGCAGAGCATCAGAGCTCTCCCCCAGCCTGTCCTGGCAGGCAGAGGGTGACCTGGATCAAGTGCTCAGGCACAGATTTCTGTCACCCAAAACTGCCCTCCCGAGCTCCCCAGCCCCGTGTCAGAACTGCCCCTCTCCCAGTACTCTGCTGAGCACTTTGGGAACCCGCTGCAGGAACCTGGGTGGTTCTTATAATGGTTCTGAACCTAATTTTAGGTGAACTTTTTTTAAATCCTGCCATCGGTGACTACTGAGGAGCTGTGCAAATACGTGGTGAGAAAGAGCTCGGTACTGTAGGAGGAGTCTAAATGTACCCTTCTACACATGCAAATGAATTTATTTAAAAATCAATGTAGCACTTGGTAGGCAGCTCAGGAGGCAGGGACTGGTTTTCAATGAGGAGAACATGAAAAGGAGCTGTAATTATTTTTAACAATGAACGTTTAGAATGTTTGCACTGGGACAGTAACATCAGTTCACCACAAATGGTGGTATCAGATGTGGGGAATATAAAGACAGACCAGGCAAGCCTTGTGGGAAACCCAGGAGAGACACAGATATTGAACTAGAATCCTTGGATAATTTGTTGTGGGGACAAACACATTTCCTCAGCTGAAGTGAAGGAGCTGGTTTCCAAACGCTGCATCTGCAGCCCAGTTCAGACTTACCCGGACACCCAAACTGGCCTGGTGTCAAAAGTTCCACAGGCTCCAGAGCAACTTTTCTTTGATAGAATTGGCGTTGTGAATTCAGCCAGTACGTAACCAAAGCACTCCCAGAGGAGCTGTGTGACAGCTGCGGCTTGGAGCTCTCAGGGAGCTGCATTGTGCCTGTTGTCCACACTCCCTGCTCCAAAAGCATCTCCACTTTTTCAGCTCCCTACCAAACTTGGGGGTTTCAGTCACTGCTTTGCACACTGGAGGCAAATCCTACTCCATAAAGCAATTTATTAACAAGGCTCTACATAGCTCCTCTATACGGTAAGATGTTAAAAAATGCTTCTTTTAAATAGTTGCCTATAACTCCACCTCTCCAAAAGGAAAATCCAGGGAAGTTTTCAGACAAATTCTGGCATGCCCTGGATTGGAAATGGTTACTCACCACTTTGTCTTCCTCTAGTTCTTTAGTCAAGGGCTTATCCACTTCAGAAGGTGATTGATTTGCCTGGGGGGAATCCAGCACAGAGCAGCCCTGATCCGCAGTGTGACTGATGGCCTTCCTCTGCAACAGAGGGAAAGTGCCTTGAGAGCATTTAAACCCTCTAGAGAGAGCCTAAACTGGCTTATGGGACTTCTGACTTTGTTAAAAGTCAGGCAGCACCACTTCACGAGCTTCCTTTCCATGTGCCTTTGTTTCCTCCTTCCCTGCCAGAGCACTCAGGGCCTGCCTTGCATCCTCAAGCTTCGGAGATGCTGGGTGGGTTTTCTGAACTGAAGCAGCTCATTTGTACTTGTGCAGGTATTCCAGAATCTCACTTGATTCACGATTAATTGTAGCCTCACTATTTAAATGCATTTCTTTTAGATGTTTTTGCGTAGCAGCCACGTGAAACCCAACACTGGATTGCTTAATAAGCCTTTCGAACTTCTAACGTTTATAATATTCTAGAAGGGTCCTACATTATATATTTTAAATATGCTCCAGTGAAATAAAGATGACTCCTCCACGTGCTGCCTGTTTGCCTCGGGGGAACAGAAGGTGGGTGGGAGATCAGCCACCCCTTGCAGCAGCTCTTGGAGTCAGTGGAAAGAGTCCTGTGGGAGCTGATTTGACCCCAAATAAATGGCCAGGCGCTGTGGGGCAGGAGCTGGCAGCCTGCAGCCCCTCTGAGGTGCAGTTTTGCCTCGCTGCTTTCTCCCCATCCTCAGCCCCTGCAGCCCGGAGCAGGGAGAAACTCTGACAGGAGATGCACTCCCCAGGAGCTTCTGCTGTTCAGGCACCGCGAACGATGTGCTCAAGTGGAATTGTTTATTTTAGCAGCGAGTTCACAGACACAGAAATGTTTATTAGACACCGAAATGTTAATGGTGCTCTGAGATCCTTGTGCACAAATGAGCTCTTTTTAAAAAACCTCACATTTGAAACGTAATTGTCATCAGGGCTCCCAAAATGCAAATAAACTGCGAGTCGAGCTGCAGCTCCAGCAGGAGGAATGCTGGCAGGGATGGAGTGATGCACTCCAGCAGTGCCCCTGTGGGAACAGAGCCTTCAACAGGCGCAGCTTCATTTCACCCCTCATTTCTCCTGTTCCACCTCACACTGAAGGAGCCTGAGCCTAAGAGCCCCCCGCTCCAGCCGAAGCGAGCAGGTGATTTTCATGTGACAAACAATGCCCAGAAGAGGGCCCAGATCTGTGCTTTACAGACAGCACAAAAATGCGACGTTTTCCTAAACAAAAAATGTGCAAAATAAACATAGAGAAAATGGTATGGCAACACCCTGAATTATTGAACGGCTAGCTATGCAGAACAAACATAATTAAAGGGTCTCATTATCTTCTAAATAATCATTGCAAATAATGCTTTAGATAATTACTTCATTAGTTCTCAAAACACTGGCTTTTATTCTCCTCTGAGATTCTACCCACTAACTCTACTCTGAATAAATCGCCAAAAGGGAAAATGGAAAGCAGAGCAAGCATGTGAGCTGGAAAGGCAACGTGTGCTTGTATGAACTGACTCAAACCCAGGATGTTTTGAAAGGGTTTTTTTTTTTTTGCAGATTTTCAGATGGTTAAGAGCAGTTTGGATTTTTTAATGTATGTATTTCCTTCTTCAGATTGCTTTCTGCTGCAGTCAGACTCCCTTGCTTGCAGCTCTATTTACCCATCTGAGGATGGTTGGCAGCAGCGGGGATAGAACCAAGATTAGTCTTTATCACGGATGACTGTCCCTCTCCAGTAAAGCCACATACTGCCATTTTTCTTCACTACAAATCCCACGAGGTAGATCCAGTATTAAAAGAAATTATGCCTCTAAAAGCCACAGCCTAAATAAAAGGAAAGCCAGGGCAAGATAAGAAATGGGCAGAAAATCTAAGACCCACAATTAGATGGCTCAATAGCTAAGAATGCCTGCATTTGGAAAAGTGTCTTTTTTTAACAGCATTCTGTCAGTGCTGCCAGTAATTAAAGTAATGGCATAAAAAAGTGACAAGTCTTTTGCTGGTCAGGTCCCAAGTCAGTCTGGAGCACTGCAGAAGGCTGAGACTTTCCAGCTGTGGTGTTTTGAAAGGCCTTCACCAAAAGTTCATTAAAGAAATTAACTAGCAAAGGGAAAAGAGCAACTCTGCAGAGCGAGTCAGCACCCACCCAACCCTGAGATGGAAAGGGCACAGCAAACAAATCAGCAACATCTGAAACTATCAAAAGGGAATTAATCTGCACAAAGGTGATTATTGAAATTTTGAAAAGGGAGGTCAGCAGCAACCACAAAGTCTAGAGAGACCTGAGATGTATTTGTGAAAATGAATGGGTTTTTCGTGGTTTTTTAGTTAGATTTTTTTGGTGTTTGTGTTACGCTTTTGTGGTATTTTTTTATAAAATTACTGTAGTAGTAAGGTCACGTTTTGCTTCAGCACGTGTCAGAGGCCCTACAGTATTTGCTGCAAATGTGGAAGTTTCAGGTTTTTCTCCTTTCCACCCCACCCACCCAGAGCTCCCTCAGTAACACAAAGCTGCC
>VWZW01002677.1:61066-81374 GCA_013397115.1 Edolisoma coerulescens
CCCCTCCCCACGGAGCTCAGAGCAGGCAGGCAGTGAGGCCGGGGCACTGCAGCTGCTGGGACTGAGATGCTCTCTGAAGCTTTCAGTCGATGCTGCAGAGGGGACTGGAGCTTAATTGCTCTCACTAAATACACTCCAGGTCTCAGAGCTTCTCCCCAGACTCGGGTCCAGAGTGGCAGCTGTGCTTAAATCAGAAATCCCAGGGAAGGCCTGGAAGAACACAATTAGAATTAATTGTGTTTTCTGAGAGCCTTTCCAGCCCACTGAAATTTGCAGCATTGAGAGGGAGAGGGAGCTCGGAATGAGATGGCTCTGTCTGCCCCACTGCCAGCACTCAAAGGGTTTCCACTTTCTCAATATAAAACTCAGCAATAAACTAAAAACAAAACAGGGCCCAGCCACGCTTTTAAGAGCCAGCACCCCTCCTGACCAGCAGCCTGGTTTGGATCAGGGACAGAACAGAGTCAACCTGCCAAGTCCTATCCTGGCCAATGCACGTCACCTTCATTGCGGCCAAATTCCCAGAGGGGTGTGGGAAATACTTCTGGAAAACCCTCATGGGACCCCTGCAGGGGGAAATGCTGATTAAGATCATTAAACCAATTGCAGGAAACTCAGCAGACTTGCCCGATGGCAGAAATGTTGCTGAGGGTTATACAAGACTCCAAAAACTCAAAACCTTCCAGGTACAGGAACAGAACAGTTGTGGGCAACGCTGACCAAACCACCTCGTCACACACGGGCCGAAGCTGCCCCTGCAAACACCACGTGAAAGGACTGTCAGAGCTGCTGCAGAAACACCTCCTCTGCCCAGTCACACCAAACCCACTTCAGTGTTATCCAGCTCAATTTATTTTCAATTGACAGTACCTGGCACAGCCTGACCCAACCAAGTGCCACGTTCTCTCGGAAGTAGGGACACAGGAAATATCATCTTGTATGGAAAACAGTCCATGTGTTCGTGGTAGCTGTTTGCATCATCTTAGCCATTTTCTAGGAACTATTGAACATTAAAATCCTTCTTTCCCCTCTTTGCAGTACAATGGACTGAAATGCCAACAGCAGCCATCGCTCCTCACACAAACACAAGGACCTTGTCAGTACTTACCATTTCTGTATGTTCCCCTTGGTAAAAACCTTTATTCCAGAAGCACTTTTGGTCTTCAGAACCTCGTTGCAAGTGCTTATGAAGGGCCCCTTTTACTCCCAGAGGTTCCCACTGGTGGCAGAGGCGCTCCCGGGTGACAGAGGGGCCTGAAGGGCTGCGCTGGCACCGGCCCCGAGCGGCCAAACCCCGCCCGCGGCAGCGCCCGAGGGGCCAGGGCTATTGCCAGGGGCCCAGGGCTATTGCCAGGGGGGCCAGGGCTATTGCCAGGGGCCCAGGGCTATTGCCAGGGGCCCAGGGCTATTGCCAGAGGGGCCAGGGCTATTGCCAGGGGGGCCAGGGCTATTGCCAGGGGGCCCCAGGGCTATTGCCAGAGGGGCCAGGGCTATTGCCAGAGGGGCCAGGGCTATTGCCAGGGGCCCAGGGCTATTGCCAGAGGGCCCAGGGCTATTGCCAGAGGGGCCAGGGCTATTGCCAGAGGGGCCAGGGCTATTGCCAGGGGCCCAGGGCTATTGCCAGAGGGCCCAGGGCTATTGCCAGAGGGGCCAGGGCTATTGCCAGGGGGCCCAGGGCTATTGCCAGGGGCCCAGGGCTATTTACAGGAGGGACCAGGGCTATTGCCAGGAGGGACCAGGGCTAGTGCCAGGGGGGCCAGGGCTATTGCCAGGGGGTGCCAGGGCTATTGCCAGGGGGTGCCAGGGCTATTGCCAGGGGGGCCACCCGAGCCACATGAATGCATCAAACCAAATTTAACACGGGGTAACCCAAGTCCTTAAACTCACACCCCATCCGCCCCCTGGGACCACCCCAACACAGCCCGACACAAAGCCCACACCCAACTGTGCTCTCAGAAACACACTAAGCACAACTTTTATTTTAAATAATGCAATTTTTTTTTTTAAGAGAAGCATCCTTCCTCACAGGCAGCAGTTCCCTCCTTTCCCTTTGTCATCTCAATTTTATCAGGCTTCAATTCATCAAAACTCTGGCCATGCTCTGATAAACAAACCCTTCTTTGCCTAAAGCTCTGCTCTGTGTTTTACAGGGCACAGCAGAGGCAGAATTAAGGCAGAGTCACAGCCTTAGCTGGCTCTATCGAGCTCATTCCAGGTTTGGTGCTTTCCCCCAGCTGGCGAGAGGCAGCAGATACCTGCACTTACAAACACCCTGAGCATTTTGGTCGCACTGAACTTTGTAAGAGCAGCCAGGTAACACTGTCCCTGTTTTCAGAGACAGGCAGTCACTAATTGGTCATTTTCTAAGTGCTTTGGCATTAACTCCTCAGGCAAACCCCCACTGCTGTCAGCCTGTTAAGGAGTTGTCACAAATTATTTCTATATGAAGAGAGCATTCACTCAAATGAAACCTTGGGGTTTCTCACCTCAACATTTCTCTGGAAAAGCTCCCCCATGGGCACAGCTTAAATTAACAAATCCCATTATTTTCTTCATTATTCTCTCTACACCTGTTTTTGGTAAAAAGTTGCAGGAAAGTCACCCCCTTACCCTGAGAGCAGGCAATGCATTGTTTGATGTAAGTCACTGCAAAACCACAGCAGCCCCACTCCAGCTCCCACTGGGAACACTCCCCAAGGCCCCAGCAACCCCAGGGACACAGAACAGACACAGGAGACTCACGCAGGTGAGTTTATTAGTGCATAGGTTAGAGACTCACTCCCCTCCAGAATGAACCAAACAAAGAGGTTCATGTGAAAAGGTCTGTTTTGCTTTAAAACAAACTCATTGAGGCAGCTGTTCAACAAGAAGTGAAAACTACGGGGTAGCCTATTCAAATTTCTGGTCTTGATGGGCAAATTACTGCATTATAGAGAAAAAAATTCAACGAGACAGGATTTTGAGGGTCAGTTTACATAACCAGCTGGTAAACAGCAGGAGTGATTTTTCCTCCCCATCCAATTTGCGTATCTGTATAAATAATATTTACTGATAAAAATCTAGAAAACTACAGAATAAAAAAATGTATTTACCTAGAATGAGCATTAAGGCAACCAATCCTTCCTTACTTTGCATGTAAACTTCTTCACAAACATCAGTGAGCATTCTGGACTTAGAGGTAAAAGAAATTTGTTCATTACTGAAGCCAAATTTTTCAAGCGACTTCTTTATGGCTGACTCGTAGAGAGACCAATAATAATAAAAATGATATTTGTTTTCTTTTTTTAAACATGTTTGACATCTGAATAGCTCCAGCACATTCACAGTATACCTGGACAGCAAAGCAGGAATATTCATACATACAATATAAATGGTAAACTTTGCTGAATTTTACAAGTCTGAATTCTTGCTTACTGAGTAACTTTGATCTCAGACACTTTCAACAAAACCTAAGATTAAGGACTCTAAACTTGTAGGACCGAGTTACTGCAGTTAACATGAGAGCTGAGTATCTGAAAACATTGATGAGTAGAGTTTTAGACTATGTTTAAAAAGGCACAAATTATCCTCTCCTCCATTTCTCTTTAGAGTGTAAATATATCTACATATCTACATGGATATGCTTGAACGGTGAGGAGTCACAAATCCAAGTTACAAATATTTTACACACAACAGTACAAAAATAACCTGTAACATTAAATGCAGTTATTTGGGTACATTTGAATTCTTTCAAGCTTTCAAGTGGTGCAAGCTGGCATCACAACAGGCACGTGCACACCAAAACACTTCATCTATGTTATAGCCACACAAACCTCATAACACATCAGTGTCTTAGTTTGTATTATGTGTCAGACTCTTCTGGGGAGTTCATCCCCGTGTGCTATATTCACACATCAACATTAGCAACCTCCAGAACAAGAAAACTTGATTTGGCTTTATAAAGTCATTTCTGTGATACTCATATAAGCAGTAAGGCTAAACTGATCCATCAGTTTCCTTTGCACAAGAATTACCTGTAAAATTACCTGCTCAAGTGCAAATTCAGCGTGTTTCAGAGCTGTATGCTTTTACCAGAAATGTTGCAACTAACTCTTTATTAACCATGAAGGAAGTATTTAAAGCAATTAACCTTGAAAGAAAAAATAAAAAAACTGGCAAGTGTATAAAAGCTTTTTTTCTTTTTTCTTCTCAAGTGTAATGCACTAGGCAGTTAAACGAGCAGTCTTCTCAGGATAAAATATTTGAGCACTTGTTGGAGAAAAAGCATAAAGTTTAAATAGGTTAAGGTGACTAAATAATTAATACACTTAAACACAAGGCTACATCTCATAAAAATATTCACAAGAGTGCCAACAAAGGCAGCACTGGCAAGGTACTTAAAGTCATGATTAGACTTGGATTAGCAATAGGAAAAAAAGCCAAACAGTCAAAACTCAATAGTCTCTCAACTCCCTATTTCAACTGTAACACTGAGATGTGAAAAAAATCCTAAGTCACTTTAGTTCAAAACAAGTAGGAGCAAGTTTCAGTCTTACAAGTGTCTAGTTTGTGATGCAAAATCCATGCACATCCTAATACATTCTGATCTTCATTTATGAGTAAACATTAAGAGTGATTTTGCTTTCATTTTTAACCATTAGTGACAGGTCATCATCCTGGGACAGTGTCAGGCATCATCTGTGGAAAAGGTTTGGTTTCACTGAAGATGTTCTGGAGTTCCTGAAGGTTCGTAACTCTTGGAATGTGCTTGCTAGGACAGAGTTGTTGCTAGGATAATTCCAAGTATCAGAAGCAATACAGTTACACATATTATTATGAGCATCAATTTCTGCAGGGAAAAGAGAGAAAAGTTAAGACTGAAATACTTTGTCAGAGACAGAACTGTTTAAATAAGAGCCACAGTACCACTGGCACCCAGGCTGAGTGCTCCTTAGAAAGAAAATCCCAGCAATCTCTGCCATGATTTCCTGCTGTTTCCTGTTTCTAACACACGTGTACCCATGGTCACAAGACAGAGCCATCTGTGCAACATTTCTCTGTGTTCCTGTACAGAGTAATGGTTATTTCTCACACCCAACTTCTGCAAACATCACCAGAAGCAGATGTAGGTCAAGTCTAAGTAACTGCTCACTGCCACCCTCCTTGGATAAATATTTGCAGCCTGCTCAAACCTTTACATCTGCACCCTTAGTGGAACTCAGCAGGAGATCAGTAAAAACACCGTGTGGGTAATAGCTCAGAGGAGCTGCAAGGGTTCAAAAGGGAGAGATGGTTCTGTGCAAATGCATCGAGGTGTGACCCTGGGTCAGGTATTTCTGACTGCAAGTAATGACACAGTAAATTCTGCTCCCTACCCACAAACCAGAGCTGAGAAGGATCTCTAAGAAAGGAGAACTTAGATGTTAGAAGAGTGTTAGTACAGAAATGTGAATTTCTGATGAGCTGTCTGAACCAGCACCTGCTCCTAGTGCAGAGCTTAAAGACAGTGCATGCTGAAAGCTGCATTTCCACTGGACCCAGAGAAGTTAAAGTTAACTGCTGTTCCCTCCAAAGCCTGGCTAAGCATTTTCTGGACAAGAAATGGTACATTACTGCAGCAAAAATATGAACACTGAAAAAAAAATCTCATGTCCTAAACACATTGTTACCTCCCCCTGTTTCATTTGGTCTAGCATTAATAAACAGTTTCAAAGTAAGAAATTTTAAGATGTTCTCCACAATAGCCAACTTCATGTTTGCAGACATCTGCTTTTTCAAAAACTCTACTTAAACCCACAGGAACCCCCATTTGATAAAGTTCCAAGTGTACTAATTATTCCATTTTGTTTGCTGATGTGAACTTTCAGCATAAAAACAGAAATTCCAAGAGCTGTGAGCCAGTTCTTGGCTTTTTGCTGTCCTTCCCTGCTGCTGGGCTGGGCAGGGGCTGCACCCTGGCAGGTGCCAGCTCTCAGCATCCCCGGGCAGGAGCTGCCAGAGGGCACAGGGAGCAGAGCCAGCCAGGACCTCAGCCCTGCCCCACGCAGCTGGGAAGGGTGAGCACACCACCAGAGAGGGAACAAGAGCCAAATTAGTTGATTAGTTACTTACTGCCACAGCGGCAGGAAGCCGTGCAGGCTGGGGTTATCCAAGCATCACCGAATACCCACAGACAAACCAATAATTAGAGCTACTATGGCAATCAACACCACTGACACAATGATAATTATCCATATTTTCTGTCAAAAAACAAGGTATTGTTAATATCAAGCACATTAACACTTGCATTTATTTTCAATTTTTCAAATAGTTTCTAGATCCACAAGCACTTTTATCAAAGCCTCCTGCATTCTCAAATTGAGATAGATTTATCTGTTTAATCTTGCAAATGTAAGAATTAACATTTTTAAACGGGTAAACTCGTGATTAATGGTTACACAGTTATCAGAGATGATACAACCACCATTCACAAACATTAAGTGGGCTCTTTTGACACTTCTGAGAAGACCTTTTGTAAATGAACCAGGTGTGTTATCTCTGTGCAGATCTGTATCTGTAGAGATGAATTATTCCCTCAAACCCAGCTCACCACAACGAGCCTCACCGAACTGCACAGCATGTCAAAAGGGAAAACTGGAATGTAAAAATAAACTACTTAGCAGTCTGATATCAGAATTTATTATTTGGTGTCTGATGGGAAGACACCAAAACAAAACGAGTGCCATGGAAAATGCCAGAACATTCCTTTGAACTCGAGTCCTCCACAAATTCAGTGTCATGGCACAATGTCACACCCTTCCCAGGGGGAAGATCCCCCTAATTTATCTGTAAAACTAATAATTACAGACAGAATTTCAAAAAAATAAGCCTATTTCAGCAAAAGCACTTTTATTTTTCCTGCTAGCAAATACATTTTATAGCTTTAAATCCAGGTAAGTTTACCAGTGACAAACAGCCAGAAACTTTTAAGGTTATTTAGAATCTGAATAATTTAAGGTGTTGTGAAAGCTGGTAAGAAAAACATGTGAATTTATCTACTGGAGTAATGCATTAATTCTTCTTTTGGGGTTTTTACAGTCTGTAATGGCAGCTCTGAGTGGAAAATTGTGAACACACCCTTAGCTGTGCATGAATTGCTGTTTTAATAGTCCAAGAAGTGTCTGTCCTCTATTGGTATTATAAACTTACAATATTAACTATAGCAAAATAATTCACATTGGAAATGTTCCTGTGCTAAGTCAAAACACTGACTAGCACAATTACAGAAAGACAACATACCCTCCGTGCTTTACTTTGATATTTAACTGCCTTTTTTGTCTCTTCTTTTGCGTGTTCCACATAATCCGTCGCATTCATCACGTTCTTTTCTATGTTGTTGATCATTTCACCCTTAAAGTGAAATTTTGAAGAAAAAACACATTATTGGAACCTGTGGGTATTTGTTTAAGGAACCTAAAAGAAAGGCTCTAGAACATCAAGAATGACTTTCACAAGTCCATGATGCACATCCTGGGGATGACCTTTTTCTGCTTTGGCCACGTCAAGGACAGAGGGGATGAGAAGCAAGGGCTGACAGCTCCCACCAAACAAGGAAGGCTCCCGAGCAGGGCAGGCAGACTTCTCCCTTGTGCAGGAACGAGTGCTGAGCACCTGAAAACATCCCTTGCGTGGGAGGGATGTTTTAACAGCCAAAGCTGAAAGTGACACACCTGAGATCAGAAATCCCTGGCGTGTCTGAAGTGGGAAAGGACATGGACTATTTCCACACAAGGTTCAACAGCTCTCTAGGAAGCACACACAGGAGTTCCTCAGAACTCAGGGATTAGGATGTCAGTGCATGACAAATTCAAATTAATTACAATGAATGAAATCTGGCAATGAAATGGAGGATTGGTGACAAATGACAGTAAGTCTGTTACCTGTGTCTCTGTCCACCAGAAGAAATAATCAGCAGCAGTAAACAGCAAAGCATTACAGAATGATGCACAAGTAACTTTTGTTCATATGTAATTCAAAAGAAACCTGCTACCAATTTCTCTTGGCTGTTTTCTTAATATCAAAGACACAAAGGACTTCTAGAACACCACCAAATTACAAAAAATAGTCCTTTTCAGGCAAGTTTCTCTGCTAACACTATTCTTTTCACTTTCCTGCAGAAGTCAAACCACTTTAAGATCAAAGTTAAAAATACTTCTGTTGGATAATTGGTATTTAAAGACTAAAAACAGAACAAATGTATGTGCCTGTCAAGACAAAGCTTACAAATACAGGAGATGACTTGAAGGACTTGTCAAGCCCTTTATGCTCATGTTAGTGACCACAGCAACTGCACCTCTGCATGAGGTGCAGGGTGCCCACAGCCTTGCTGACACACCTGCTACTCCACTGTGCCTGAGAATCTGCAGCTCCCAGCTATTAACCAATGTCCCAGGAGATGGTTTTTTGTACTTAAACATGCATGCAAATATGCTCCAGCATATTGCAATTAAGCATACTGAAGAAAATATTAAATATACTGACTGGAAGGTAAGTCTGTGGCCAGTTATTGAAAGCATGTCCTACATTGAGATGGTCAATTTGTCCACAACAAAACAAAAACCTCCAGTGATTAACTTCCATGTATTCTAACCACAGTCCAGAACTACTCTAAGTCTGCACTACCTGAATATAATCCACTGCTTCTGCACATGGCAAAGGGGAAGGGCGAGGAACACCCCACCATCCCATAAATGTGTTTGAGTTGGTTCAGTTACCTGAGTCTCAACAAACATTGCCATGTCCATAAACATCTCATGAAGCTCCCGAATGCTGGACTCCAGTTTCATAATGTCCTTGTGACGTGACTCGATTTCGTTCAGGGCTTGCCTGGTTATCTGAGAGTCTGATATGATCTTTGGCAGAATGGGAAAACACACGGACATAAGTAAGTGCCAACACACTTGGAAAGAGCAGGGGCAGCAGAATGGAACAGACATAACTGGACCACAAATACTTACATCAGAAGTGAAAATGGAAGGATTACCACTCTCTAACATTTCTTCCAGTTCCTCATCAGTGGTGGTCTTCCCAGCTAGGATAAAAACAACAGGACTTCACTAACATCACTTATTCAGTACTGAACATAACATTTTACCATCCAGAAGGATGACAATTCAGAGACAATGCTTGCATTGAGATTTTGCAGGATAAAACCCTGCAGTGTTCAGCTACTGCCAAGGGCCATTTTACTTATCACAAAATCCAGAAAGTATCAAGCAATAGTCAGAAACCAAACATAGATTCAAAGCTACCATGGAGAATCCTGGTCAGGGCTGGTTTTGCTTGGCTGGCTGGGGTCTTTTCTTTGTCAAACTGAAGAGTTTGATCAGAAACATTCACAATCTCCATACGAGCCTTGCTAAGTGGAGTGTCCTTCAGAACCCTGTTCATGCAACACTCAGTATTTACCTATTCCATTCACTCATGGCACTCACCCCACCACGGCGTGGGCGATAAAACCTTTACGTAAATTTGATTTTACCAGCCCAGGATTCCATTCTTGTTCCACGCAGAGAGGATGATAACCCCCAGTGTCCCTTCACTCCTGCTTTGATGCACTTTAGTACTGCATGTTTGAGCAAACTGCATCCTATTGATCACGCTGGTACAACAAATCCAACACAGTACAGGGTTTGTACTGCACAGTTTTAACAATTACATATCAAACCCCTATTCTTCCAATGAAAAATAAGCTGAATATCTGCACCAATTTATGTAATTCTGTCCCACCAGCTGAAAGCTACAGTTTGAATATTACTTTCTCATGTTAATGCCCAAGAATGCTGCAAAACCTGCTTTAAAATTGGTAGTGCTTAAGAAAAGCTGAAGGCTCTAATTGGGTCATAACAACTTTAATTTAACCATGTCCTGAGGTATCATGGTCCCTCCCCTCAAACACAAGCAAAGAACAACTTAACTTGCCCTATCAACTCTACTGAAATGCTGAATTGAACCATTAGTATGAGAGGCTAATGACAAATTTGAAAAGCACATGAAAAGCAAAATTTTCTTATGATTTGCCAGTTTTGCTGTTTGCATTCCCTGTTTCAGCAACGTATGTATTCACCTCTATAGAGCATATTTTAAAAAAGACTAATTTTAGGCACTTTTTAGACTCCTTCCAAGGTAGATGCTGTAGTTCAAAGTAGAGTCAGGAACCTTTCCAAATACTCTCAATAATGAATTGGAAGTAAGTCATATGTGAGTCAGTCAACAAATGGTTAAAGCACATACAACAGCAGCACTGATTTTATGCCAGATGAATTTACCAAGTGTCCTTGTAGACAAAAACAGCATCACATAAAAAGAGATGTTATCCTGTTAGGCATGTTAATTTTGGAATGGCTTTTAATAACACCTGCTGCTTCAGAATGCAGCTTTTCTTAATGCTTCACCTAAAGTTGCAACACTGGAAGTAAATGAAGCAAAGGAAGAAGGTAACTTCTTAAATAATTTTCAATCTAAAGGAAATTATTTAGTGAGTTTTCTCTCTTTTCTTTACAGCTGTTCTAGAAAGAGGGATATCAAGGGTTTGTGCCACGCAGGAAAACTGTTTCTTTTCTCTCCCACACTTCAAGGTGCTGTCCAAGATCTCTGATGCTTTGTACCATATTTAGTCAGTAACAAACAAGGCAGGTGCCAAGAGCAGGTAATTGTGGGTTTTTCAGGAGCACGGGGCAGTCACTCACTTATCTCCAGCTGCCTCTGGATGCGGCCCTTGCTGCGCTCCCGGAACAGCGTCTGCGTCTCGTTGTACTCGGTCATGACCTCCACGAACTTGTGCGCCAACACGGAGTGCTGGGGTGGGGGCAGACACAGGGGTTATCCTGTCCCACCCAGCAGCACTGCCAACAGCCCAGAGCAGCACCCCCAGCCCAGCAGAACCCCTGGGGAAGGACTCCGAGCAGGCAAACTCATTCCCTGCTTTCCCAGAACCCACGGATTTGCTTTCAGCTGGGGGGGCCCTACCTGTGTTTTCCTTATCCTGAGGTCCACCGAGGTCCGGTTGGCACTCTCCCCCTGGTCAAAGCTCTGCTCGATAGCTGAGAGCAAGACAGGGTACTGAGTCAATGCCAGTCATTTAACAGAGTAGCTCAATGTTTTGTAAATATTATCATTACTTTTTAAAGGTACGAGTTCCCCATAGACATGTGCAACATTTCAGGGGAGGAGAGGGGTGGCAGTGATATACAAATAAAATTTTTAAATAATTTTGATAATCGGTAGAGATCTTTAAACACAGTAACTGCTTCAATCATACTCTTAACAGAGTCACACTACTGTCTGTTACACTGGAAAAATTTTAAAAGGTGTCTTTTTGCAGTTAATCTTCTTCCAAAATATCATCCCCCAAAAAAGCATTTCAGTTGCAGAATACATTTCAACACAGAGGAATGACCTTGCCTTGTAATTTTCTAGGTTATTTCTGAAAGCAAGGAGTTTTACTTGTCCTCACAACTTACCCTTTAGCCTGGCCCGGATTTTATTAGCAATCTTCTTTATTTCCTCATTTAGTTCTTCAAGCTCTTCCTTTGTTCCTTTAAAAAATAGATTTTTTTAACCGTTACTGACTGATAATAGTAAGTCAGCAAGAGTCTATGAATCTCAGAATTGTGTTCAGTACAACCATGCAGAGTTGAAGTTTATTATCCTCCTAAGTACTTTAAATACTGTTTTTGTAACAGCAACCATTAGGTTCTTGCATCTTATGACAGCATTACACCTGGGAAATGTTATTATTACCAAACCTTCAACTAAACCAGGTGATAAACAGTTTTTTTAACACATTCAGGGTAATGTTAATTTGTCAGAAGTGAAATGCTACTGAGCTGTAAGCACAAGTGAAAAGACAGAGATGTCCCCTTTCTCCCAGCTGTGCCGTGTTCCAGCTGGGCACTGCCTTCACTCTCAGGACAGACCCGTGCTGTGCTCCACCTGTGACACCCAGGAATCCCACCCAGGGCACTCCGGGGGGCTTTGCCACATCCCTGTCAGGGGCTCCCTGCTGCACCACAGGCACAAACACACACTGCTCACAACTGCTGTCACTGCCTGCTCCTGTACAATGAGTTTGGAGCACAGATTTTAGCACAAACACAAGCTGATAAATGAGCTGAGACCACAGACTTTGAACATCCAGATGAACCCTGGTTAAACCCGAGATTCACTGAAAAAGCAGCCTGCAAAATCAGTTGTAGGAATACAAACACACACCAAGGAAAACAGGGGGACAGTATAAAATAACACCCACAGGTCAGTTTTCATCAGCAAGAGGAGGCAGCAAGATAAATGTTAAGCCAGCATTGCAACACTCCAAAAAAAAAATCTCTCAGCATCTTTTCTTCCCTTTTCTTTGAGCCCTGCCCAAAGCACAGACGTGCCTGGAGCTGAGAACAGGGAAGGGTTCGTGGGCAACTGCCCTCAGCTTCCGAGTTCTCTGCTCAGAAAGCACAACTCCACTTCCAGCTCTGGGGTTCAAGCCTCTAAAAATAGGGCTCCACAGGGAACTGGAAGCACTGCTGCAGCAGCTGGCTCTGGTGCCAGACAGGACCTCGACCCCACTGAAGCATGAGGAGAAGGCCTGACAGCATAACCTTCACTTGACAACTTCAACATTTCCACACATTAGAAGAAACGTAAGTAACCTCTCAGTTACAGAAAAAAATCCCCTATCAACCTGAGTTTTGGTCTAGGAAAGGTTTGGATGATCCAAGAAATATTCTGAAAATACATTTTTTTAAAATGAGATTTAAAAAGGTCAAAATAAACAAATGGAAGTATTAATTCAATATTAAAAATGAAAATATTTACTTGGTGTTATATTTTGCATTCTGAATACCTGAAGTTCTATTCCTGTAGAGAGCTAAAACAAACAGTATTTCAGAATATCAATCCACAGTTATGTGAAGTCTTAAAAACTATTACTCACTTCCTTCAGGATTTGGTGCTGACAGGATAATGCTGTGCTGCTTCTTCACTTCTTCCACATTTTGTGCTATTTTTGCTATATTGTTTCTAATTTCCTCAACCTAGAGGAAGAGAAATATGGCATAGAAGACATTAGAATAATTCAGGACAAATATTTTTTTAAAAACAAAAAAATCTGCTAATAAAACCCAAACAATTTCATCTGTAAGTACCAAAGAAAGAAATTCCAGCAGAAATGTCGACATTTAAATAGTCTGTAATTATTTTTTTAAACAAAAAAATGGTATTGTTAATAGCAAACATATTCTGTATGGCCAAAAACTTAAGTGCTAATACTCTTAATAAGCAACTATTTTAAAATTCTATTAGCAAATTTCTTGTTGATAGGGAATTAAAAACATTTCTCTGCAATAAATATAGAAAATACCCTGAAACAAACTAATAAAGTGTTTCCAACGTTTGATTTGGCATAACATTACAAACCATACTGGGGAGGATGTGTAGGTGAATTGTTAAACCTAATTATCAAAATTAAAAGGCACAGAGAGAAAACAGTCTTTAATCCACGGTGAAAACTGTAACTTTACCTGCTGGAAAAAGTCATCCATAAAATGGTCTTTTTCGATGATAACTGTCTCCCCATCTTCATTTCCTTTATACTGTAAAGGACAACAAAAACAAATTACGAAATAAACCCCAGGACGCTGCTCTGAAAAAACAACTTCAGCCACATTGCTGCAGCACACGCTTTCATCAACAGCCTGCAGTCAGAGAAGTTTTCCTTTTCTAGGACTGTAACCTAAAGACAAACCAGCAGAGAGGCCACGGAAAGCCGAGCGACCGCTCGGGGCTGCGAAGAGACGCAGACAGTGTGTCACTGCTGGGTCCGAACGGCGAAATAAGAAAATGCAGAATCTCAGGATCAGAGATGAAAGGAAGTAACTTTAATAATTTCTAAAGAGTTTTTATATACTAGTTTGCAAAAGGTATGTTAAGTGGCATAAAGCAATTAGCCGTCTAGGTATTTATCTTTTGAAGAAACTAGTCAAATTCTAAGACACTCATTTCTAAATATTTTCTTAGTCAAAACTATAACAATCAAGCAAACATCCTGCAAGTGCAAGAAGTTTACAAAACTGTAACATAGTCTGAGATAGTTTGCATAAAAAAGACAGAACTCTCACAAAATGCTACAGAGAGCTGAAGAAATTTTCTGCTGAAGCTTTTTCAGTATCTACAGACAGTGCTGAGTGCTTGTGGAGTGACAAACGGAGCGCCCAGGGCCAGCCAGAGCAGAGCCCACCCAGCACTGCCCTGGGTGCTGCCCTGGGTGCTGCCAGGCTGCTGCTCCGCACCAGCCCAGCCCCAGTCCTCTCTCCGAAACCAGAAACACCCTGCACAGCTCATCAACCCCCCCGGCCTCACCCCCAGGGACCCCGCCCCAACCCGGGGCCAGCCCGGCACAACCCACGGATCCCAAATTTTTATCACGGGAAAGGACAGAATTAACGTGCATCACATGAGGGCAAAGAGTTCAAGCTTCTGTCGTCTTTAATTCTCCCTGTGGAGCAGCAACTGTTTGAACTGCATTGAATCAAAATTAGAACAAAATATTACTCTCAACATCCAGTCAATGGGTTATCTTCTAGAAAAAAACAAGCTACAAGATAGGTATCATTGCGGGATTTTCATTTCCTAGACACCTTCTTTTCTTACAAGGCCCTCTGCCTCTGATCTTCTAACACCCACTTTCTGCTCCCAGCCTCTGACCCTATTACCCAAGAAGCTTGGTTCTGGTTTAATTAAATTACATGAGATATGCATTGTTTGCATGACAATTCTGCAATTCAATCCAGTGGCAAACGCTGCTATTATCTTATAAAGGAGTTACAGTCAATTAAGATCCATGCACCAAAATGTAGGAGTGCCCCAAATCTTCAGGGTTGCTGTGCTCGGTGCCCGTTCCCTTCCTGCAGACTCGGGGGGTGCACGAAGCCCTGTGCAGTGTTTCTGTCAGAAATCACGGGGGGTTTCTGCTCGGGAAACAACAACGCCCCAAGTGAAACAGGGAACGGGGATGCCACTGCCCCCCTGGAGCAGCCTCCAACCAGCACTGCTGGTGTCACCGAAGACCTTCTGCAGTTCCTCATTCTGGGGAGATAATGCTATTATCTGTCCTTAGAGATTGCCATCAATTAACAGTCTTGCTTAACACAAATAAGGGAGGAAGCCAGTGCCCAAATGAAGTCACCCAACATTTTACCATTCCCATGACTGCACTGCTACTAAGCCACAAACTCTAAGTTAATATTTAAGAAGGAGCTACACTTTAAATACATTTAATTTCATTACCTATGCAAAAGAACACTTTCTGTTTATATTTGCCGAGTGAAGAATAATTTTTCTGCTTGTTCATAACTGCATCCTATATTTAGGTATTTGAACTAAAAATAATGAAAATAGCATCTACTAAGAGATTCGGAATGTCAGCTTTTAGTTTGATCAGACCTCAGTAGAACATATAACACCTGAGCGAATCCTAAATTACTGAAAGACACAGAAATCTGACTCAGAAATCTGTCTGGAGATGCTCAGCTGGGAGGCAGCTGACCATGACTGCCCAGCCCACAGCCTGTGCCACGTGTATTTCAATTTCATATTTGGTTGCAATGACAGCCCTGACAGATCAATTTGCTCGCTACAGTTTGTTGAACGATTTATGGACAGCCTACTTCAGTCATCAGCACTTGAGACACCTGATAAGTTTGTCAACCTCTGTTCTCAGCATCCTTAAATCACTTCTTGCCTAAAATACAGCTCATTTGCTAACTCTCTTCAGCTGAAGTGATGTGCTTTTGTGCTTCTGACAAGCACACAAGTCACCAAGAACTCACTTTTATCCCTGAGTTTAGCAGAAACACACTGCTCTCCCCGGACTTCACCTCCCCGGTACAAGCAGTATCACGAAAAGCTGATAAAACGCTTCACGTCAATGCCAAGAGCAATCTAATAAAGTCTGTTTGCAGCTCATACCTTGACCTTGGGACTCCGGGTCTGGGACATGCAGCTCCCTAAGCACTCAGAGACCCACAAAGTGTGTCAGGCTCCCTCGGGCCGGCGCTGCTTTGGCCGGACAGAGTGAACTCCTCACAGCCCCTGGCACGGGCTGTGCCCGGGGCTTGTGCCCGACCAGGGCTGGGGGCACGGGCACGTTTCAGTTGCTGCTGAGCAGCGCCTACAGTCAGGGCCTCTGCTCCTCGCCAAGGGGGCCAAGGATGGGAACAGCTGCCCCTGAGGGACCCAAGGGACACCGCAGACCCCACGGCTTCTCGCTGTGTATGAAGCTGCAGCAGGAAGAAGGAAGGGGGGCACCTTTAGTGTTAGGGTATTTTGTCTTCCCAATCACTGTTAGGTGTGACAGAGCTCTGCTTTTCTGGGAATGGCTTGACCCCTGCCTGCCCATGGGAAGTAGGAAAGAATTCCTTTTTTTGCTTTACCAATTAAACTGCCTTTATTCTCAATCCATGAGTTTTCCCACTTTCGGAATTCCGCCCCCATCCCACGGGGGCGAGCGAGGGAGCAGCCTTGTGCTGCTCTCGCTGCCAGCCGGGTTAAACTCCAGATATTCACACAATATCATTGCTCAGCTCCAAGCTCCAGAAGCTATCCTGATGGCCGAAGAAACTTTTGTCACTTCCACTACCTTACAGAATTGCAGAAATAAATCAGGCTGGAGATATCTTAGTAATTACTGACCTTTGAAACGGAAAACACCTTTTGACTGAAAAACATGACTATTACTTGCCCTTGAAATTCCATTCAAGGTTAGCTCTTTCTCAGTGCAGATCACGTGTGTTGCTCCGGCAGGCTGCAAGGATAATAACTGACCATTATCCCAGGGAACCGGCCCCAAGGAGCAGTCACAGAGCGTTACAGCTTCTCCCTACAGCATCCCTGTGTCCAGAAATCCTCCCGCGTCCCAGCAGCCAAGGAGGGCTTGCAGAGGGCCAAGGGGAGCCGAGGCAGCTCTGGCAGGTCGGTCACTAACACGCTTTTAGCAGCACTACTGCACACCCACAGAAACACAGATGGCAACCCACTGCGATAAATCACCTCACACTGCTGTGACACGGAAGGCACGCAGCTCATCCTCAGAGAATTCCCTGTCTGAACCAAGTCTCACGTCAGAGGCTGACTCGGGGAAAAACAACAGTCCTGTTCTCCTCCTTCTGCAAAGGCTCATTTTGTGTTTGTGTTTGTTTCCGTACCACCCAGTTCTAGCCATGTTAACTTCTGCGACTTTGTGGTTTTTCACCTGTTCCTAAACGGTTCTGGGGGCACTAAGTGACTGTCCAAGAAACAGTTCAGAAAAAAATCAATGCAGCTCTGTTCGAGTTACAGCTCCTTGCTTAAAAAAAGCAACAGTCAAATATGAACTTACAGATTGCTATGTACTACTCATTTTTCAAATGTGTAAGGTAACTTCATTAACAGTCCAGAGTAAAGAAATACAAAAACCAAGTATTTTAAACGATTCACCAATCAAGCATGAAAAACGGATTCCAACAGACAGCTCTGCATCCACTTCAGCAGGTAACAAGGGGGTAACTTCTGAGCCATAGGGACAACGCACCCCAAACCTGAGATCTAAAACATCACTCAGCTTGAGCAGAGGTTTATGTCTGACCTTGTTCTGAAATGATTTAACAACAAAAAGAAAGTATGAATGAGCTTTATTAACAGACCTCTAAAAGGACACCTGTTTCTAATACCTGGCGTTAGCTGAATGTGCTCAGCTGAACCTCTGAACACAGACTGTACAGCTCTTTTAGGGCCATTTTAAGATGGATTTGTATCTGTGAACAGCAAACCACTGAAGGCTGGGAGCACATTTTGCAATCATAGCTATGTACTACTCATTTTTTTCTTCCCTAAACACCTACTATAAACCACTGCTGAAAACAGTGTATTAGATCAGAGAGAACCTTTTAATCTTACACTTATTTGTGCTCAAAATAACTAAAACCAGTCTGGGATTTGATCCACTGTCCAATTAATTGTATTAAAGGACATTTCAAACAGCTTAAAGAAGTTCATTTGGGCCTGCTTAGAGTAATTTGGAAATGACATTAAAATAACCCCCTGAAGTTGAACAAACACAATTACAGTTGCTATCTTCTGAAAAGGCATGTACTTTACAAAACTTCTTCGAGCTAAGAAAACAAGAGGAAGCAACATTATCTGAAGGCTACATAATCTGCATGTCATCAACAACTTCTTTCTCCAGCAACTGTTTAACTGCCTAAACATAGTGTATTAACAAAAACATCTGGAAGTTATGCTAATTTTGTGTTAATGAACCACAAACATTGATAGGTAACATTTCTCCCTCTTCTTTATAATGATGTAGGAAAAATTAATGACAAAATATTTTGCTTGCTGCCCAATACCATCCAGGAACACACAAATGAGGACATGGAAAATCAGCATTTCTGGTACAGGCAACGGTGTGCTCAGTTAAAACAGGTCAGTGCAGGCTGGCTACAGTCCTGTACCCCACTGGTTCTTTGGGGGAGACAGGGAGAGGGAACTGACAGGTAAGGTATGACCAAAGGAACACAGAATGAAATCCTCACGCCAAGGAAAAGAGGTGAGGTATAGTTATTCCCGAAGATTTTGCAGGTCTAGGCCTGTTTGGAAACCACAATGTTTAAGTTCTGCTCTTCACCTAATGATTTATCCAAATGAAATACAACTGAACTACATTAATAAACCCAAAGAGTTTGGAAAGCAGGCAAACAAGTGTTAGCACATTATTTCTTCAGATTCATTATTCCTTTTCAAAGCAGCTTATCCATGTGTCAAGAATCTCAGTTCAAAGCGTTTATTCTATGAAAGGAAAACCACTTCACAAAATCATTATTGTTTTGATTTTTCAGATAAAGATGTAAGATGGAAGCTGCTACTTCAATGAGTTCCCCATGGAAACGGGAATATCCATCTCCCTTGGATATGCCAATTTTCAAACCTTCACATCAACTACAGACTTATAACTGCGATAAAACATAGACTAGATATTCAGTAACTTTTACCTTCATTTGATGTTTAAATATTTTTTCCATAAGAAGAAAACTTTTAAGTCTCTAAGCTATTTCTTAATTCTACAGGCAGTGGAAATTACATTGATGAACATATGAAGCACTTCAGCAATACTGGCCCGTATACATTTAAAGCAGCAGCCTGCTGCAGGAATGTCTTCAGATGTCAAATGCTAAAGCTGGCTTAAAAATTCCTCTGTACAGCTGCATCAAACACTTTTAACTCTGTCAATGGGGGGTGTGTCAGGGTGGGGAGTTCGTTTCTTTCATTTACAAAAACACAGAACAGGATTAAGTCTACGGGTATAGGACTATAAATTATAAAGCAAATATGGATCACCATTGGTTGCTTCCTCTATCTGGGAAGCGCACAGCAGTGCCAAAATTTGGCACATGTTCCCACAACCTGGACATGTTTATTAACAGGAAAAGGGAGTAAGCACACCTGAAAGAAATGACACTGGTTTTTTGGCATGACTCCAAAACATCATTCCTGGTAGAGAAACTGTAATTAAATGACCCTAGAAATTTTCAGATGCCAATTCATCCTTTCAGAGAGGAAGACAAAGAGACTGGTAATTCCATCACTAGAGATGGAGCTCCAAAATGTATTTGGTGATCCAGAAGATGAAAGAGCCCCAGACCTGAATGCAGCTCAACACAGCCCAACTTCTACACATACGTGGAGTACTGGAGCTATCACAGGAACTCCTGTGCGTTCTCCATTTCCATTTCTTTTCAGGAAAAAAAAAAAAATACAACAAAAAAAACCCCAAACCAAAAACCCCCAAATAACCTTTCATTTTACCCAAGCCATATCCTGTTGCAGACAGACTGACGGTGCCTCCCCCCAGCTCTCCCTTCTTTTTTAGGATACTGTTTCCAAAGCACAAGTAAGGGAAAGGAAAAGAGCGGATAAACAGCAGCAGCTCCCATTTTGTAAACACGCGGAGAATAAAGCCTGCAGAGCGCTTTCCTGCCGCATCACGGCCCGAGAGCTCCGGGCGGACAAACGGCCCGAGAGCTCCGGGCGGACAAACGCACCGCGCAGCGCCCGGGGCGGCTCCGGCGCGGAATTACCGGGGTTCGGTGCCGCCCGAGGCGCCTCGCGGAGCCCGGGAGGAGACGGAGCTCGGCGCGCTGTAAAAACCGCACAAGGTGGAACTCTGCTGCCAGAGCCCCGGGGAGGGGCCCGCGGGAGCCGGGACCCCGCGGGAGCCGGGCCCTCCCAGCCCTCGGGGCCGGCGGTGCCGCGGAGCGCCCCC
>VWZW01002677.1:81503-99576 GCA_013397115.1 Edolisoma coerulescens
CTCCGGAGCGCGCTGGACACACGCGGACCCCGCCCGGACGCGCCCTGCGCCGGGTGACCCTGCCTTGGGGGGCGGTCGGAGGTGCCTCTTCCAGAGGGGCCTCTTCCAGCCTGAGCCGTTCTGCGACTCCGGGATTCCGGGGTTCTGTGAATGTGTGCGAGGGGCGCGGCAGCGGAGAGAAATCCTCGGGGCGGGAGAGTTCGGGTGTCTGAGCGGTACCACAGGGGCGCACCAGGGAATGCCCATCCCACGAGCGACCCACACGAGGAATTGTAACGCGATTGTGGGAGATTGTCGTGGGAGAAGTTGTAAAAAGGTGTGATCTGGTTATTTTTTAGTGGTACAGGTTTGTCCTAAAGGCCTGAGAGTTTGTAGGAAAGAGAGCATGCACGGACTATGGAAGGCATAGGAAAACCTCCCGTGGGTTTGTGTTCTTGGGTGCTTGCTAAAAAGCACTGATTTAGACTACAGTCAATTAATTACCAGTAATTGATTCAGTTGGATCGTAGGCAAGCTGAGGAAGTGTGGGCTGGATGAGGGACCGGTGAGGGGGATTGAGGGCTGGCTGAGCAGCAGATCCCGGAGGGACACAGTCGGTGGCAGAGGGCCCGGGGGATCCTGTCGCGGGTGGGGCGCGGATGAGCTGCTCAGGTCTGTGCCTGTTTGTCCTTGGTACCGCTCCTCACCTGCACCTCCAAACCCTCCGTGCCTGCTGCCTTTTCTTTTGTACCTCACCTGTGCCGGAGAGTCGCTGAGTTTGTTCACAGCTGACCTGAGTTAACAGACAGGAAATGTAAAGGCCTTTTAAAAGTAATTATTTTGCGGATTACCTACGGAAACCATGGGCTCTAATCTTTCAGGCAGTGATCTAACACTGCTGAAGTGTTTTGCTGCCTTTGCTGAATGAGGTTATCTGGAGCAGGTGTTTTGTGCATCCTCTGAGCTGAACACTTACTTACACATGGTGATAAAACGTGATAAAAACTAGATTCCACATAGTTATTTATCTTTGTAACAATGAAAGAAGTGTTTGTCAGGAGCTCAAATGCTATGATAATGGAATTTTTAATTATTCCAAAGCAAAATGTTAGATGGTTTGCAGGGAAGAAGTAGTTTACTAATAAATTTATTACCATATTAAGAAATTACTAAAGCACAGTGAGTGTTACATACACAGTTACGGATTCCTTTTTCCCCTCTGTGTTTATATTCTTAAAAACTGGCAAACTCCACTGATGTGGCTCGATGGGCTCCTATTTATAAATGTATTCCTGTTTGTCAGAAGGAGAGGTGGAATTCACAAGGGTTTTATCAGGATAGCATTGTGCTGAGAAAAATTTAAGACGAGTTGCATATTCTGAAAAAATAACCCTGACACCTAGAGGCACTCAGCAAAAATGCTAAAAACCGCACAAACCCAACTCATCCCAAAAAGGGAAGGCAAATTCAACATGCCAGTGATTTTTCCAAGAAAATCTTATGCAATATTTGGATCGGCATTACACTATCAAATATGCAAAAATTACAGCCACTCGTGTAAAACTTTGTGTATGTTTTTTGTCTATGTCAGTAGGAAATTAACAAGAAATAAGCTATGTTTTTATATATCACCTGCCATGAAATATTTTCCTTGTCAATTCCATTCATTCAGAGATATGTAAAAATCGTATAATTTATTTGTTCTAGATTTTGGGGGAGGAGGGCAGCAACAAAGATAATAAAAGTAATTTAAGTGTACTAGATTTAAAAAAATACAAGACACCTTAAAAATCAGTGTAAACCCATGACCTTGGTATTTACAGACATATGCAGAACGCTTACGTTCTTTGAAAGTCGGTTTTCAAACAACCTTTTTCCACTGATGCTTGGACGGTTTTGAGACCTTAGAGAACTATTCTAAATCCAAGGCTTACAAAGCAACTTTTGCTTTCATTACTGCGCTCTCTAGTGAATGTGGATCGGGTTGTGTGAAGAATGGAAAATCATGGTCATGAGGCACGTTTAAGGAAAGCCCCTTTGACCACAGCCCATTTTACCTGAAGGCTGTTCAATTAAACCCTCCCGCTGTTAAAAACCTCTTTATTAAATCACGCTGGAGGCAGTTGAACAGTTTTTCCAAGTAACTACGTGCCGGTTTTTCACTTTGTCTGCGGAGAGAGCATCATCAGCGGACTGAAGCAGCGATTTTAGGGATGCGGCAGGGAGGCTGCCGGCTTCCCTGAGCAGCTCAGCCTGGCACGGGGCCGTGTCACCCACACCGGGACACCTCGGCAGTGACCGCTCTGCCCTCACCACCGGGGCACTGCCGCCTGGGGCCGGGCTGGCTCCCGGGCCGAGCTGCCCGGCCCGTTCCGTGACCGCTCGCCACCGCCAGCGAGGTGCCCCGGGCGCCGCGCTCAGCTCTGCGCAGCGGAAGGGCCGCGGCGGTGCCGGAGCGCGTCCAGCCAGGGCCAGCGAGGCCATGAAGGGGGCGGGAAACGCGTCCTGCGAGGAGCGGCCGAGGGAGCGGAGGGCCTGGAGGCTCACGGAGGCTCGGCGGGCACCTCACGCTCCCCACAGCGCCCCGACAGGAGCGCGCAGTGGGCTGGGGCCACTCCTTTCCGCCGTGCCTGCAGTGAGAGCACGACAGGAAAGGGCCCCAAGGGGACATTCAGATCAGACAGCTGACAAAATGTTTTCGCTGCCCAGGTGGTCAGGCGTTGGAAGAGGATGCCAGCGAGGTGATGGAGGCACCATCCCTGAGGTGCTTACGAGAATGTGGCGCTGGGGGATGCGGTTTCAGCGGCCTTGCTGGGCGGACGGTCGGACCGGACGGCCTCACAGGGGTATGCCGTGCCTGCGCCCGCGCCGTGCCCGCCGCGCTCCCTCATGGCCGCGGCCGTTNGGAGGCGGCGCTGCTCAGTCATGGTGGCTCATGGCGGGGAGCGCGCCCGGCCCGGTGCGTGCGGGAGGCCCGGCCGGGGCGGACCCCGCTCGGGAGTCCCGCAGGACGCGCAGCGGCCTCTCCGGAGCNCCCGCAGACCCAGCATGGCCGCCCAGGGAGAGCCCCAAGTGCAGTTTAAGGTAAGGCAGGGGTTCGCACCTTGGGTTTGCGGGTTTTTTTTCCCCTTTCGCTGGAAAAGTACCAGGAGCGACTCCCGAGTGCCGACGTGGATGGTGGGTTTGGTTTTGAAGTGCTGGTCTTTCCTGAATGGGGCAATTTATTGTAGTATTGCATACAGCTTGCACAAAAAGAGTCTGTTAAAGTGTGTCTATCTGTTCTATTTGTAGTTTAGTCTAATAAATTTCAATGAATCTTTTCCTACAGAATGATTTTTAAATTTAAGAACTGAAGTTCACTGTAAAAAGTGCTCGGAGTGAATTAGGATAGCCTGCTTTCTGTTATGTGTTAACTGTTCAAATGTTTCAGAAGAGAATTTTCTGATGTTTTGTGTGGCTGGTGGGTTGGTGGTGTTTTATTTGTTATCTTAACAGTCAGAAGTCCTGAAGACTGCTTCTTGAAGGTTGTTACTTGTGTTTCCTGCAATGCTTGGCTAGCATATTCCAGTTCATGGTGCAAACGTTGGTGGGTTTTTGGTTTTGTTGCGTTTTTAAATTGTAAGATAACAGTGGGTTTCTCCTGTGGATGTTTTAATCATTTCCTCTCCAAATCTGGTCATGTTCAGCTTGAAAGCCCTAAACATTCTTCATTCAGTCTCTTGTAGTAATTTAGTAGAACCATGTTCTCAGTGCATTGTAATTTTTACCTACCAGGACTGGATAAGACTGACCAGAGTTCCAGTATGATGGGCTTAACAAATTGGTTCCCAGCACAGGGAGTTGCTTCATTGGGAGTTCTGCCTTTTGTTTACAGCACCTTGTAGGAACTAAGCTCTCTGTAGTAATAAATAGTATCTGTGCTAGAATGGCTGAGAATATCTCAAAATGCATTGCTCTGACTCTTTTCCTTTGTCTGCCCACAGCTTGTTCTGGTTGGTGATGGTGGCACTGGCAAAACAACATTTGTAAAGCGTCACTTGACTGGTGAATTTGAAAAGAAGTATGTAGGTATGTCTGCAGAAACATTTGAGCTCCAGTACCTTACAAATGGACTTGCAATCCATGACTTGCTAAATGCATTGCTTTTTATTATTTCCATAGCAACACTGGGTGTTGAAGTTCATCCTCTGGTGTTCCATACTAACAGAGGCCCTATTAAATTTAACGTATGGGACACGGCTGGCCAGGAGAAGTTTGGTGGCCTGCGTGATGGTTATTACATCCAAGGTAAGATGTGGGGGAGGGACAGTCCTGTACCTCTTAGACCTCAGTCCATTCTGCTCACGTTGGCCACGCTGGAAGCTGTCAGCGTGGCTGCAGTGATGAGCTGGTTTAGAAGCCTTCACACTCTTGATGTAGGTAGGAGAATGTCCTTTGCTGGACACCTTGTGCTCATGTGGGAACACGCTAAGATTGCGTTTGAGTTTGCTACTGTGGGCTTTGGTATTGGTGAAAGTGGTGCACCTTTAATGACTAGGTACTGCTGGTGAGGGTTGGTGGCTAAGGGGGGAAAACATGTACTTCAGTCCGTGCAGGTTTTTGTCTGTATTGCTGTGCTCAGGCAAGGGTGTGGAACACACTCTTTTAAGATTTTCAATCCAGTGAGGAAGTTGGACACCTCTGTGCCAGAGTCTGCTTGTCTTTCTGAAAAAGTGCAGCTAGTGTTCCTTATTGCTGCTTGGCAAAGATGTGTCCTGTGTTGCTTCACTCACCTGCATATCTTTATTATATCTTATTTTTGTAAAGTATTTTTGAGTTCTTTGAGAAACTGCTCTGGACAAGGCCATCCTGAGATGTGGACCGCAGGCTCTCAGCCTGCCTTGAAGCCTCAATAGTGTGTCTGAGATGAGTTAAACTGGTGTTAACTGGTTTCTGTCAAATATTTGGGCAAATCCAAGTTGGCTTCTATAATCATGTACATTCTCACGTGATGTAACACCATGTTCCTCAGTGATGCAGCTGAATTAGTAAAACAGGCTGGTGTGAGATGGGGCAGCACAGATGTGAGGTGCCACGGTCACGGGCCAGGTTCTGTGGAGTCGTGCATTGAACCTGTTAACAGAACAGGAGCTGTCAGAACTGTGATGCTGAGAGGGAAAAGTTGATGCAGATGCTTCACCCTAACGTGGGATATCTCTGGGTTCCTCTTCTCCATCCCATCTTGTTAGCAGGTGGTTACTCCTGGTGTGACCTGACTTCCCTTCTCTTGCAGCTCAGTGTGCCATCATAATGTTTGATGTAACATCAAGAGTTACTTACAAGAATGTACCTAATTGGCATAGAGATCTGGTACGAGTATGTGAAAATATCCCCATAGTGTTGTGTGGCAACAAAGTGGATATTAAGGACAGAAAAGTCAAGGCAAAATCCATTGTCTTCCATAGGAAGAAGAATCTCCAGGTAAGTCAGTAGGAATCCAGTTGGTGGGGTCTGTTGAGTGCAGTTGGGTTTTGGACAGTAATTGTGCTCTGCCTTTGTCATGGTAGGCAGCTCCACATCTGTTGGCTTTTCAAACCAAAATCCAGGGTGGGGGAGGTGATGATGTTGAGGATGATCATCACGGGCCTGGAGCAGAAGCTGTGAGAAGCTCTTGAAGAATTTCTGTGCATTTGGCTTTAACTGCTCAGAATCTCCTCAAGGGACAGGACTGAGACTGCAGTAGTTCATGTCACAGGAGAAAGATGGATGCACTATTGCCTCATCAAAGTTTCATCCTTGATGAGATTTGATGCCTTTCAGTTCATAGTTCCTGCCTGAAACTGTTTGTTTCTAGACATTTAGATCATAACTGCTTATGAAAATGCAAACAAAAGCCACGCAGTCCAAAAATAAGGTAAAAGAGTTGATCGTGCGTTAATCTTGGTATGTCCTGAATATTAGAGGGTTTTCTAAATAATGCCTGATCTGTACCTTTTTCAGTATTACGACATTTCAGCTAAGAGTAACTACAACTTTGAGAAGCCTTTCCTGTGGCTTGCTAGAAAGCTAATTGGAGATCCGAACTTGGAGTTCGTTGCCATGCCCGCGCTCGCACCTCCTGAAGTTGTTATGGACCCAGCACTGGCGGCACAGTATGAGCAAGACTTACAGGTCAGTGGCAGGGGGCACAGAGGGCAGACAGCTGCCTGGCAGCTGGTGTCAGACCCCCGGCACAGATAGCTGAAGATCAGTTCCTAAGTGTAACTTCCTTTGTTCCAGATTGCTCAGACCACTGCACTGCCAGATGAAGATGATGACCTGTGAGGGATGAAGCTGGAGCCCAGCGTCAGAAGTCTAGTTTTATAGGCAACTGTCCTGTGATGTCAGTGGTGCAGCGTGTTTGCCACTTTATTATCTAGCTGAGCAGAACATGTGCTTAATCTTTGGGATGCTGAAAGAGATGAATGGGCTTCGGAGTGAATGTGGCAGTTTAAAAAAAAACAAATGAAACAAAATGAAAAAAAAAAAACCAAAACAAAAAACCTTCATATTTTGGACCTGCATATTTAGCTGTTTTTTGGACTGCAATTACTTCCCCTTTTGAGTTTCAAATATAAGACTGCTGCAGTCACATCAGAGTGTTAAGTGGAAAATCTTGTTTCTGTCATTCCCATTCTTTTGTTTAGGTAATAAAGTTGTATTTCAAGTATCTCTAAGCAAGTGAACTTTCATGCATTGTTAGGAAAAATGTTCAAAGTGTCTTCTGTTCTTCATTCAAGGGTAATACTTGATTGTCTACTACTGCATTTCTCATTGTTTTCCTTCCTGCTTGTCATATTATGCTCCTCTTGCTAATTCAGAGCTAACAGTTAACCTTTCCTTTTTTTGTTGGCGCACAGAGCTGAAGCAGCTGAGGAGAGCTGAGCTGCCGGGCAGGGCTCCAGCAGGGACCACCTGTGTGCTGTGGCTGGGCGAGCGTTCCCAGCCGCTGGGAGTGCTGCTGGTGGGGTGGCTGAGAGCAGAGCCTGCCCTGGGCTTGCACAGCTGCAGTCCCAGCTCCCCACTGTCCTGGGTTCCAGTTACTGCCAGAGCTCTGTGTTTTAGCAGCAAACGGCACCCGGGCCTGTCGGGCGGCTCCAGCTGTGTCTGCATGGAGCAGCAGTAGAGCCATAGCTGGTTAAACGAATTCTAAGCATCTTCAGATTCGCTGACTAGGAAACAACCTTGGTTTGACCTAAAAAGCTCTTGCCTACCCAATGGTGTATTAACTAAAGCCACAGTGATTTAAACATCTAGACTTTACTGTAACTGCACCAAGTTCTTAATTTGAAACTGGCTTATTACAGCACAAATGGTGGAAAATGTCAACTTTCAACACTACCTTGTAGAGATGAATCTTGGTCAATATTAGTACTGCTAGTAAGCAAAACTTTAGGATTTTTTTTTTCCAGTAGTGTTTGAGTACATGAAGCCTTGAACTCTTTAAGTTTTGTATTTTTGTTTCTTAATAAAGTGGAGCATTTCATTTATTCCTTTTAACTTGCATGTTTGTGTACATAAATTACTTCAGTATTCAACTTCTGCTATCCAGTAGCAAAAATTGGACTATGATTATTACTTGTGCAATATTGCTGTAAAGGAGCCATTTTAAAGTTCAAGTTGGGAGTTCTTGGGGAGGGGTTGGGGTTTTTGGTGTGGTTTTTTTTAGCTACTCAGTAGCTGAGTTGTGTGTTCAAACTTGAAACTCCTGGATGAAAGTGAGGAATGTTGTACACTTGGTGTTTGTAAAGGGACAAACCCCCACTTAATGTTTCATTGACTCTTGCTGCATAATCTTGCTCTAACTTCTGTTGTAGGTTCTTGCCTGTGGTGTTACTAACTCCCTGTGCAGCTCGTGGCTAATCCTGCTGGCTTGGCTGCTGCTGCTTTGCTAGCTGTGGTAGCTTTTTTATCTTCAGGCTCTCACTTCTGGAAACGTACAGAACGGAAAACTTCTGTAGTTCTGCAATATTGACACACTTCAAGAAGAAAAGGCAGCAGCCCTGGAGTTGTTTGTGTGGTTTCATAGCTTCTGAATGGTGTCATCTTTACAACTGGCCTGCCTGACACAGGTACTGTCCTTGGTGATTCCTCCAGAGCAGCTGGAACGGTGCAAAAGCTCCTTCAAGACTGCTCAAACTGTAGGGAGCTTTGCTCTGTGATCTTCAGTGCTGCTCCCAAGTCCAGAAAAATCCAGCTCTGAAGTAGAGAGGAATACTAATCCTGCTGTGAAGGAATCTCTTCAATTTGCAATGTTTTGGGAGTAAAGCCCACTTGCAGCATTAGATCTGTTATGTTTGCTCCCTGATAATTGTTGATTTTAAATGATGCAGGTAGCCTTAAATGCACGTGCAGATTGCTCAGTTCAAGTTCTTTAACCATTCTAAGGAAGTTTTCACTAGTTGGGTTTAGAGAAAACAAAACCTATTTAGTCAAGTAAAGAGGAAAATCAAAGTTGTGTTACAAGAACCTGTTAACTAAAGTCCCCTCAATGCCAGGACGGAATGGAGACCAAAATCCTTCCCTGGAGCTCGTGCCTGGCTGCTCTGGTTGGATCAGGTGAGTGGAGTTCTGTGTTCCCTGCACGCACTGGGTGAGTTTCCTGCACCAAGGTCTCTGGTTTCAGGTTGTACTGACAGGTTCCTGAAAGCCAGACCCTGCTCGGTGGTGACTCAGGGGCAGGATGAGGAGCTGGGCTGTTCACTGCTCCCTCTTCCAGGATGGAGCTGGGAGGGTTCAAGTGCCCAGGCCCAGAGAGTTATGTCACAAAAGCAGCTGGGGAAGTGTGAGCACAGCAGCTACAGCAAAGGCAGGAGCCTGGCAGAGGCAATGTGCTGCTTGCTGGGCCTTGAAGGAGAGAGAGTTAAAAGCCCCCTTAGGGATTGCTGGGGCTGCCCTTGGATCTCAGGACTTCAGAGGATCTTGGTTTTTTAGAAACACTGGGTAGCACTTGTCTGCAGCACTGGAAATCTGTGCCAGGAAGGGCAAAGTCTGCCCCTCTTGTACATACGAGTTGTAAAACACAACAAAATTTGTCTTTTCCTTCAGAAATTTGTTGTGCTGCTATTGCACTCTGGGACTGCTGGGATAAACTTCTGCCCTCACCTTCCTGAAACAAGTGCATGGTTTGACTGAAGCCAGTTCTTTGCCTGGACTGGTGGTGCTGGTCCCTTCCTCACCTGAGTTTTGGCAACAGTTGGTTGTCCCTCTTAGGCCAGGGATGACAGCAATGTCCTACAGGTAACTGAGATGCTTGAACAGCTCTGATCCCTCTTTTCACCTGGGAGCATTAATTTATAGCCTGGCTTTGTGTCTGTGCTGGTTTTCGCTGTGCTGGGACTCTTGGTTATCTCTGGAAGGGTCCAGGATGGGCACACACTCAGCTGGGGCTTTGCTTTTGGAGGACATCAATGACTGTGCTGTCCTAGCCAGGGGCTTTTCCAGATAACAGACTTGGAAGGTTTTGCTGATGAGCCCAAACAAGAACATCCTTATTTGTCTAACTACTGACACACAAGGCATGTAATTTATACCAAGGCTCTAGCACAGCCCAAACCTCCTTGGGTTACAGATTGGAGTGTCCAAGGCAAACACTTTTAATTGGGTTGTGTGGGTAATTATCTCCTAGTTCACCCAGTGAAGTGAGAGTTCAGTGAGTGAATGACGTTTCCCCCAAAGTCCAGTGTTCTAAAAGCTGCACTGCTGACACGGGCCAGTGCTTGTATTTGGGCACTAGTTCAGTATAGGAATAGGTTGCTTGATTTTTATTTTGTTTTGGATAGTAATAGTTGATGTCTGTCTTGCTGTGATCCTGGAATTCTGTCTTGAAAAGTATCACGTTCCCATATTTATTCTACTTACATGAAGGGGAGAAAAATTGACGCTGATGACAAATTTCCCCAGATAAATATGAAAATTTTTTTACAGTGTTATGTAAACATTATCAGAGGTTTTAGTGGATCAAACTTGTCTCAAAAGGCATGGTTTTAATATATTTAATACAAGCATTCAAAATTGAATGTTCTAGGAGGCAATTATGGGTTGCTCAGAGTTGCCTATTTCTGTGTTGACACCTCACTAGCAAGGACTGAAAACCAACTGTAAAACAGTCCTAAACAGGGAGCTCTTCAAGGCTGTGGTGGTCTGTAACATCTAAGAAGAAAACTTTACCCAGTGTCCCTCCTCCTGTGACTGCTGGAAAGTCACTGATTATACTCTGGAGCACCAGGACCTTCCATGATGCAGCCGTTTAAGTCTCTGTACAAAGCGTCAGGCCAAAGACAGCGAATCAAGTCGATAACAAATGGTTCTTTGTGCTGAACTCTTTCAGTGAAGAGTTTGCTCCAGTCTGATTTCCCAGCAGTGATAATAATTCTTGTTGCTCCTGCTGTATAAACTTGTCCCTGCACCAAACCTGTGGTAGCTTGCTGATGGCTTTTTTCCATCGTGGTGGCTTTCAAAAATGGTACTGGAGGGCAGCACTGTGTGCTTTGGTTAGACTGAGAATATAAAGGTTAATTTTCCTGTCCGACTTTTTCAATGGATTACAAAAAAAAAAAAAAAAAGGAAAATTTTATGGATCTAGGAGTGGGTTCTCTGGGCAGGTTTTAGGGGAAGAGCTCGAGCCAGAGAGATCTGTTGCATTTACAAAGTAAAAGGTGGGTCATAATTAACAAGGAATCTGCAATTTTGGGCATTATTCATTGTCTTTTGATTCTGGATCTGGTATTTTTACTTCCTTGTACTGGATGTTTTGTTTTATTCTAACACCTAAGTTGAGGTCTAGGTATAAAACTTATTTCAGAATCTAGCAAATGAGTAATTCTGCCAAGTTCATGTGTGAAAGAGGTGTCTGGGCCATCACCTGGCAGTCGGGAGTGCAGGTGTTGCCAGGCGAGGCGTGAACCCAGCAGCGAGCGCTTCTTGGAGCACCAAGCGAGCAGTTCTGGTGAAGCTTTGAGGTAACTGTGCCCTGGAGGTCGGGGCTTACTGCAGGATTCTCTTTTCCTGCTGCAGCACGCGGGACGCTCGGAGCGGAGGGGGCGATGCCGGGGTGATTTCGGGCTGGGATGAGCCCCGCTGCAGCAGACGGGATGGTGTGAGCGGAGGGGGCGATCCTGGGGGGATTCCTGGGTGATTTCGGGCTGGAATGAGCCCCCGCACTGCAGCAGAGGAGCGGCCGGGACCGTGCCGGGTCATTCCGGGGTCATTTCGGGCCCGTTCCGGGTCATTGCGGGGTCATTCTGGGTCATTCCGGGTCCGTTCCGGGCCATTCCGGGGCCGTTCCGTTGCGGGCCGAGCGCTGTCCCGGCGCCGCTGCAGTTCCCGTTTCGGCCACGCGGTGGCGGCGCCGCCCGCGCGGCGCTCTCTGCCCAAACGCGGATTTTCCCGGAGCCGAAATCCGGCGGGAGCGGGAAGAGCGCCCGGGCAGCGCCCCGCGGGCGCGCTCGCCTCGGGCTGCCGCTGCCAGCACGGCGAAGCGTGGGCACCACCATCGTTGTTTCCCACTCTGCAGCAAGTTTAGGTTGAAAACCTGTTAAAATCGGAGGTTATTACTTGACGACATTGATAACGGACATTGAACTAAAGTATAGCTTCACCTGGAAAAAAACCCCATCCATTAAGGGCTGATCAGCTCATGTTACACCACAAAAATTTGGTGGGGAACGTGCAGTAGTCAAATCTAGCTGCCACATCCTTCCTGGTTTGAGCTTGTAGTAAAGTTATGCCATGAACAGCAAAACGAGCAGAAAGCTTGAAGGATTGGTGTCGTGAGTATCATAGCCCCTGTTTTGCTGTAAAGAGATGTAAATAAGGGATAAAGATGCTCCTCCTCACAGACCTTCAGATCTGGAGCAGGGGTGGCTGGAAGAGCATCTCTGCTATGGTTTTCTCTGCTGTCCCTGAAATCAGCGGGGACCTTGGGTAGCAGGTGGGAGATGAGCACGATTTAGGCACGCAGAATATTCTGTGTTGCAGCTGAAAAGGCTTTCAGCCCGGGGCGTTTCCCTGTCGCCAGTTTTGTGATTCCTTTCAGCTGGGGTGAGTTTTGTGCGTGCCCTGTGGGTGCTGTGGCTGCAGGCAGGGCGCTGCCTCTGAGCTGTGCGCTCACTGCCCTGTGCCTGAGACCTCTGCTGGCCTGGCAGCTCCAGCAAAACACAATCGATGGTAATCATAGAGAAAACAATGCTGTCTGCTTTAGTTAATCGCATTTTCCAGTCTTATTTGTGTTTTAGTTGCCATCTATGGAGTGGATACTGGCCACAAGTGGTTCACCAGTAGAGGATTAATGGTTTTATTCTCTCTGAGCAAAAAAATCCTGCTTCTGACTACACGGCATGGATCCCTGGCTGCTGGAAGTCTGACACGCCAAGTTCTGGAATGCCATTTCCACAGAACTTCCATATTGAACTCTACAGATAGATGTGGTGGGTATTCCTTGATGTTTCTATCCCCTGCTCTTCATCCCAGATGACTTTGAATATGCTAAAAATTTCTTAGAGCCCCAAAGGGAAATGCTTAATCTCTTGAAAAATCAGTTTTTCTAACTAATTAAAAAGGGTATGAATCAGGTCGCATCAATTGTCTTTAGCTGCAATGACATCTGAAAATGACATTTCCTTAAGGAGCCTATGAAAATCCCTGAGAGATTGACAAATCCTCTAGAGAAAGAAAGGGGGATTTCTTTGATCTCCATATCATATCCATTTTCATAGTCAAAATCACATTTTGAATGCTTGGTTTTATTCCAGTTTACTTTCCTGTGGTGTGCATTAAGAACAGTGGCAGATACAAATGGGATTTTTTTCTTACATTTATTGTTTTGAAAATATGTTTTTGGGCAGTTCCACGATTCCAGGGTGTGTCTTGTGATTTTGGGATCTTTGGGATGGCTGCTCCAGCCGACAGATGTAAGTGATTATTCAGATTATTGAGAGTTGCAGCAGAGTGAGGATCAAACCAGCCAGAATCTCTGTGGCTAAGAGAGGTGGTGGAGGAGAACTTATGCTGGGTTTGGTTTATGTGCTGGCCCAAGAGCCAAGACTCAGTACCTGAAATTATGACTTGTTCTGGAATTCAGTTTTCATGCTTTTAAGTTAGTTAATGAACTGCGTTTCAGATTTGATGACTCTTCAGATTTTAACAAGAGTGTAGATTTGGAAGCTACTGCCAACTCTTCAGGCAGCTCTGATTTCTGTCCCCACCCTCTCCTTGCTTTTGCCACTTAGATCTGAAGAAGGAAACTGCAGAAGCCAGGAGCTGTGTTATCCCCATGGGATGAGGAGTCTCTAATCCATGTCCGTGAGAGCCTCGGATGCTCTTGCTGAGGAGTGATTTCCATCAGCTTCTGGCTTCTCCTTTTGTGCTGGGGAACTTTTCACAGAGCACTCAAATGAAACCTTTGTGGAGCTGCTTTTACCCCAAAGAGCAGGAGGCAAATATGCAGAACTGCAAGAGAAAAGCTGGCACAAATCCTAGAGGCAAAATTTATCACGGTTTAGGGATTATTCATCATTATCACATAATACTATAAATGTTATTTTAATATTTGTGTAATTAAGAAAATCTGGCTACCTGAGTGATCCCAAACCAGACACGGTTACAGACAGCAGCTTCTGGCAAAAAGGATTTGGCTTAATCACATAAAAAAGGATTTGTAAAATGTTTTATTTATACAATTAGCCAATTTTATGTAAGCTTGACATTAAGGCTCAGATAATCAAAGATTTGATGAAATTAGATCTTTGGGATTGGCACAAAAGCCTAAACTACTTCGCAAAAATCAAATGTTTTCTTCAGCATATGGAGTAAGATGTTCAAGGCACTACCATGATGCAAAAAAGGTCCAATGAACACTAAATGGACAAAAAAAGGACTAATCCAACAACCATCATAGGAAGTGGGACCTCATTCAAAGAAACTTCAAATGTATAATTTATTGTATGGTTTTATCTACCTGCTTAATTGGTCCTTGAATCATCAGTGTCCTAATGTTTTCATAAGGAATATCTGTATCTATATATATGTATACACTAAATCAGCTTAATGTTACATATGTCGCACAATAAAAGTATTTTCATTTGACTAGGCCTCAATTTTATTGCCAAAACCCTGTATTTTGTTTTCTGGCATCAACCAGCAACTTCTCATATTCCTAATTAGAAAAATATTTTCCCGTGATAGCGTTAGCCTTGTTGAATTAACTCCAGGATTTGTGTTTGTTTTCTTCTCCTCCAGCCTGGACTGCTCAGCTCGTCCCTCCCAGCCCTGCCAGCTCAGAGGAGGTTTCAGAGAAGGTTCCAGGCACTGCCCTGGTGAGCGGGGTCCTGTGGCTGGGCAGTTTGACCAAAACATCGTTAATTACTCGATCTGTGCTGGGGAGAGGAGCCGAGCAGCGGCCACCCTTCACTGCCTTCTGCTGGGGTGTTTTAGAGGGTGCTGTGGGTACCTAGAGGGTATTTAGGGTGTTTTAGAGGGCGTTGGGTTTTTTAATTGTTCTAAGAAAATGGGTACAGTGTGCTTGAAGCTGGTGCTCACTCGTGGGCACCCACAGTTCAGTGAATATTTGCCATTTAACAGAATGTCACAGGGATTGTGGCAAAAGCTGCCTGAGGAGAGCTCAGCAGAGCAGCACGAGAGGCTGGCACATCCACGAGAATAAACACTAACAAACGGGTTTTAAATAAGAACCAAAAAACCCTCTCAGTTGTGGATTTTGGTTTTCTTTAGAATTGCAGTCTTGAGTCAGGAAAGCAAAGGAAAGTCAGGAAAGTTTTCAGCTTAAATAAAACTTCTGCTGGGCTGGATTTCCCCTCCAGCGGAGCCGTGCAGTGCTGGGAGAGGGGGACGGTGGGGACGGGCAGCGTTCAGGGATCCCAACAGACCCCACGGGATTCTCCCAGCGCAGGAGAAAGGGCTGGGGTGTCACCACAGCTGTAGGGGCACCCACCCCACAGGAAAACTGAATTCGTGTGCTGGAAACCTTCAGGAAAAGCACGATTTTCAGCCTTTTCTGGCTCATCCCTATCCACTACATCAGAACAGATTAATATGACGATACTATTTTAAATAATCCATTTTTGCACTTTTTTTTTTAAGCAAAAGTCTTGTGGCTTTAAGTGAGGTTTGTATTTCCCTGCTTTTCTCCTGAACCAGGGGCTCTTGTTGGATTTCGAGTGCCTGTCCCGTGGCTGGGCAATTAGCATCGCCCATTACCGTGATTTGATTGTAATACATCAAGGAAAAAGAGGGAGGGAAACATTCTCCAGTCTCTTTGAAGGTGATGCAGCTGGCAAACGATTTTTTAAAGTGCAAATCTAACCAAATTGCACCTATGCACATCTGAGCAGTTCCTGGAGCAAAGGACAGATGAATTAGTTTACACAGCTGCGGGGTGATTTGTGTAAGTGAATTAAATAAAATCCGTTCTACAAGTACTTAGCTGGGGTGTCCATTGCAAGCAGGGAAGTTAGCAGTAAAATGTGAGTGGGTGTGCGTGGATCCATCAGCTGTGATCCAGTGGATGTGTGTGGATCTATCAGCTGTGATCCAGTGGATTTGTGTGGATCCATCAGCTGTGATCACCTTGCTGGCAGCTCCTGTTCCTGACAGAGAAACAGTCTGGCCAGAAAGTCATTTTAACCCAGAATACTTATTGACGTGTTACTAGAGACTGTGATGTTGAAGTTTTACAAAATCTATTAGATTGATTCTTAAAATACTCCTTTCTAAGACGTTTTCTGAAATATTTCAGCCCCAGTTGTCCACCAGCTTTCACACGGTAAGTTGGTGATCCCAAGGGAAAACAAGGGAAGGAAACTGTTACAAATTGTCTTCTACAGGGTAAAACCTTCTTTCAGTGATTGTTCCTCTGCTTGTGTTTGGGTAGTTGGCTACAAAGGTTTTTAACTTGGGGTAGTTTGTCCTTTCCTGGTGTCACTGCAGCACTGGCTGCGTTTCTGTTTCACCCGGTGCTCCCCCCAGTGAGCTCCGGGTGTGCAAGGGGGGCTGTAGCTGGCTCTGGGGGCTGTTTGTCACCTGGGGGTCACACAGCAGCACGAACCCACCGACCTTTCCTTCCTGCCCAGCCCCCCTCCCACTGCAGCCCTGCCCGGCCCTGTCCCTGCTCTCTGCCAGCCGGGACAGAAATCCGGGGGTGGTTCCAGGGCCCCCCAGTCCCGCATCCCCCAGCAGGGCCCAGGGCTGAGGATGGAGAGCGGGGCTTCGGGAGCCTCTCCAGGGGCTCAGCGCAGCCCCCAGCGCAGCCCCCCAGCGCAGCCCCCCAGCGCAGCNTGCCCTGCAAGGACTTCCAGTGAGCTCTGCTCCATCCCCAGGCTCCTCAGGAGCCGTCCCCTGGGATGGATTTTCTGCCTAGCTCTGGACCAGTGACTCCAGTTTGCACTCAGGTGCTGCCCTGGGCTGTGCTGGATTTCAGATGGTGTTTCCAGAGGATCACAGGAATAAATTCAGAATTTGTTTCTGCAAATAATCTCCAATGTCTGCTTGCAATTTGCTGTTTCCACAGAAATTTTTGGCAGTGATCGTGTTTGCTTGGATTCTCACAATTGTTTTGGTAAGCATATTCTTTCCCTTGACAGGCCCCTCTTGGCAAATATTTCAAATTCCTGCCTTTCTCTTTTTACATTTTAGTTTTTTCTCAGGATTTTTAGCTGCAGCTCTCTATTATTTCTAAGGATGGCTCTACTTGTCACTGTATGATGCAGAGTTCATGGGGTTTGCATGGAATTCCTCCTCTTCCTTCAGGATATCAAGGAGATTGTGGCTAACAGTAATGAGGGAGGAAGTCTCAAAAAAGCTGGAGGGAAATAAGCAAAAGCCTGGCTCGTTATCACTAAATTTTTGTAGGAACTGAAATTCAAAAATTCAAAATTTTCAAAATTATTCTCTTACGGGTCCTAAATCAGGATTACAAGCAAAACTCCCATTTCATTTCAGTGTGGAAATCTTGTAACACTGCACTCTGGTAACCTTGGAGCATCCGTGCACCATGAACCTCTCGGAGTTCCCAAATTTAATTTTGGTCTCCTCAGTCCTCGGGCCCTGCAGCCCCATCCATTTCCAGCCAGCTGCAGGGAAGGAGCTCCCCCAGGGGCGTTGGAGGTTCCGAGTCCCTCTGGGGCCGCAGCTGGGAAATCAGGGCCAGGAGCTGCCAGGCTCCAGCTGTGCAGCGTCTGTGCCAGGGGTGGCAGAAAACTCCTCCGCCCCGGGGGCGAGAACCAGCCCTGCCCGGAGCTGGGCGTGAGCAGCAGCAGCTGAGAGGGGAAATTCGGGGGGAGGAACCAGGTGAGCCCAGGGGCAGAGATGGGCCAAGAGCCACTAAAAGGGGTGGGTGGAGAGGGGAGGACCCCTAAAGGCCCGGAGGAAAGTCCTGCAGGGCAGCGACACTCACAGAAATCACTTTCCTGTAGGTCAGAATCTTGTGCGTTCACTGGTTTTAAGCAAAGAATATTTTGCTGCATGAGTGGGGCTGAAAGCATTATCCAGTATTTACATAACTTCTGGGAAAAGAAAAGGTAAATGAAATAATCTGGATTTTGTTGAGATATTAGCATGTTATGAATCTGATTTTTAGTTTCTGGTATTGCCTACATCACCTTAAAGTGGCCTGTGTGAGGGTAAAGAAGGGGTTGATGGGGAAATGCAGGGAAGAAATTACCAGGGATGGAAAGCTTATGAAATTTTTTAAAAAATATTACTCTTTCAGTTTATTTGGCTGAAAATAAAGAACTTGGAGAGAACTGAAAACAAGATTTTACCACAGAAGAGCAGAGTAAATGAAGAATATCAGCTGGTTCTAGCTAGATGTAAAATGCTGATTAACATTTGTGACATAGTCTGGAGTGTAAGTGGGAGACTCTCATAAAAATACTTACATGTAATTATTTTATTAAAATAAAAAGTAAAGTAGCAACTACAGAAGTTTTTTCCTAGATTTGTGCAACTCTGAGGTAACTGAAATAGGAAATGCCTCGGTTTCCCCTGCTTGGTGCAGATAAGGTAAAATCAATCCCTCGGAGGCCATGTGATTTAAATCAGTGGTTTTAAGGCTGCTTTT
>VWZW01002677.1:99618-488924 GCA_013397115.1 Edolisoma coerulescens
TGTGCTTTTTAAAATAGATAGATGTCAGCTTTCCTCCGAAAATCTCTCTTATTTTTCCGAGGTGTTTGAATTGCGGGCGCTCGTTGTGGCTTTGGTCCCTCCCCAGGTGCGCGGATTTTGGGGAGCTCTGCGCTCCCCCCTCTCCCTGCTGGAGCTCCGGGTCCCCCGGCTGCTCGTGGGGCGCAGAGAGGAGCAGCAGGAGCGGGATATGAACAGGGACAGACAAATATAAATATAAGTACAGGCAGGAGCGGAGTCGGGCACGGGACGGGGCTGCGGGAGTGGCATCAGCGGGGCTCGCTCCCGCCCAGGGGGAGCCGGGCGGGACAGGCGGGGAGCGGGCGGCTCTTTGCGGCTCATTTGGGCTCTTTGCGGCTCCTTTGGGCTCTTTGCGGCTCATTTGGGCTCGTTCGGGCTCTTTGCGGCTCGTTCGGGCTCATTGCAGCTGATTTCGCAGGGCAGACGGAGTTTTGCCCCCGGGGCGCTGTGAGGAAGCGCCTCTCCCTGCCGGCGCAGCCACAGCCGCCTCCGCACCTCGGACAGCGGGGAAGGAACCGCGAGGGAAACGCAGCCGCAGGGAGAAAGTTCCAAACAAGATCTTTTCTTCTTGGCGCGGAGTGGGGCAGAAGTATTTGAGTTCTTTCCACGGAACAGCACAACTTCGGGATTTGATGCACTTTTCTTTGAGTTTTCCTCCAGTCATGGTGGTTTATTCAGAGTGAAATGAAGATATCGAAGGGTGAAGCAAGAAAATAGTTCTTGAAGGGTATGGAAGGATATTTTGCCATCACTGAAGGAATGGACTTTTGAACCTGCATGGAAAATGCCCTTTCTAATACCAAAAGAAAACTTATGATTGAAGTCTTACAGGAATTTGATTTCAACTGTACTTTTAACCTTAAATAGACCATGAAGAGTTTATTGTCTCTACTCTGTTGCCATTATTCTTTGCTGATTTTGTTTCAGCAAAAATATCAGGTAATATTTGAATACGGTCATTATTGAGGTATTCTTGGGTTCCTCTGGGCAAGTTGTGCCTCACTGTGTCTCTTTGTGTGATGTTTTATGTGCAGGTGTACGGAAACTATTCCCAGCTACCCAAACACCCAGGTAAGGAATGCTCTATTTCCCCTTTATGACAATGTGCTTCAATATCTATTTGGGTTTTTTTGGGGTTTTTTTGTTTGTTTTTTTTTAATTTCCTTAGTAGCCCCAAAGAAACGGAGCCTGTGTTTGAGTGTCAGCTCTGCGTTAAAAATTAATGGTCCAAAGTATCGGACTGTCCCAGTCACTTTAAATTCAGTACCCTGCCTACTGAATATTCTGAATAGAAATACATTTGGAGAAAAATGGCTTGTATTTGGCGTGTGGAAAAGTCCTACATACAGTTGTTTTTCATTACTTTCCTTAGGTGTAAGTTTCTGAATTAGAGCTCTACACAGACTACTTTCTTTTTTTTTTTCCCCTCAATGTTCAGCATTTTCAGCTCAATGGTTTACAGCTGGATTTGCCAGCTCGTACACTTTGCAGTGCTCTGGTGTTGCTTCAGGTCCTGTACCCTCCTCCCAGCCTTCACACTTCAGTTTGAATCAGTTACAGAGCGGATTAAGGATTTCTCATCTGTTTCCAATGTAAAAAAACTCATAGCTTATAAGGGTCTGTGTGTGTCACTGCAGAATTCTCCTGTTTATATAAATAGTTTAACCTCAAGCCTCATGGTGGTGTACAAGCACAATTTTACTGCTTTCCCAATCCCTGTATTGCCTTGTGCTTTTCAGTTTTACCCATATGTAATTACTTTCAAGTAAAACAGAGCGATGGGGAAAGGCCACGTCTGTTAAAGGAGTAGCTGCAGCCTGATTAACTTCTTTTGTTCCACCTTTGCTCAAAACCAAGAAGAAGAGCCCTATTTCCTAAAAACGAGGGTCTCTGGCTCCTGGCTGGTGGAACAAGAGGGGGGAAACCCTCCTGCAATAGATGGGCGAGTTCCGCAGCGCTGGAAGGTTTTGTGGTGCAGGGGCTGCGTGGAGGCAGCGCTGCAGGTGGAGCTGGCTGGGTTTGAGCCAGGCTGGAGCAAGCCCTGGGGTCTTGTTCTGAACAGGGCAGGTGCCTGTGGAAAGGGTTTTGCATTCCGGGCAAAAGGTGTTTGTTCCCAGAGGTCTTCCCGGGGCCCCTTGGCTGAAGCTGGGTGAGAGCTGCAGAACGGGGAGCTGGGAAAGCCCAGGGCAGCGAGGCTCTGGGCAAGTTCCTCTGCTCTGTGTTTCCCTTCCCAGTTTCTGGGTCCATTTTCCCAGCTTTTAAATGTGAGCTCCCTGGAATATTGCCCCTCCTGGGGGGTTTGGTGCCAGCCATGGCACTGCCTCTGTTGTGGTGCTGCTGCTAAAACACTCGTGCCCTGCTGTGACATCGTTTTGGCATCAGATCATTTTCTCCCAGGAGTTTTCCTTTCTCTTTTTCTCAATTTTTCTCATGATGTTTCTTTTTTACCACCTCTTTTAACTTAAATCCTCCCTTTTCCCGCTCGGTACAAAAGGGAGATGCTGAGGGGAGCGTGGGATATTCGCACACAAGCAGGGGTGAAAGGGCAGGCGGGTCCTGGGCTCTGCACGGGGGAGCTGCGGGTCTGAGCAACGTCGGAGAGAGGGAGGGGTATTAGCACAGGTATTCTGTGTGGGTGCTCTTAATACCACAGAAATTTATGATTTCCATTTCTTTTACAGCAGCCTGAGCTTGTTCTTCGAAGGTAGAACTGAGCACAGACCCAGGTTTAGCCCATGTAAATGCAAACACCCTTTCCCTGTATCCCTTTTCCTCGGTGTTTTTTGCCGTGCTCAGCTTGGCTGAGGTTGGGTTGCCTGGAATTTTCAGATCACGTTTTGTGTGTGCTCGTTGTGGGTCATAATTCCCTGGGCTGGCAGCGTCCTTGTCCCCTCAGTGGCATCTGTGCCTTTCTCTGTCTCCCAAGCAGCCAAAGGAGATGGATAAGCACAGAATCCCATCCATTTCCATGAGACATCCCCATCTCATCTGGCTGTGCTCGTGTTCCCTCCTTGAGGGAAAACCTCTATGACAACTGCAAACATTTGGTGAGGTGGGCTAATAATAGATCCTGAATTAATGAATTCAGTTATGAATCATTTGTTAGGTATCTCTGGTATAGTTGACTTTGGAAGCAAGTCTGAGTAGTTCTTGTATCCTCACAGGATGCAGAACTTTTAGTTCTGTTTCCTCAGATCTGCAATTGCTCGTTGTGAAGCTCAGCAATTTTATCAACTGTGCACTCCTAATAAAAACCATAATTCTTAGGATCCCATCTGTGTCACACCTCAGAAACAGCACCGTGAGGATGGAGGACATCAAACTGCTCTCCAGGGTGGGCATTGGGCACTTTGAGGATGAAAGTAAAAGTTTTGCACCTTTACATGCATGATATAAAAATCTGGTGTGCATCCAGGACGTTAAAATGATAGAGCAAGTATCAAAGAGGCAAAGAGCTTTGATCTCAAAAGTGAAGAAAGGTGTGAGACAAGCTGCAGAAGTCAAAGGGTGCTGCTCGTGCCCTGGGTTAATCTGCACTTTAGGTGTGGGGAGATTCTGTGCAGTGTTTGACTGCTGAAATGGGGTTTAACCAACTTCACTCTGTCAGCTTCACACCTCAGTCTCCTGAGAGATTGCTCGGGAATGAAAACTGATTGTGGGGGCAGAGAACAACAGATGGGGGTAAGAGAAACCCTCCTTGTCCCTGGCATCCTTTATGTTACCTCTGGAGGAGGCAGGAGCAGCAAATCTGCTGGACAGGCTGAACATTCCCTCGTGCATTCCCCTCCCAGCGCTTTGGGCTGTCCACCAGATGCTCAAAATCTCGGTAAAATCTTGAAATTACTGGTGAGTGACTCCTCAGCTGTTACTGCAGTGAATGCTGCCAGGCACACCAGCAGAGATTTCATCAGAGATTGTTACACATTTTAAGTGCAATTAAAATGAAAATCAGTTGGGATTTAACACAGGTTTTCTGCAGTGGTTAATCAGTTCTATGGCTTTAATCTACTCTGCTGCTTTGATTTATGATCCTGCTTATTTGCCACACTTGATTTACATAATATATTTTGGTTTGGTTAACCTTTTGACCTCTTTTATGGTTATTTTCTGTGGAGACTTGTTACGCACCTTGTTGGTCCTTTATTTAATAATCTTTTAACCTGTGTTTCTTGAAAGGGTTCAAAGTCCTGGCATCAGCTTCCCATTACTGGCCACTGGAAGATGTGGATGGAATCCACGAGTTTCGGGATACGAACGGAGGTAGACGAAGCATTCCCTGACAGTGGCAATGACACAGCTGCCTGTGGCTGTCTGTAATTAGAAGGGGGAGCAGGGGATAAGCAAGGGGTTAACTTTTGTGGCTCAGAGGTTGAGATTTTTTTTCCCAGTTAATGTTTTTGCAGTGCTGGGATATCCAAATGATGTTGTATTTGTGAGCTGATTTTTATGGAGTTTTCTCCGAGGTTTTATGGGCTGCCTGCGCATTGTTGAGGTTCTAAAGAGAAAAGGTTTATGACCCAAAGAGTCATTGAAATCAGGTTGTTGTTAGTTGGTTGGGTACATGCACAGCATGCCCTGGTGCACTCAGTGTCTGAGATCTTTGGCTCTGCAGCAGGGAAATGTCTCCCTCCTTTTGATTTTGGAAGGAGTTAAATGCCTGAGCTCCTCCTGTAGTGTCTATAGAGAGAAAAGTGTAAGCTCTCCTCTGGATACCTCTCACTCATTTTTATCTGCTCTTGGGCATTTCCTTAAGAGCAGTACTGCAGCATTAGTTCATGTTAATCCAATTCTTTTTCCAGCTGGGCAAAATCAGGAGAGATTTGCTGAGGCAGAGCTCTCGCTGCCCTGCAGGAGTCAGCTGTCAGGGCTGTGGGATCCCGGAGGGGAGGATGTCAAAGGGCTGTTTCCAGGGTGTGCAGGTGATGCCATCGAGGAGCTGCTGCAGACCCCTGGCAGAGTTTTGGGCTTGCAGGGCTGCTCCTTCCACACCGGGCATTCAGCCGAGCTCTGCCTCCCTCCGAGACCCAGAGCTGCCCCGGTAATTCCCACACGAGCCCTTTGTTCCCTGCTGGCACCTCAGCCCCTCCAAGAGGTGCTGCTGAGCGCTCCCAGTGCTCCTGGTGTGGGTTCCCCAGCGCTCCCCACTCCTCTGTCCTGCCCAGAACCCCCTCCCTGGCCGCTGCCCCAGCTCCCAGCAGAGCTGTCCTGGCCCGGAGCAAGGAGTGGCTGCTCTGCAGTGCCCGGACCCCCAAAACCCCTGCAGGAGCTCGAACCAGGAGATGGAGACCTTTGCAGCCTGGCATGGAAAACATCAACAGGAGTGCAGAGCTACTGCTGTTTATCACACAAAAATGGTAATATCAGTCTCTGCTCCCAAGTGGGGAAAAAGATCCAGAAGTATCTAAGTCCTTTTATTGTAGAGGTGTTCAAGTATTTTAAGCCTAGACTTTGACTTGTCTTTCCACAAAATTTCTGAAAGGAATGAAGTTGCCTGACCAGAAATACATCGGGGCAATATTCTGCTTGCATTAGAAGCTGATGGCAGCATTCCTACTGACTTCCATAGAATAATAATTTGGCTTATAAAAGTTGCCACATAAGTTCTCTAGAAGTGTGTTAAAGTAATTTTCTGACACTGGACTTCACACAGTTTCAAAAAGAGTGAAGTGCTCCATATCTAGCACTGCTTTGGCAACCAGGTTACAACAAAGTTGTTTTGAAAGGGCTTGAAAATGATATATATATAAAATATAGCTCTTGGAAAAGGACAGTTGATGTTAGATTGTTTTTCAAATTTTGTTAAATTACATTATTTCAGCAAAATTCAGAAATGTTTTTAGTATCTTGGAAGAGATAAAGCAGAACAGATGAAGTTCCTGATCCTATAAACCTTCACTTACAGGAATGGGACTGGCTCTCAAGAGCAATCTCTTTCCACTCCTGTTATGACAGGGTGTTAAAGAAATTGATAAATGAGCCAGCTGCACGACTTTGCTGGAAAAATTTGGAGGACTTTGTCTTACTGTTATTTGCAGGGGATGCCAGAGGTCCTGGTCTCTGCAGTGCAATTCTCACTGTGCCAAATTCTCTCTTTAGTGCTGCACTGGAGAGCTCAAATCCCTCTCAGTTGCTTTTATTGTGTCTTATAGGATGCAGATATTATTTCAGCTGCCTCCAGCAGGGGTTTTATGTATCTCTCTGATATTTGACTTTGATGTACAAGAAGAGTTTTTTTTATTGTTGTAATCTACTGCAGGTGACAATTTGCTTGGTTTTGATTCCATTCTGATTGCACAACTCTTCTGTTTATTGCAGAGCCTTTCTTGTTTTTCCACCCATCATATCATGCAATTATTTTCATTCCATGTTTCTCCTCTTAAATCCTTGAAGCATCATAATCTGTCCGTCACGTTAATCCATTTTATTTGTTGAAGTCATTGTGTGTGAAGCCAGATTTATATCTCTCAAAGCATTCGTGTTGTGAGAGTGTGTCAGCAAATTAATGTTCTGGGTATCTCAGCACTAGGAGCAACTGAAGGGGAACAATCAGCTCAAAATACAGCAAATAAAAAGAAAGTGGCCACACTCAGGTTTTTCATCTGGCCCCTTGTTTTCCATGCATTTTTATCTTGAGGTTTCTGTGCGTTTTTTTCTTTTCCTGAGAGCATTTGTCTTTTTGCTCTGTGAGCTCAGTTGGTCTAAATCCCAAATCAATGTCTCTCCATCTACTTTCATGGGCATTTCATCCAGCTGTATTTGCCTGCCCAGGGTAAACAATTACAGTGTGCAAGACACTGTTAAATTTTCAAAATCAGAAAAGAACATTAGAGAATAAAACTTTATTGTCAGATATAAAAAAGTTGGGGGTTTTCTTACAGTTAGATGGAGTTCCTTGTATTTCAGTTTGTGCCTGTTGCTCTTACCTGCTCACTGGGTACAAGTAAGGAGAGCCTGGCTCTATCTCTGCATCTCCAGCTGAGCACTTTTACACTTTGATAAGACCCTGAGCCCTCAGGTCTCCAGGCTGGGCAGCCCCAGCACTCCCAGCCTGTCCCTCCCTTGCCCCAGTGTCCACGTCTCTGTCCTACCGGGCAGCCCAGACCTGGACGTGGGGCTTGGGCTGCCATAACTTGTGCCCTGCTACAATGGTTTTTATCATACACACAGCGTTCCTTGCCAACAGGAATATATTTCAGAGCCCTCCATCTGCAGTTGGATCTTTTACAGTTTTTTCTCCTCAGTAACTGTGAAGGAAACATTATTTTGGTGACACTGCATTTCCTCGTGCAGGTGAAGCCCACGACACTCCCAGCTCCTCGGGAGAAGTGCTTGTGTGATAATTTTGAAGGCCACTCATCAACATATCTGTGATTTGTGCTGTGTTGAGAGATATGAACTGGCCAAGTCATTACTGATTATGTTTATTCATTGTTTTGCTTATTTGTTTGTTTTCTTTTGTTGTTCCACCCAGCTCTAAGAATCCACAACTTCACTGTGCTTCCCTCCCATAACTCTACCTTTGTATCTACCAATGACTCTGCCTACTCTAACTCCTCTGCAACTGTAGGTGAGGATTTACTCTTTTTTTTGTTCTGCATTTGTCAGGCTTGGATGGTTCTTGTGACACTGGATTCAGAGTTAACTCTGAGCTTTGGTTCACGTGGCCGTGTGGCAAAGTCTGTTTATTGTCATTGCACTGCCATGCACTGCTGGAAAAGCAGAGCAGTGTTACCTGGATTGCTGGGAGAGGCGTCCCCACGTGAATCCCATGGGAGGATGGGCCCCAGGGCTCCTCCAAAACCTAAAAAATTTCTGTTAGGATTAAAAGAAACAGAGATGACATTTCAGAGGAACATATGAGAACAATCAGTTTAATTTTTTTCTTGTCTTTCAAGGCTAAAATGGAAAAGAAGCCCTCTGTTTTTCACTGTTTCATAACAGTTTTTAGAAGACACATTCAGAAAGACAAATGCAAGCAGATTTGCAAAGCCTGGGAGGGAGATCTTGTCAGTCACGACACCTTTGGTTAACATGATGGTTTATTTTGTTTTGTTTTATTTCTTTTTTTAATGAGAAGCAAAATTTGTATATATGTGTCCTTTTACTAATTTTTTTTCAACATCAGCACACTAGGGGATCAAAGGGAGAACAGAAAATGACAACTGACCAGGCAGAAACCTGGCAGACTGGAAACCAGTTACAGCTGCAGCAGCTTAGAGTCACTTAATTTCAGTCACTTGCATTTGTGCTGTGTAGGTGCAATTGAAACTTGACCTCCTGCCCACTTTACACTTGGGTATTAACTCACATCACATGTTGGAAAATCTGACCTAAGGAGAAGGATGGGAATGGTAAAGCTGTCATTTGGGCTGCTCAGATAGTAAGAATTTTATATTGGAATACTAAACCCACTATTTTTTTTACTCTCTAGCAGTAAGAGTATGCTGGCAAATGGGAACTCTATTAATGATGAACTTCCAATGACCCTAATTCCTTTCAGGCCTCTCTTACCTGCTTTATGGACCATTTGCATAGTTCTCACATAATGAAATATGTTCAGTGTGAGCATTATAAAGAGTGACACGGATGGCAAAGGAAATCTGTGGAAACAGAAATGCATTTCCTTACGGGAATTATTCTGGATACCTGAATTTATAATTCACTGTCTTGAGAAGAACTTGGAAATGCTTGATTTACTCCATAGTACACACTCACATTTTTAAAAGAAACTAAATTTTATCTGTCAATTAGAGGCAGGACTCGATGGTTTCTTCCTCAAAGGGAGGGGAAGATACCTGAAAACTGATATTTAAATAAGGATTTGGAATGAACCCAGAGAATACTGACACTTGCATTCACTGCATTCATTCAGGAAAGGAAAATGTACTCTCACTGCTGAGTTCCCTTGGAGCAGCTCTTCTCCTCACATTTTTCCAGAAGAAATTGTGAAGAAGGGTCTTGAAATGAAGGTTCTGAATCTTCACAGTCCTTGCAGAAATGCCATCCCAAGCAGTGGTGGTACCATGAAATCCCACACGGAGCAATTAACATTCTGTGTGCTCAGATCTGACAATTTAATATTTGGTGTTCCATGGAGTGCAGGCACTTATTTAACACAGCAGAATGTTTGGATTGTGATTTTTGATTGTGATTTCCCGTTGTGTTCACTGCTAAAATCAGTCAGGACAAATGAGAACAACTTCCCATCATCAGCTGCCAGCTGCACGCTCAGAGCTCAGTGAGGTTCCTGCAGTAAACAGGTTCCAGGTTTTTTGTGTTAAGAGGGTTCACGTGCTGTAGCTGGTAGGAGATGAATCAACAGCGCTTTTCTCTGGGAGGGAACACAAGGAAATCACAAGAAAATTAGTCATTATCCGTGTTAGACAGAGAAATTGCCTTTCCAAGTGACAAGGATACCGCAGCAGAGGATGCCTGAGAAGGAGATGTATTTCTGTCTTGTGAGTGCACCTTGTCAAGTAAATTTCATTGAATTATTTTTTAGTGCAAAGTGGGGTTTGATCACTAACTTTGCCCTTTCAAAAAATGAACAAAACCCCACTATTTTGTTACATTTTAACTGGTTAAAGAATTTCTTTACTAACTCAGCCTAACAGCAAGACACCTTTAGGAAGTGTCTGGCATTCAAAACTCAGGAAAGCAGGAAGTTTACTCTGATTACTTTAAAATAATCATTTTTGGATGTATGGGTTCTGTCAAACAGTCTTAGTTACCCACAGAGCTGAGTGGATATAACATTCACAAACTTGAAATAAAAGAGATCTCTGTGTGGTCTTTAGGAAATACAACAACAAACCACGGACAAACTGAAACAAACAAAAAGAAACTGAACAAACTGAAACAAAAACTACCGAAAAGGAAAAGAAAAACAAACACAAAAAAATAACAAAAACATATAGCTGGAACAAGACAAACATCTGAGCTATAGGAGTCTGCTAAGCTCCTGTTTCCAGGAAGTTTTCCTTTATGTAGGTGCTGAACTGTATTTTGCTTTCGCTTTAGATATTGTAGAAGGAATGGTGAACAAAGGAATTTACGTCACTGAAAAGAAAGGAGTCACCTTTCTCTTCTTCGGAAGCTACAGAAATTCCTGCATTAGTAACCCAGAGGCTTGTGGGCCTGAAGGTGAGCAAATTTATTAATTATTATTGACTTTTCTTTTGCTGCCAAATTATGTTATTCAATAATCATTGTTTTCTTTCCTCCTTGGAATGAAATCTAAAAATCTTGCTTGACACTTTATTGACTTTTAAAACAGTCGAGAGTTGATTGCTGAAAATTTAGTCTTTTCTTACTGCAATTTAAATTAGAGCTGATCACCAACTACTGAGATTCAGTGTGGCCTCTTAGCAGGAATGGGCTTGGGCTTTTCAGGTTTATCTCTAGAGACAGGAAAACTTTTAGGTCTCTGGTGTTGTGGAATCCATTTGTCTTCACAGATGCTCAAATCTCTTCATTCTGTTTCTCTTCCCTTTCCCTTGGGTCAGGAGTACAAAATGCCAGGTTTGACAAGTGCTGATTACGGAGGAAGATTAAAACTGAGTCTGACATTCCAAACAAGCCTTTGCCCTGTCACTAACACAGGGCATTCACCAGAGATTCAAAATTCCATGGAAATGGAAGGTTCCATAGGAAATGGAGGCTTTCTATCAACTCCAGCAGTCCTTGAACTCGAGCAGCATTGTTAACATTGAATTTTCTTCTTTCATTGATTTAGGCCGTCCTTCAGATGGGTAACATGGCTTGAAATAGGATCTTTTTTTTGAGCTGCTTGTGAACCTTGTAAGCAAGTAGGAGACTCTCAGAGAGCAGCTGAGAGTGTCAGAAAAAGGGATTCAGAACCCTGCTGTAGGTGTATTTTGTGATCCGTGCTCTGTCTTTTCATACTTTTTTCCATGTCACTGGGAAATAAAAATCATCAAGAAGTCACTTTCTTCCAGCATCTACAGCATAACCTAACAATCAGAATAAATTATTTTTATAGCACAAGAGCAATCCCAGTGTCTCACAAACAAGAACATCAAAGGCATAAAACACTGAAATGCTCAGTAGATAAAATGTGAGGGGAAGAAATCATATAAACAATAAACACAAAGTCACTGCAGAGGGTATTAATAAAAGGAAATAAAGGAAAAAAGCCAACACCCTTTTGTCTAAAGAACGTGGCTGTGTTTTCTGCAGATCAAATGCACCTGTGGCAAGGGTAAGGTGTAATTTCATTCCAGCTGCTGTTGCTGAACCATCCCTTGATGTGTTTGTTGTGGTTGTGTGAAGCTGGTGTCGAGCACACTCAACCAGGGAATGCCTCCTGAAGGGTGTTGGGATCTTTCCAGATGAAACACAGCAACCCAGGGAACAAAACTCCCCGTGTTTCTTCTAAGGCTGAATTTCATAACATTTCAGGACTATTATTTTTACTTGAGAAAACAAATTCTTCTTGCTTTTGAAATGTTGAAACGTTCTTCCCCCGCGTTGCTCCTTCCCAAGTAATCTTTAAACAATGGTTTTCTGTAGCAGTTTCAGGCTCATTGAAGTGGCATTTTCAGTCAAAAGAAGCATTTGTGAAAGATGCAAGAGAACGTTCTCTTATTCCTTGGTTTGAACTCATTCAGAGAAGCTGTGTGTAGTCAACGTACGTGAAATTGAAATAAAAATATAATTTAAAAAGCATCCCTATAAAAAGTAGATGATGTGTGTTTATTGTGCCTTTAATTTTTTATTTTTAGTTTCAGAATTTCCTGATCCAAAGTACATGTAAGGACTGAGTTCCAGTTTTCTGGTGGCTACAGGGTGGTACAATGGGAAAGCTGAGGGAGAGATGTTTATTTGGTTTGAACGGTTGGAGCATTGCTGATTTTAGAAATGCTGTCCTGGTTTATGCCAGCAGATGATCTGTCCTCAAAAGCATTCCCACTATCTCTATTCTGCATATTGGAAATTTTTAATTGCAGTAATTTTTTTCATTAAAGTCTCCTCTCCCTTGCTTTCATCAGGAGTAACATTTTCCTTTTTCTGGAAGACTCAAGACCAACAGGCCAAAGTTCTCCCTGCCTCTGGTGGACGAGTGATTTCCAGTGGTTTCAAAATCTGTTCAAACGAAGGTGAAGGCTCCGTGGAATTTTACACCCGTGGGAATGCGATGATGAAGTGGAAAGCAAGCTTTAGTCCACCAGGTAAAGTTGAGATATTTAAAAAAAAAACCCAGTTTCTTTGTTACATTTTGCTTTATTCTTGCAGACAGAGGTAGTGAGGAGAGCACAACTTCAGGAAAGAGAAGTGGGAATATAAAAATAGCCACAGACCTCTGTGCCTAAGAGTTCTCTTGGTGTGGAGAGGGAGAGACAAAGTGCAAGCTGAGGAGCAGAGGTGCTGTATTATGGAGCATTTGCCAGTCACTAACAGCCCCCGGGTCCAGCCTCCAGCTGCTTCTGCAGTGGGGTCCTTGCTGACATCAGTAGATCCGAGCAAGTTTAGGTGGAAACACGAGCAAAGAATGCAGATTAATCCCTGACAGGATACTCTAAAGCTGGTGGGCTGTTCTCTGCTGCCTCCTAAATTAAGGCTTTGTTTGGTAGCTCCCTCCCTGGCTGTTTGGTGCCTTCATGATCCTGTTTCCTGTGGAGTGTCAGGATTTCTATGCCAAGCCACAGCATTAATAAACATTTAGGTATATCACGTATCTCACTGCTTCTATCTCAACTGTGTGTTGTTGGGAGCAGTAATATCCACTGACCGGAACAAATTCTGGTCTTCCTGCAATGCTAATGGCATTCAATAAATATTTTCTTGCCCTAATTTGGCTGCCTATACATTGTTAAAATAGGACTCATGGTAGCAGTTTTATAAAACTTAATGAATCAGTTTAGAAATCTTATTTTAAGAGAAAAGCTGCAAATGGCAAGAAAAATTCATGTTTGTGGATTATCTAATCCAAGTGAAAATTAATATTATGGTTTCTGCCTCCCAAGCATAACAAAGGAACTGTGACAACTTTGAGCAGTTTATTTGCTTGTTCTCCAGCTCTTGCAGTCTTTGTGCTGCTCTGAGCAGAGCTTTGAGGCAGAATTGAAGAGAGCTCAAATCTTGGCCAGTAACTCTCAGCAGGTGTAATTTATGGAGCTGCAGCCAGCCCAGGTTCAGACAAAAGCTGACGGGCATCCTGCCAAGGCACGGGCTTCCCCAGGGGGGCAGAGATTAATATTCAGGGGCTCAGCATTCCATAACTCGCTCTGAGCACCTCCGAAGCAGCTCCGTGGCATTGCACGAGTCAGCAAAACCTCGGCCAGCAGGAAAGGCTCCGAATGGAATTGATTTGTGGGTTTTGCTGTGACTTCTGATGTTCTGCAGGTCCTTACTGGACTCATATTCTCTTTACCTGGAAGTCAAGAGAAGGACTGAAGGTCTACGTCAACGGAACCCTGAACACGACCGACCCCGCCGGGAAGGTTTTCTACGACTACGGGGAGCCCGGTGCCAATCTGCTGACGGGGACGGAGGGGGACCAGGCCAAGCGCTACGTGAACGGGGCGTTCGATGAGTTCATCATCTGGGAGAGGGCCCTGACCCCCCGCGAGGTTGAGCAGTACTTCACAGCTGCCATCGGTGAGTGGGGCGTTCTCCCACCCCATCGGCTGCCAGGGCGCTGCTTTGAAATGCCAGGCGTGCAGGGCTGGTGTTTGTTTTGCACCTCTTTGCTGTTGGACATCACCTGTAGAGGCAGAAAAAGTCAGGGGTGAGTGTCACCAAAATGCTCAGCTCTTTTTGGGTGTGCAGCCCTTTTTCCTTGGGTTCCAGCTCCTTACCTGAAGTGATGAAGACTTATTAACTCATGTTTGCTTGTGAACCAAAAAGAAAGAGATCAGCTGAAATGTAACAGAACTTCTGATGCAGGCCTGGAAATGAGAATGTCTGTGTTTCTGATGTCCAGGTTTGATTACACCAATCAAATATGTGCAAAATGTATTTTATAAAAAATTAAAGTATGAACTAGTTGATGTACAATTGAAGTAGGTGAAATAGAACACCCTCCACCTATGGGTATGTAATGGAGTAATCTGCTTGATTTGCTACAAAAATTGTAGGAATTGTGCTTTTTATAGTAAACCTTTTTATTTAAAAAAATGATTCCTATGGAAGTCTTCAAAACTTCTGATTGGGAGAATATTCATTTGGTAGTCATGTGATACAGGAGATAGCTTGAAAATCTTTAAAAAGTTTATAATGCTCTGGTCATGGTGGAAAAAAAGCTTTTGTATTTGGCTGCTGTGTCTTTCACAACAATTGAGGGTTACTACAACGCTGTCCAGCCCACAGCTACCATTAATCACAGCCTTTGATTAATGCAGCTCCAGGAGAATGTTCTGCTGCCCAACTCAGGAGCAGCAGATTTTCAAATCGCCCCAATTCATCAATACGTGTGCCCTGCTCCCCTGCCAGGGGAGTATAGCTTAAATAAACACTGAGAGAACCCTTTTCTAACCCCCTGAATCCTTGTGAGCTCCCAGCACTCCCCCTCTGGCCCCTCCACCCTCCCATCTCCCCTCTGGTGAATCAGGGCATCGTGGAAGGCCCTTTCCAGCAAATCCTGCTCAGGGCTCCAGTTCCTGCTCTTTCCTCTGCTTTGGTTTGGGGAGGTCTGGCCGGGGCCCAAAGCCTCTGACTGCTGGACATCAACATTTGTAGCTCCCCTCTGGAACCCTGCAGGAACTGGACCCTCCAGTTCTGCTGAAGCCCAACATTTTTTAAGAGTTGTACAGAATTTTTCCTGCATCCCACCTGTAATCTCTGCTGATTTTAGGAGGCTGTAGAGCAAACCCCTTGGTTTACACTTTGAGATGTTCATGCCATGAGCTCCTGTGAGTTTACTGCAACTTGCATGACATTGTGTTGTGTTGATGGGTTTTTTTCTTAAACTCCTGGTTCACAGATTTTTTGGTGTCACGTGGAATGATCAGAATGCTGTGAAAAATAGATTTATAGCCTCTTAATTGACAGTGAAGCTGGATGGGTATTTTCTAGGGGCTTAGGAATTAAAATGTAAAGGGATGCCAGGTATATATATTTTTAATTAGTCAGAAGAATTCCAAGCCAACATTATTTTAAGGTGATCAGGTGTTTTGGAGCACTTGAGAAATGGGAAACTTTAATCTTTGGCTTTTCTCTTCAAAGACTGATGGGATTTCATAAAATTTCCCATTTAATGTATGAAATTAGAACATTCTTAGAGGAAGCAATGGGTATTACAATAGTAATCAACGTAGTAAAGAAAGGTTATTATATCTCTTTATTGATTTTGGAGGATTTATAGCGGGGTTGAAGCAGGGTGATGTGCTTTGATATAAGAAACTTAATTGGACAGAATATTTTTTAATTGAATGAATAATCATGTTCGTTTTGGATCTATGAGAGATCTGTGTATGGGCTGATGCTGGATTGCACTGGAATGCCACACTCCTGGCAAATAATAACTCTTGGTAAGATGTAGATTAGAAGAAAATTTTATTTCTCTATCGCAAACGACTGATAAATCACTTTGCACAGAAAGGAATCAATATTTTTCAAATGGAGCAACTGGAAGCCGTCCAAAATCAAGTTTGTTCCTTCTGTCTTGACAAATCATTTATGACATGCTGACATGGTAATTTCCAGTGGGTGCAGTGCGAGCGGGGGACATTAATTAGCAAAGCCTGGCTGATTAACAGCAGCCTCGTTGTGCTTGATATCAGCCTGCAAACACCTCAAAGAGACATTATCTGTGACATGCTCAGACAGCAAATGTTGCTTTCAGTTGGAGCTGATCCAGCCTGAAGTGCTAATATTTATATAAAAATACGTGTCTGATATAAAAAATTCAGATTTGTTAACACTCTCGTCTGTGTTTGTATTCCCCCAGGTGTGCAAGTTTTGCTTTCCTCGACGCTGCCGTGGTCCCTGCTGACAACCCCCGCAAGCCCCGCGGTAGGACAGCGCTCCCCGCTCCTTTCCGTAATGTCAGGGTGTGCACATTGCCCGGCCACGGGCCCTCCTCCCTCCCTGCCTGCCTCCCCGTGTGCCCCAGGCTCCCGGCCGGGCTCCAGCCCCGAGCTGGTCCCACATGGGGCAGCCGGTGCTGAGCCCTGTCTCCGCTGCAGCTCTCCCCCGACGCCTACGGCCCCGTCCTGGCCGAGCTGAGCCGGGCCAGCGGCGGCTCCCGCGCCCCCAGCGCCGCCCTGGGCCACCTGCGGAACGTGTCCTTCAGCCTGCCCGAGCAGTCCTTGTCCGAAAGCACTGCCCGCAGCCTCGCCGAGGTAAGGGGGCTCCCGGGGACACTGATGCTCCTCCAGAGGTAAGGGGGCTCCTGGGGGACACTGATGTTCCTCCAGAGGTAAGGGGGCTCCCGGGGGATGCTGATGTTCCTCCAGAGGTAAGGGGGCCCCCGGGGGACACTGATGTTCCTCCAAAGGTAAGGGGGGCTCCCGGAGGACACTGATGTTCCTCCAGAACCTGGGATATCGAATGTGCTTTGGAAGTTTTTGCTCGCTGCAGGAAGGAGCAAGAAGGAGTTTCCTGCAGTCTGAGCCCAGAGCAGGTCCTGTCCCGCTCGCAGAAAGCCAGCCTGCTGTGAAGTGGCGGGCATCCCGTTCCCTGGTTTTGGCAGGCTGGGAAGCTGTTATTGCAGTGACCAGCTCTGGCCTCGCTGTGATTGCTCCTTTAAGCCTGCGGGTAACTCCAGAGTGACAAAGACACTTTATTCAGACAAAAAATACAAATAAACGCTTCTGAAAGCGACAGGGACAGCAATTGAAAGTCTGTGTTAAAATATTTGCAAACTCTAAAGCTCGATTTCAGGGATCACCGTTTATTGTGTAGCAAAAGCCCTTCTGAAAAGCTTTAATACATTGTTTCCTTTGTTTTACTGAAAAATTCGCATGGGCTCTAAATTGAAAATGGAACCTCATCCTACCAGGCACCGTACCTGTTACCCCCATCATCCCAGTTGCTGTTTGGTTGCTCATTCATGCTGTCTGATGCTGCTTTGTGTGGCATGAAAGTGATTTGCAGACAGAAATGTGATTATCTTTAGCAGAGCTATTTTGGGAAGTAAATACAAGAGAGCCCTGATCATACACACAGACTCTGTCATTTGTCTGATTGATGGTTAGGCTTTGTATTGTCTGCAGCTAATTCCCTGAAAGACAGGCACTGAGCATGCATGTGATTTTCTGTAAAGTTATCTCTGCCTGGCTGTCCTACGCCTCACAGCACAGGGAAATTTGATTTAAGCGATATGCAATAAACTTTCTGATTACTGACGCACATTTGTAATGAATCGCCCCTGACAAATCTGACTTGGGTTTTGTTGTGTGGCGTCTGCCACATTTCACAGTGGGACTTTACTACATTCATTCCCTGAGGGCATTTTAATAGGTAAGTTTAAGGAAAGGTGGGGGTTTTGCCTTTAATTTTCAGCGCAATTTTCTGTGCTCCCTTTTCTCCTCGTGTGTGTGCACAGCAGCAGGACCCCCGGCCTGGGGCTGGGCTGTGCTCAGCACTGCACCGGGCACGTCCCAGCCCGGGAGTGTCCAAGGCCAGGCTGAACAGGGCTTGGAGCAGCCTGGGGTAGTGGAGGGTGTTCCTGCCCACAGAAGAGGGGCTGAAACGAGATGATTTTTAACGAGATGATTTTTGAGGTCCCTTCCGACCCAAGCCCTTCTATGATTCTGCTGATGCTGTGTGAGTTTAGATAAAATGGGAGGATAAATTCACTTTAGTCTCAGTCCCAGCGTCAGCTCAGCTGGAGTGTAATGACTGCACTGGAGAGTTACTCAGTGGTGGGACTTTTAATTAAATATTGTTACTTTGAAAAGTCACCCTGCAGAAGGTGGTGAGAATGCTGGCAGGTAGGGATGGATCTGGGACTTGAGCGGGAGTGGGCTTGTCATCTTAACACAAACCTGAGAAAAATCCCAGCAGAGATCCGCCTTGGGTCCTTGCCAGGAGATGTAGCTGATTAATAAATAATCAAGTTTTATTTGTCTTTAAGGCATTTTTAAAAGCTGTTGAAGACTTTATGCTGCTGTCCGACTGGATTGATGGACCAGAGGTGAGACAAGTGGGCTTAGATTTGTGCTTTACTTTGGTTGCATAAATTCACATGGCTGATAACAGAACTGGTTGTCTCTATTATTGTGCTTGCTGGGACTCTTTGGCACTATGACTTATTTTATCATCTCTCACTGATGAAATACCTGCACGGTGATTCCAGAAATTTCCTGAGTTTTTTGCTTGAATCTTAAGAAAGCACAGATTTCAGAAGAGAGAGCTTTTAAACTGGGAAGCACAGGGAGGTCTCACTGAAGCCTAAAATGCTTTCAAGACAAAATGATGTCTAATTGATTTAAGTTCTTAGCGTAAAGTCCTTGATCATCTCTGGTGTAGATGGAGGTCAGACAAAATAGATTTCCTTTTCACTGGAGCATGCATTAACTCAGATTTTATGAATCAAGTTTCAACTTGGAGGGCTGAAGTAGCTTTTATACTGAGCAGCATTTGAATAAAGATGAAAGAAAGGCCAAACTGTAGTGTCTCGGCTTGTGTTCCCAGAGAGATCTGATACCAATCTTTAAATACTGTCCAAAAAATCCTGCACGGTTCTGGGCCTCATTCTGCTGAATCCTGGCTTTAGTTGGCTGTCAGATGCTGATGGGAGCAGCAGTCACTTGGAGCTGCTCTATAAAACACAGTGATGTCACAGTTTAGTGAAGTCACGCTCTGGGTGGCATCACTTTGTGTAACGTTTTGTCCACTGAGTGTGGGAACGGTGGTGGGAAAAGCCCCTCCTGACTGGGATTTAGGGCAGCCCCCTGCCCTTGGTGCTGCGCAGAGCAGCTCCCTGCCTCACACCCCGCTGTCTCTCCTCCCCAGACCCCTCTGGTGTTCGGCAGCTTGCTCCACACCATCGACGCGGTGATGGCTCACGTGTCCCACAACCTGGACAAGAGCTCGCTGCCGCTGGCCGTCGAGGGCTCCTCGTCCGTGGCAGGTGGGGCCGGGCAGAGCCGCTCCCCGTCCCGGGTGCCCCGTGCCTGCGGCCCCTCCTGCACCAACTCCAGGAGGAAAGCAAAGCTCACCACTCCCCTCTTCTGAGGGCAGAGCTGGGTTCCGTTTGCAGGGAGACGGTCAGGCTGGAGGCAACCGGCTCTGACTGTGCTTGAGCTGCCCAGGGGTTATTTGGGGAGGAATTCAGAACAAGAATTGTGTGAAGAATCGAGTAATGTTGTGCTAATAAAGGGCCTGGAGCTCGTACCAGCACGTGGAAGTTTGGGGGCTACAAAACCTTAATCTTTGCAAGGGCTTTGCAGGAAACTGAAAGTAGTAGGAATAGTTTTGACCTTTTCGGAGAATTTTATTTTACTGCTGGTGAGCATCCTAGCGCCCTCATTTCATCTGCACCTTTGGATGCTACAGGTACCAAAGGTATTTTATCTGTCCTGGCTGCCTGCTGTACCTCGTGCAGACCCCTTGTGAGGGGTGAATAACTGAGCAGTCACCAGGAGCATCCATCACTGCCAGTGTTCTCCTGGACACCGGGATTCCCAAATGCAGGACTGAAATAATGCCTGCAAGTGTCAGTGCAAGGGTGCTGGTAATCTGTTTTCTTGCTCAGTCTGAGCCTGGAAGAAGTGATCCACGGCACATCACAGTGCTCGTGCCGCTTTCTCTGCCATGAGGGACTCAGATCTAAAAGGCAATTTTGGACTTGGGGTGATTTACCGTATTTTCTGCAAACATCTGGGTTTTAAATCCAAGAGCTGCAATAGCTGCTAGGGAAGTCTGGTTAAACAGCCAGGTAGGCTGAAGAGGCTATTGATCTGATGATGCTTTTGTCTGGGTTATCACACAGATTACGCTGTGGTCAAAATGCGTCCTCAGGCCCTGAACGTGTCCCACTATCGATTTCCATCCCGAGGACAGAGCTATGTTTCCATTCCCAGTGAAGCTTTCCATGGAAAAGGTAAGGAAAAGATTAAAGAGAGAAGTGGACTCGTGTGCTCAGGGGATTCTAAAATGATTTTGCTTTAGAACAGGTTTTGGTTCTCTTTATTTTTCCAAGTAACTGATTTGACCCCTGTGGATTGTACTGAGTCTAAGGCAGCAGCAGTGGTCCTGTCATGCTAATGAGCAATTAATGTGGCAGAGTTTGCATATTAGTTGAATTAATATTGAATAACAGAGCTGGGCAACAGGGACTGAAGCCATCTGATTTTGACACGTTTTTACATCAGAAAAGCCATCATTTCATAATTATTTTTTTTAATTATATGAACTGATTATTTTTAAGAAATTCTAGGATGTCAGATCAGGTATTACCTATCCCTTCATGCAAAATTGGTCTTTTGTATAAAATTAAACTGTAAAATATCAGGTTTAAGCTATAGCAGCTGCAGGAACAGAATGAGGATACAGACTGCACTCATGGCAAAAGGGCAGAACTCAGAAAGCCATACCTAGGCTAAAATTTTAAAAATCTTGAAAAGAAGTATGGCTAAAACCTGCAGCTTCAGTCAAGACTCTAAAATAACAATATTTGAAGTTAATTATCTGTGCTTTACTTAGAGACTGAAGGAACCCATTGACCTCCTTCCTCGAATCTTTGAAAATCTGACTTACGTGCCCTAAACTCCAGCCCACAGAATTTCCTCACCCAGAGGCCTTTCTGCAGCCACCTCTGCTGAGGGATGGTCGGCCCCTCTTTCGTAAAGTGCAGAGTTAGCTGAAAATAACCTGCAGTGAGAAATTCTCTAATAATTACTGAACTGTCTGCCTGATTTGTGGTGACAGCTTGGTTTCTTTGCACTGGCAGGGGCTCTGGCTGGAGACTGCAAGTCCTCCCAGGTTTGAATAACTATAATTGCAAACCAGCTCATAATGCCAAAAACAGCATGTGAGAGGACTTCTTTCCTTCCCCACTTAATACAGTTTCTCACCATGCAGATTTTCTTTTTTCTTCTTCAGAACATTGTCATGCTTTGTATCCTGAAATGATCCAGTGCATTAGATGTTTTACTCTTTTCCAGCCAAAGCTCACTTCTGAGCGATTTCAGCCTTCAGGCCACACTTCCACACTGTCCAGATGAGCTAACCTAAAAAATCTGTTATTTCACCTTAAACAGCTGACACTATAAGCACTTGGAACCCAGCAAAAAGGATAGTCAAAGACATCTGTGTGCCTCACTGCTAGAAAACACACATCTGTCTCTTCACTCAGATGCTGGAGAGCCCGAAATCACTCGGAATGTGGGCAGCAAACAGAGCACTGGGACTGCTTGCCTGGCTGGAGTTTCACAAGCTGCCAGTCGGGGAGGGGGTGGGGGGTGGCCTTGGGACCCCTGTAGTTCCCAGGGAGTCACTGCTGTGTCCTGCCACCCTTCTGGTGCTGGGGGGGTGTTATAGGTGACAATTGATGGCTTTCCCAGCTGATTTTGGAGGTGCAGGTATGCAGGGCAGGCATCCTTCTGTTTTATTTTGATATCTGTGCTGCACAATGTGTTCACACTTCCTCGCTTGAAAGAACAACCAGAACTCTGCTAAAGCAAGCGTGTGAAGGTCTGTGTAACTCAGGGCTCTCAACACGGAGCTTCGGGCCTGGGAGAGAAGTTCTCTTGCTTATTCCTGTTGCTCTGAGGAATAACCCCTGTTCCCTCTCCACAGCCTGCATCACCATTGTCGGCCTGCTTTACCACAACATGCATTATTTCTTTCACAACATCAACCCTGTGGACACCAAGTAAGTATCTCGGAGCTCTCAGGAGGTAACAGCTTGTTCATTGCCTTGGTGACACACCCTTAAACAGTCCTGTCCTTATCAGCTGTGAACAAATTACAAACCCTAATCCTGGTTCTGCAGTGCTGAGGGCGTGTAGTCATTAACTAGAGGGAGATTAAAGTTTACAGTACCTGTTTTATTTCAGGTTGCAATAAAATAGATTCCCATAGCGACATGTTTGTCTTTGTCTTCTCCTTCCAGTCATCAGATCTGGTACCAGAATTTCATAATTTTAATCTGTCTCGTAAAAGGAGATTGCACCTTTTCTCCTGGCACAGATAAAGATAAAGCTTGCACTTAAATGAAATAAGTAAGAAAACATAACATCCCTCTTTAGACAAAATCTGAATCCTAATCCTAGAAACCCATAAGATGATTTTACAACAGGAGACCAGGCAGTTCTTTAAAGACCTTTTGTTTTATGTACTACATCAGTGAAATCATTAGCAGATAAGGTAAATGCAGAGCTGTATAACCCTCTGCAGCACAGCTCCCCAGGGGAGTTTTGCAAGGCCAGTCATGCAAATCACTACACTTTCCTTCTAAGCAATGATCGGCCTGTGTTTGCTTTGATTCTCACCGGGGGGTGTGGATCAGTTCACACCTCCAGCCTTTGCCACTCGGACTTTTTGCTGGGTGGTTTCTGCCAGCAGAGAGGTGCAGCACCTCAGCTCCCAGGAGTGTCAGGGACTGCCTCCCTCTCCTTGCCTGCAGTTCCTTGGAAGGTCATGGAAACTCCGCTGTGAACCTCAGGGTGAGGAACCCCTGCTTGATTGATCCAGGCTGGGGCACAATGCAGGTTGATCACACCGAGGTAATCACACAGTGGTTACTAAATGACATTTCTGAATCAGTGGCAAGCTGTGCTGATGTTTGCCCTGCTCTCTCAAGGAAAGGACACTCAGCAGGGCTGTAGGGGAGCCCTGGCACCAGTAGCAATATTTCCTACTGACGTGAAGAAATAGAGGCAATAACTTATGAGAGCTTATGTTTTTCAAAGAGGAGGATCAATGGAATTTATTAAGGTAATAAGATGTAATCTCAATTTTTCAAAGGGAGAAAGAGAATTAAAATGATCCTGACTTAGGTCAAAGTTTAGCAAACACACTCAGATTAAAGATCCTGCGAGTCCAAGCACTGTGTTTAATGCACTGTCACAGGTCCTGGGGCTCTGATAGAGCAGATGGAGCAGATCTGTCACCTTTGAGCACATTCCCTGGAATCTGTGGGGTGGGACAGCCTGGAGAGCTGTTCCTGTTCCCCTGAGCTGTGTGTGTTGGTAGCACTCATTTCGAGGAGGAAGGGTCTGCCCTGTCACAATGTGAAAGAGGAACACAAAGGCCCAGGAGAAGAAGGGTTTCCTAGATTTACATAATTAATTTAAACTGCTTGAAATGTTTGCGGCATGTAATGCACTGCAAAATCATGTCTGTAAAACTGTAGATGCAGGTCTGTCCAAACAGCATCTAAAAAGGTAATAATACAGGGACTGCTCCCTTAGCAACTTTTCCTCTGTGGAATCAAACCCCAGGTACTCAAAGATGCTTTAAAAATAAGTATGCACTTCTCTTCTGCTTGCTTTTCTTTTTTGTGCTCTACTATTTTAACTTTTTTGCTTACTTTTCAGTAGAACAACAACTTTCTCTCAGAGGAGTTTGTTTAAAAGAATCTCTTTGGTGTTCCTTCTGGCACTGGGCTGCTCAAACACCTGTAATTTGAAACCTGTCCTTTTCCTTTTTTTTTGTGGTGGAAAACCAAAACCAAAACTCTTGGACCTTTTGTGCTGTACAGACAGATGACTTCTATTTTCAGACCACATAAATATCAGTTTCTAAGGGGAGCAGCTTTTGATTCTTTACCCCAAAAAATGAAACACAGAAACGTTTTTAGCCCAGTTGTGCTCCTGCTCACATGGAGTTGGTGTAAATGTGGACCTGACACCCAGGCCAAGGGGCAGAAAGGCTTGTGCATGCACAGAAGCCCCAATCCCTGCTGGTGAGGAAGGTTTTTCACACTTCAAAATTCACCAAGGTCTCTAAAGTTACAACAAGCAGATAAAGGGTGCGGGAAAATGTCCATGTTCTTAATTTGCATAGGAGAAATCCCAAAATGTCAGATGGTGATTTTAACTTCTCGAGTCCTTCTCGAAACTTAAACTTTTCGTATCAGAGTAGCAAATTCTGCCTTCAGATGAGCAAATCCCATTCATGTGCTGGTTACTGGGAGCAGAAGCACTCTCTGATGCTGGTGGGTGTTTTAAGGTCAGAACTAAGGGGTTGTGCTGAATGAGTTGTGTTCTGTGTGACCCTGAGGAGCTGAGTGAAGTTATTTGAATGTCTGACGTCAGTTTTTATTTCTTTTTTTTTTTTNAATAAGAAACCACTGCAACAGGTGGTGGGTGTAAATAAGGTGGTTTTTCCTTTGGTTTCAAACTGGCCCTTTCCAGCAGTGGGCTATGTTTGGGAACACAAGCTGGTGGTTAATTTACCATGGCTCAAATTTCTCGAGGTAAAAGCCGTTCATCCTCGTGCTCAAGAGGCAGGTGACAGCAGCCATTTAATCCTGCACAGTTTGTCACTGGCAGCGTAAAAAACCTTACTCTGAAGCCAAATGGATCTCAGTTACTTCCAAATGTGTGAAAATGCCAAACTCATAAGTTTTACCTTAAAATAAGGGTTCTTATGCACAGCAAAATTATTTCCCCCTAGAATAAATGCATTTCCAGGACTAATCAGATATTTAGTCAAGTTCAGCTGTTTGTATTGTGACCTGTCTTTCCCTCTAACAAACCTAACTGGACACAATCTATTTTTCAAGGTTAAGCTATAAATTGCTTCTAAATGCATTCCTGTGTATTTGTTTATGTGCATTTTGTCTGTCTTACACACTGACGGATCTGTTTGACCAGCCAGCCTGAAACCCCCTGCAAGCCTCCTCCTCACTTTGCTCAGGGTGTTTTTAGGTGCCTCCATAGGATTCTCTCCAATTCCCTAAAGCACTTCCCACAAGGCTTGTAAACCTCTGCAAAGAGGGACAGAGTGAAGGAGGACCTTGGACATCGAGTCTCCAGGTGTCCAAAGCCATTCCCTGCACTTTATAGCAATGGTTTCTAGTCCTGTGGGATCTTTTGTGGCCAGACCTCGCTGCCCTAGAGAAATTAATTGGCTTGAATGGAAAAAGGACGTCCTGTGTCCCTTTGGTGTGGGTGTTATGTGTGAACTGAAAAAACAGTTGTTATTTTTCTTCCTTAATGCATTTACTTCTTTCCAAGGATTGCTGAAGCTGCTGCCTACAAAGGTTACATGATCTCAGCCAGCAGTTATCTGATCTCTGTCAAAGTGGAGCCTCTACCCCAGCTGTCCTACAACCTGTCAGGATCCCCTCTCATCACCATCCAGCTCGCCCACAGATTGGTAAGTGAAGTGAGAGCTGCTGGCTCGGGCTGCACAAAACTTGGGTGCCTGGGATGGATCCTTTGTATTTCTCTCATGATTTTTGTGGGCATTTTTAGTAGAAGTTCAGAGGCCATTTGTGGCTACAATATTGTGTTTTCACCACCATTATGACTTCTGGTTTTGTCACTGCAAGAGGCTGATTAGTGCTTGTGTTGGAGGAGAAGGTGAAGTGATGAGTGCAGCCTGAGGCCTTTTGTGTCCGTGTTCCCTGGGTGTGTTTGTGCAGCCTGCCGCAGACAGGGGTGGAATTCTGCTTTCTCTCTGGAGTGGCCAGAAACAAGAGTTCACTTGTGGTTTTTGCTTTTGATCTCAGTCCACACTGGGATAACTGAGGGGTTTTGATGGTTCCAATCCCTGTTCTGGTCTGAACTGCCCTTTCTAGAGAGCAGAGAATCTGAGAAATAAGAGACAAAAAAATACAACAATCTGAGGAAACTCAGAGAAAAGTTTGAATAAAACTGATGAATTTCAGTAACGTGTTCCAATTTCCCCAAATTAACATATGTCAGCAAGCAACTGGGAAAATGGCTGGTTTTGTTTGCTCTTGGAGATGGAGGAGTCTCTTTGTCTTGTCAGTGGAATGGAGAAGAGCTCAGACTCGGAGGTGCTGGGAGGAGGCACTGCAGCATCTCTGACCCACTTACAGCATTGAATGGGAACAGCAAGGAAAGATTTAAATTCTTAAACATTTCCTAGAATGCATCTCTTAGATGTTCTTCTGAATATTTTATCATATTTTTCTTTTAAAGCTGTTTTCAAGCTAGTTTATCTTCTTTCTGTCAGGCTTTTGATAAAGATGGAGTAAGCTACAGAAAGCACCAAGAGTCCCTAAGGCCCAGGAGTGAAGTGTGTTGTTTTGCTGGCAGTTTTTCAAACTAAGGACTCCTAAATGTCCCAGGAGGCCTCTTAGAGGTGGGCACTTGTGAAGTGAAGAATGAATTTTGTGTAGATCATTTACAAAATGCACTTGGCTGTATTTACCCGGGTTCCCCCTTGTGCTGTACTTATGATGATTTACTGGGATGCTCTTAAACAAACCTGTGTTTTTTCTGCTGTTCCCTGTGAGATGGCTGGGATCACGGGATACAGATGAAATGTTACATTTATCAGGCATCTTTCTTTGCTTTAGCCAGCAGAATCCCTGAGAATGTGATGTGAACATGTCTAATTGTATCCTGTATAGCAGATACAGGCGGATGGGGAGTCTCAGACACTGCTGTGCCTCCAGTGAATTCCATGGAATAATTTCAAACAATATAAATTTAGACAACTGTAAATATACTTAAGGAAATGATTTAAGGAAGTTTACAGAAGTAAATTCAAGTGAATTTGCTTCGGCAGGTTGGGAAATGGCTCTGCATCCCTGGAAGCTTTCAGGTGACAGCAGCACAGATCGTTTCTGTCATGCCACAAATTATCTCACTCTGAAGTGGTTTCATCTGGTTGAGAAGGGTTCCTTGTGAAATAAAAGTAGAATTTAAAATGTAAAAGAAATTCTGGCTCCAAGATCACTGTGCCAAAGTATGTGCTCTAAAGAGTAACAGCCAAGTTATTTATCTAAGTTTATGGTAGAATAATATGTTTAAACTGAGAGCATAAAATCTGGCTTAGAAATCTGTTTCATCCATTTAAGTGCTGCAGTAATGGGAGAAACATTTGAAGAGGATACCATCCCATTCTTATAGCTGTTTGTTTGTTCCACATAATGTTCTCAGTTTAACAGAGGAAAGTGAAATAAGAAAAAGTAAAAAATACCAAGTCCAAACAAATAGGTTTTCTTTATTAAAGTTTGAGTCTGACTTCTTAATTCCTCTTCTTCTGATGTGTGCAGGAAAAATGCCAATCACTGAGCAATAGGAAGCAAAAGGAAGTTGAAACAAACCATGTCTATTTTAGGAAATAGTCACAAAGAGAATGTCTGTGAACTGAGTATCACCTCTTGAAACAAAACTTCACAGAGCATTTATCATTCCACAGCCCAACTCCTGGCGAGTTAAATCTCCTCCTAGGCAGGGGTTTCTCTGAAATTGTCTGCATTTCTCACGTAGCTCTGAGGAGCTGCTGAGGTCAGTAAATTTCTCTCTCAACACGAGGTATTCCAAACTGGGACTAATGCCTAATCAATTAGGGAAGAACACGGGGAATATCCATAGATGATGGGTCAATGCTTCCTTTTGTAGAGAGCACCGTGGGGCAGAGGTGGTGCCTGGGGAACCTGGAGGCTGAGCTGGGGCCGTGGAGCTGAGAAGTCACCCCAGAGTTAATAAATGAACTGTTAATTCCGGGTGCAAGGAGCAGGGAGACCAGGCTGGGCTCTCCTCTGTCGGAGAGGAGTGGGACAAGGACATCAGCAGTGCCAGCCCTGATGTCCAGGCTCACAGCCGGATTCCACGGGACCAGCACTGCTGGCTGACCCTCCTCCTACCCACAGAGCAGGCACAGCATTCTCTGGTCGAGCTTCCACAAGTGGAAAATGGCTGTCTGACTAAAAGCGAAACTTCTCATGGTTCAGGATGAATAATTCATCCCAATTTTTTCACAGGATTAAAATATTACTTGTTTAAATTCTCTTTATGAAGAGAAGACTCGCTGTGGATAGGATAGAGATGTGTTTTATCACTCACAGTGTTTTAATCACCACTGTTCTGACAACGCTTTGTTTTGTCTAAGAGACAAAAGTTAATGCACAAACAGTCAGTTGTTATTTAGGAGCGTTTCAGGGACAGACAGACTTTTCTTTTGACAGATTTAAAAAGTGGTGATGCTCTGCTCCTCCCAAACTCGGGTGAACTACTGTCTCCAGCAAAACAGATACCAGAAATCCACTAACACCTTTACAGTGGGGGAGGATGTGAGGACTGATGGTGGTTTGTAGCTGGAGACAGCTCAGTCTTGACCTGCCCAGATGTTCTGTAGCGAGTACATTTTGTAAAATGATTATCTGAAAAAAGTTCTGTTTCCAGCAAGATGTTCTTCATAGCAGGAGCAGCTAGAGAAGAACTAACATTTCACTTCTGTGGTCCAAGAAATTACAGCACAGGGTAGAAATTTAGGGGAGATGAATGTCAAGGCTGAAATGCATCACAGTGTGCTCTGGAAAAACTCAGAAGAGGCAACAGAGGAAGAAATTGTGTCAAAGTGCTGCGATGTTTTGTAAAACCCAGATGGCTGCACAGCGTAGAGAATGTAGCAGCAGCCTTGATTTTTGAACGCGCTGATGTTACATTTTGACACTCTTGGGAACAAAGTAGCTGCAACTCCCTGTGTTTCAGGCGGCTGTCTTTCAGCTCAGGAGACAGCAGCGGGGGTAAATCCAGGTTTATTTGGTGCAGAGAGGGCACGGCACCGCCGCAGGGAGCGAGGCGATGGGGCCGGAGGGAGCAGCCACTCCCTGCCTGCTGCAGCAGAGCCCCGCGCTCCGTGGGTCCCCCACTCCTGACTGGCACTCCGGCGAAAATTGCCTTACACTGAGAAGAAAACTTTTCCTACACCAGTTCCAGCCACTTCGAGTTTCCCCAGGGCTTTATTTTCCGTTTCCCCTTCGCAGAAGGGGAACACGTGCAGCTGCAGGTTTGGAGAGTTACAAGCTCCTGGCTGCTGCGCCCTCCGTGAGAGTCCTCACGCGAGGATTAGATGCAAATTGGGAATACTTAATGCAGCTGGTTTTCCCTCAGATGTAGTTTGGGGCAGGGCCCCTTTAAAGGATTGCTCGATTCTGGGAAAAAAGGCATGTTTTACTGAGATACTACCGGGTCAGGGCGAATTCAGCATTGTTCCACCTCAGTCCTTTGCTCCACGCGCTTCGTTTCAGCAAACACAGTGCTTGGGGGGGTTTCTGCCTGACCGTGAGCTGTTAATCCTTCCCACCATATTCTGGCAGTGAATGATTAAACAGCTGCCTCTCCCCTCGGTTTCGAGGGGCTGCCCCTGCTCTGCCGCTCTGCGCAGTGACCGCTCCCCATCAGAACCCTGCCCCATGCGCAGGGCAGCGCTCCCAGCCCTCCTGCGGGGACACCGTTCCCTAATTGTCCCTTTCTCACTGAGCTCTCAATGAGCAATGGGACTTTTGCCTTTAAAACACACCCAGACTTTTCATCCTTTTCTCTTTCCTGGGCGTGCAATATCCCGAGGTTTGTTTAACATCATTATGGATAAGAAAATAAAGTAAGGGAAGAACCAATTCCCATTTGTACACAAATATTAGTGCTACCATGAGAGAGACAAAACAGCGTGGAGCCAATTAATTTTTATGGCAAGTTAAGTGTTGGTCAATTTATATATTGATTGGGGAAAACAATGGATCTTGCCCACATCTGCAGAACAAAGGTATAATTTTTCACTGGATGGACTTTGACAGAAAGGACTTGACTAAAACAGAATTAAAACTGCGATCCTTGGAGAATGTGCCACAATTAGGCAAAAAGAAAAAATAATAATAAATCTCGTGATTTAAAAATCAATGCAAAGTTTGGCACTTTGTTACACAAGTTAGATCCTCCCTATAAAGAATACAGGAAATCCATTAAGTTCACATGAGAAATGAACATAGTTGCAGCTAATTTTCTTGTGTCTGGGCAACTTTAAACCCCAGCAGTCATTATGATGAAATACAGCAAGAGTTTTCTATTGTTAATGTTATTAACAGAAACATCCCAGAACTTATCTTCTCATGGGAATCCGTTCTAACAGCCTGGAAAGGTGAACTAACAAAAAATACAGATTTTCCTTAAGCACAGGGAAGACGGCCTGCTCTAAGAACCAGGATTGCTCTGTGATAATTCATAGAAAGTGTAATTTCCATGCCAAAACAGGCTGAAACCTTTGGAGATACAGCACTTTGCCTGTGTTGTCACTCCTTTCTTGTGAAACAAGTCCTCAGTATTTGTAAGAGAAGTAGCTGGATATGGGTAGTAACAGGAAATGTATTGATGTGTCTGTGTTTCTATGCCATTGAATACTGAAGGTTTTGAACATGGAACTCCCCAGCTGGCTTTCAGTCAGGAGGGACTGGACCAGGAATGTTTGAAAGTTGCCTGTTGGCATGTCAGACACGTTAGACATGAATGATGGATGTGAGGGAGCTCAGTATGGTCTTGTGGAACTCGGAAAGTTTAGTTTGTCATAATGAGGGTTGAAAAGTTGTCTTCAGCTTCGCTGTTCTGTTGATAAAGGACTAGTGGGCAGTTTCCAAATGGAATGGATTTGTAGTCAGGAAGAGGAGGATTTGAAAACTCTACAAGTCCACTTAATGTAAATTGATTTCCTCTCCCCCCCCACATTAAATATTCACAATTTCTGCAGGAAAATGCTGTGAGTGTTGCCTTGGACCACTGAGTGGGGAAACTGGAACATGATCCACCTTAGGAGTGGAATATTCACAACCCTGATAGAAAAGGGGGAAGTTTGAGGGACAAATACCAGTTTTACAGTCTAAAGATTGTTGCTCTGCTGGTGGCATTAGCAGCATTAGCACAGAAACAATCACACTTTTGGTTTTTTTAACGAATTGGACCCTTTTTATTGTTCTCCTTGGCTGTTGCATTTAACCAGCAATGAAAGGGCAGGCAGGGCACCTGCTCAGCAGTGGTGATGAGGGGGTGCCCTTTGGCTTTGCCCAGGGGTCAAGGTTTGGTTCCCTGGCCCAAGGACAGCCAGAGGTGCCCGGCAGCTCCGGCCGTGCCGATCACGGGGCAGCGCAGGCTGTGGCACAGGAGCAGCTCCCCCCAGACACTGCTGGCACCCCCTGCACCAGCAGAGATAAAACCTTTGGCTTACGAGGAGCGTTAATTTTAGCTCAGAAATGGCAGAGGAGTCATACTTTAGAGAAGCCAGTAAAGAGAGGAGGATGGTAAATTTGGGGTGTTCGTTCCCCGTTCCCGCAGGCTCTTGAGCTCCACTCCTTCTGGTAGATAATGACATTAACATGGAGCAGACTTGGAGCTGCTGTTCTAGCAGGAAATGTGCAGCTGCTGAGGAGGGATTTTCCCTTTTTTTTTTTTTTTAAAAACCAGAAAGAGTAGAGTCCTCCCCAGTTTAAGAGGCAGCACAAGCTGGCTCAGCAGCAAGATTCCTGTCAGGACAGGGCCAGCCAAGAGGAGCTGCCTCAGCGAGCCCTGAGCCAGCTCCGCGTGTTTCCCTGCTCTGCGGGGACCCACCCCAAATCTCGGGCACCTCGAGCTGCTCCAGCTTTCCTCTGATGACTTACACGTGCCCTGGGAAGGGGATGGTGTGCCCTGGGAAGGGGATGGTGTGCCCTGGGAAGGGGATGGTGCTCTGGGGAGGGGATGGTGCCCTCTGGGGAGGGGATGGTGCTCTGGGGAGGGGATGGTGCTCTGGGGAGGGGATGGTGCTCTCTGGGAAGGGGATGGTGTGCCCTGGGGAGGGGATGGTGCTCTCGGGGATGGGGATGGTGTGCCCTGGGGAGGGGATGGTGCTCTCTGGGGAGGGGATGGTGCTCTCTGGGAAGGGGATGGTGCTCTCTGGGTGCAGGCAGGGCTGGCTCCTCACGGGTTTAGTCTCACAGAGTGAGGGATGGAGCAGCAGCTCCCGCAGGGATTGCTCGGGGATGTGAGTCCAGGACAGGGCCAGGGACTGGGCTGGAGCTGGGCCTTGGGGAGTGCTAAACAAGGAGAGATAGGAGATGTGAAAGTCATAAATAGACAAACCCCGTGAATGAATAAAATTAAATGGAAATAAGTTTCATTAATTCCCGATTTTAAAAAAAAGTTGGATAAGTTTAAAATTCTAATTCAGAACATCAACCTGTTCTTTAAAAAAAAAAGAAATTCTTTATTTCCCTTTTTAATTTCTTTATTTTCCCAGGTTTTTAATAATCTAAGTATTTTTTCTTTGAGAATTCTTTTTCTCAGATCATTGGATTTTAATGTTTTGGTTTTATTTGTTCTCTTGAGGTTAAATCTGGGCTTGTTTCATGCACACACCTAATGCAAGGGACTATAGAAAATGCTTTATATAAAGATGAGTGTGGAAATCCTTATGAAGATAAGCATAGAAATTAATGCTTCAGAGGCACAGGTACTTTTAGTTAAAAACCTACTGGCTGATTTCAGAGAAATCAGAAATAGATACATATTTTTAATGTTGGTTAAAATAAATTCTCAGGTTTAGTGAGAGCAAATCTAATCTGGTTAACTGGCAAACAGAGGTGGTTTTTGCTTGTCTTTTCCTGTATTTATCCTGATTTAGTCATCTTAAAGTCTGCTATTTATTTGTTTAGTGTGGCCATCAGGTAGGGAATGCATGAACTGATTGCTCAAGGAAATCTCTAATTAGTAAAGCTGAAAAGGAAAAAAATATCCCGTGGCACTTGGGATCGGTTCACGTTAAACTCTGTGTGAGTTATGCTGCTCTTTGTCAGCAATTTTTACAGCAGGCATTTTGTTTGCCTGAGGATGTTTTAAATACTTTCAATAGCAAGAACTTCAGGAGCCACTGCTGCCTGTGTTCTTTGTTCCTTGTTGCTGTCTGCTATGGCAATTGACATCAAATACAGCTTGGAGAGCCAGCACAAGAATGAGTCTGGAGAAAGCACCAGACACACCAGGGAATTCAGTTTTCCTGAGTGATTTTGTAATTATTCAGCTACACTGGTGAAATCTTACTGATTCCCATTTGTTATTAGGGATGACAATTCTACCCTCAAAAAGTTTTGGAATTTCAGATTTGGGAGAAAGCTTTTTTGTTTGTTTCTTTGTGGGGTTTTTTCCACCTCAACCTAAAAATAAGTTTTCTTGATTTTTGCATATGGCAGACATATGATAATTCTTTTAGAAGTATTACTTAATGGCCCTCAGAACTGGATTGATTTTTCTTTATCAAGAAGTCAGCTTTGGGATGTAATGCTATTAATTTACACTCCAACTAATTAAAAAGCTAGAACAGTATTGAATTTTTCTTCTAACCTCTGATTTCTTAGTTTCACCTTCTACGTAATGGTTGTTTTGTGATTCATACAAAACTTTTCCCCCAGATTTATTTCAGTGTTAAAGTCCTGATTTCCATTGATTTTGACACATGAAATTCTTTGTACTGACGTGATCTATTTTCTAGTCAAATGCTTTTGTTTGTTCTTGCTCACACTGGGAGAAAGCATCGTTACAGAAATGGGCTCAGCCTTTAGTGGGACCGGGGTCTCATGTGGAGTCAGCCAGCAGAGTTCAGGGGGAGAACAAAACGGGTCCAGTTGGGATTGACAGGGCATTCCCAGGTTATCGAACAGCTACTGTGCTTCCAAAAGGGCCAAAACCTCCCAACATGTGGCTGCTGCCAACCTGGTGAGCGCCGCAGTGAGAATGCTCCTCGGGCGTTATTTCAGAGTGGCACTTCAGAGCTCTGGAGCTTTAAATGGTGAAGTGAAGTTGTTTGATGAATGCAGAGCACGCTAAGGGGGGAGGCTGAAATGTTCCCTTTCTTGGTCCTGCGACTGCAGCGTTGAGTCCTCCCGAGCTGACACCGAGGAGCTGGGACAGCTCCGCGTGCTTCTCCTTGGCAGAGCAGTCGGGCTTTATGTAAATTCCTCTGAGGAGCAGAAACATTTACATTGAAAATCCGCCAAGAGTTAGACATAGTGCTAGCGGGGCTGAAGGAGGCGTGGGCGAAGGAAGAACACCATGCAGGGAATAATCCAATGTAGCACAGGAAACTCGGGCACAAGCCCCGTTCGAGCGCCGGACAAGCCCTGCCCGGCTCGGGAGCGGCCCCGGGTGCGACACCGGCACCGAGCTCCGGCAAAGCCTCCGAGTGCCGGCAGCCCTTTCCCCGCAGGAAGGGGCTGAGCCCGGGGCAGCTTTGGGTCCGCGGGCTCAAAGCTCCGCCGGGTGAGGGCTCAAAGCTCCCCTGGGTGAGGGCTCAAAGCTCCGCCGGGTGAGGGCTCAAAGCTCCGCCGGGTGAGGGCTCAAAGCTCCGCCGGGTGAGGGCTCAAAGCTCCCCTGGGTGAGGGCTCAAAGCTCCCCTGGGTGCGGGCTCAAAGCTCCGCTGGGTGAGGCTCCCTGAGGCCCCCGAGGCCGGGCCGGGCTGCGCTCCCGGCCGGGCTGTGCCGAAGGGATGCCCCGGGACCGGCGGATCCTCCTCCGTCCAGCCCCAGCTCCGTGTCTGGCAGAGGTTTGGCAGGGACAGCCCTGCCCTTCGGCCCCGCTGGGGTGTCTCACCAACACGGAATCTCCTGCCTTGTGTTCTGCCTTATTTCCTTTCGCACGTTTCTCTTTAGGGCTGAAACGTACAGGGACGCAACAGCAGCGCGGGAGTGGCCGGCTGGGAGGAATGAGGTGGGATGCTCTGTGCAAATAGCTCAGTGTACATGGGATGCTCTGTGCAAATAGCTCAGTGCACAAGTCCCACAAAACCCTCTGAAGGCAGCGTGGAGGGAACAAGCTCCTTAAAAATGTGTTATTGAAACTGATCATTTATTTTAAGAAACAAGTAATCTTGCACTTATCTAACCACCTTGAAGTACGTGGTGTCACTTTAAATCACGTATTTCACAGTTAACCACTCAAGCATCAAACCCAAATACATCCTGTGAGCATAAAACCCAAGGAATGATAGAAGAATTTCCCATAAAAAATTTATAAAGAATTTGCAGAGACTTAGTGCTTTATTGTGGTAAATTCTGTACCTAAGGGAACAAAAGCACAACTTCAGAATGTAGTATATTTCTATTTGTATATTTTTGTTCTTCATAGTCTGCAGACTGTTGATTAGCTTCTTACTTCCCTTGATTTGAGTATTTTGTATATCCCAGAACTAGATTTACATATTTGAGCTCATTCTCTGGCTTTCTCTTGAGGAAAGTTAGAACTCAGTAAATATTATCTAAAAAAACCAAAAAAAAGTGCCATAAATATTCTTCCACTTCAGAAAAAAAAAAGATTTTGAGTTTGCTTCCTGCAACTATCAACCAGCCAGCAGAAAACAAATGTACTGGCAAGAATATTTAGCAGAGCAGCAAATTTTAAGTGGTTACAGTTGACTGTTCCTGGAAGGCAGACTCCAAAAAGGAAGCTGTGACCTTTTTTTTCTAGGTATCTACTACTTTTTTTATGTTTTATGCATAATTGCCTGACTCTGTCTTCACTAAAGATATGTCAAAACACTTGGAGATTTACTGGATTAAATACAGTGATCAAATGTTTAAAGGCAATTAATCAACACAAGGACCCTGCTCCAGTGCTACTCCTCAAAGAGATGCTTTTCTCTTACACTTTGCTGCTGCTCACATTTCATCCTGATATTTGCTGGTGTGCAAGTCTTGTGGGACATAACCTTGTTACTTGATACCTAAGCTTCTGTCTTTCTCCTTGTATTTTCTTTTGATTCATTGAGGAATTTTACTTTCAGGCCACAGCTTTTTGCTCTGACTTTGCAGCGTGCCCCAATGCTGGCAGGGAGTTGCTTGGCCTCTGAGCTGGAGAATGTTGAGCCAAAATGTTGGAGGTGCATTTGCTGCCCTTTTTTCTCGGTGAAGAGCAGGCACAATTCCCTCTGGACCTTCCAAGGGTCAGGAGACAGGAGGAGCAGTCCAGTGGGAAGGATGTGGAGTTTCACTCACCGTGGCTCCAGTGGGCTCCTGTGGCAATTCAGGACCTGTGAGGGGCCAGGTCTGGGTGTTTGGGTTCCCAGTCACCCTCTGCTTGAGTGAAGCTTCACCCTGGTTCCATTTGAGCCCTTGGGTCAGGGTGTGTTTGAGTGAAACCTGTACTTTAACGTCCCCTGTGGCTGACATCTCTGTGCTTGCTCAGCAGCCCAGGCTGCCTGTGCAGTCACTAGGAGACACCAGCTCTCCCAGGACACCCTCTCATGCCAAAGTGTTTGTTCAAAACATTTGGGCTGAATTTTTCCCATTTGTTTTGATTGATAAGGGAACCTGGAGCAATAAACCTCTGGATTTGCTCAGCTGAAACCCTCCCTGAGTGTCCCACTTGGCTGCAGCTCTGCAGATCAGCGCTCCAAGGGAAGCTCCCTGCTGTGAACAGGATCGTGAGGGGAGCAGTTGGGACACATTGAGGAACCAGAGGTGCTATTCGTGCTGGTGTAAAGAGTGCACAGATGAGATATGGAGATTTGTAATGACAGAAGCTTGGATTAGTTGCTGAGGAGAACTTGCCCCATTTTGGATTTTCTGTAGTGTGCAGTTTTTTAAGCCTAAGGAATGCATTTAGAAAGATAGAGGAAAAAAGTTAAAAGGGAAATGATACTATGAAAGTCCTTTATTTTTTCCTCATATTCCTTCTTGCATGACTGAACCACATTTTATATGTTTTGATGATACCACAAATGTGACATTTCAGCCGAGAGCTATAGAGCCCTGAAAATAAAAATGTGTCCTGGAACCACTGATGGATCACTGACAAGGCTGGAGCTCCCAAGCTAATGGGAAATGATGACAAGCCCTGCATACAAAATTAATTGTTCCAGCCCGAGCTCCAGCCTCTCTGGTTTGCCTGACACTGTTCTGTGCAGGACACTGTCTCAGAGCTCTGGGTTTCTGAGCAGGAGATAAAGATCTGTTATCAGCCGTGGTTCGTGCCGAGCTGCAGCACCCAGAGCTCAGCATCGCTTCAGCCCCACAGCTCCTGATGAGGGGGTCAGGGCTCGGGTGCTGCTGCTTCCCCCGGTGTGGAGGACCAGGCAGGAATGGGCTGAGCCTGCACTGCCAGCAGGGAATCCTGCCCTCTGCTCTGGGCAGGGCTGGCTCGGTGCAGGTGCCATTTGGGTCGGGATAACGTGCAGGGAAGGATCATCCCTGTGCCAGAGCCACCTCCCCGTGCTGCTGCACCGGCTGGCTTGGGAGGTGGCTCAGCCACATTCAGCTCAGGAGTTTGAAGGACAGTACAGAGAGCAATATTCTGCATTTTGTACACAGTATCTCCCGTGACAGAGCGTCTACCAACTGCAAGAAAACATAGGCTAAAAATAAAGGTAAATTTCAGAGCACTTGGAAAAAAAACTGCAGCTTAAGCATATGGTCTGACGAGAGTCTAAGTACCTTGTATTTTGAGAACTAAATATAGATAAGTGTATTCTAGTACACTCTGTTTAATTTGAGAGTGTGGTAAAACTGCAGCTCTGTTCTCTATTGATGAAAATTGGTGTTACACTGCAAATCTTACTGGCAGAAAGACAAATGTGATCAAAACATTGTCTGCTGCTGCAGCTGTGCTGTGACTGGGATGTGATGCAAGAGCTTTGTGCTCTGCCCCTCTCTGCCTTCTGCTTTGAGCCCGTCCCTGCTGAGGAGGAACCCGCTGGGCGAGGATGGGGGCTGTGAAGGGAGCCCACGGAGCTCTGTCAGAGCAGGGAGGTGGCTCTGGCTGCTGTCCTAGCTGGCCCCTAGCTGACAGCACATCAGTAATTTATACCCCAGTGATAATACATTGTAGTGCCAGTAACTTTTTATAACGCTCATGAAATTCCTTATTCCTGTGGGGAAGCATTCCTGCAGCATGGGCAGCACAATGATCACTTTCAGATGTCAGCGTGGACTCGGGCTTTGCTACCCTGCCAGCTCTATGCTAAGGTGACCAGATTTTCTGGGCTCCAAGTCAAGGAGAAGTAGTTTGGAGGGCTGGAAGGAGGAGGAATGCAGACCCCACCTGGGATATCATTACAAGCCTTCAGGCAAGCCAGGAATCTCTTTCCCCTTTCTCACGTCTGCCTCCCATTCCTCTGCCATGCCCTGACAGCCAGGTCCTAAAGGGCCGTGTCAAACAGCCGTCACAGCCTGCTGTGGTATTTCATTTAAAGTCACTTTGGTTCACGATTTAATCCTCGCCCTACATTCCTTTGGTATAATCTGTGTAGGTATTTTCCAGGGTTCACCCTGTCCTGCTCATGCCAGCTGCAGGAACTCCAGACTTCAAGAAAAAGTGAGCAATGAGGCAGCGCCCTCCAGCACGGCCATGCCTGGCGCTGCCAGGCCGGGCTGGGGCAGGAATGCCCTTGGTGGGGAACACCAGGCAAGGGAGATGATTTTTCTCCTGAAAACGTTATCACTGGAAACGTGTGTTAAACAAACTGAAGGCAGCTCAAATGTCTCATCTGCTTAGCAGTGCCAGTTCAGGATGGGCCAAGGAATAATGACCACCCTCGGGAAAATACGAGGGCATGACTGAGCTTCAGTACCTGCCTTGCTCTCTGTGTGCTTCGTGAACAGGAAGTTTCTTTCAAAATCCTTTTTGTTCCCTACTGTAACAGAGTAAAAGATTTTGGGGAAAACCTCAGGTTTCTTGCAGGAAGGTGACAGAGGCACAAGTGCCTTAAGATGCCCTAAGATTCCAAAGTCATTCCTTTGAAATTTGCTCCTGTGCGCTCATTTTATGACATTTCTAAGGTATTTGTGAGCTTTTTTTCCTAACTTTCTGCTAAGTGATTTCCTGTCTTTTCTGCCTGAAAAAGAAACAATTGCATTATTATTGCAGTAACAGATGTGCTTATTCCTACAATTAAACATTGCAAAATGAGAAGTAGTATTGCCCTGAAAGAGTTACAGATACCTATATTCCATTTCTCCTACATAACTAGGAGCTTGGGGGTAATGATCTGGATTCCAAGGTCCAAACCATAACTTCAATCTTTCTGTTGTGTTTTATCAAAGGTGTGGTGGGCTGTGATTGACTCCAGAGGATTTGGTTTAGGCTGTTGTGGATACAGGTTTTGGAACTCATGGGAAGTAGATCCACAAAAGAGAGTTTCTATCTGGCTATAAAATATGTAAAAGACTGTGGAGTCAAGAAAGGACTTTTGCAGAGGCATTTGAGAAGATCAATACTGAAATAACTGTGGTGGTGTTCCTGTTCTGTTGCTGAATGTGTCAATTCCTCCCAGTTAATGTAATTACAGATTGCACAGATCCCTTAGCACTGTAACATCTCCTCTCTGCTAATGATACTTGAAACAGCAGAATGTCCCTAGGAAAAATCTTGTAATATACTGTGCTTTGGCTTTAATTAAACTTCAAGCAACCTTTATCTTCTAAAAATTGTGTGTAAGTAAGATACACATGATGTTTAATTTGAAATAGAAATAGCATCACTTTAGAATCATCTGTTTAAAGACACGTGCATATAATTCTTCACTAGCCACTGGAGCTACAGTGTAGTAGGACACAAGGTCAGCTCCAACTCCTCTTTTAGCTGCTCTGAAAATGGGAGGATTTGTCCAGCTGGGAGAAAAGATCAGTTCAGACGTTGTTTTCTGCCCATTGATGATTGTTCTTCACATGGACAAATTGTAATTTTAATGAGAATATGTATTTTCCCAAATTTATCATGGCCTGAGGCAGGTTGGTAAAAGTTTTTTTGTCTCCTCTTGGCGTGAGCTTTAATGGACTTCAGCAGTGGAGGGGTTGCATGAGAATTAGATATTTCCAATTGGTTCTGCAAAGAGGTTGCTCGGGGTGAGTCTGTAAAACAAAGCACTTTTCACTGTGACAAAATCCTGCCTTTTTTACAAGTTTCTGGGACCACCTGCTGTGGCCAGAGTCAGATTCTTCCATGGTGTGTTGGAAATGCAGTCAGGCTGGACTGAAACATCTGGGAAAAAAAGGCCCCTGGATAATTACTGAATTTTGAATAATCACCCATCCCATAGTGTTCTTTGTTCCCCCCCCCCGTTGGAATTGTAATGAGGGATCATCTCAAGGTACAAAGAATTTTAAGCTTTCCAGTTGTTCAGACATTGCACGGTGCTTCCAGGACGTCTAGTCCCCGGAGGCTCTTGGTTGAATGTGGGATGGCAACAAAATCTGTAAGGTTTTTTTATTGGTTTAAGAAGGACAGGGGAGGTGAGTACTTAAATACAGAGCTGGGAAAATAAGAGGGAGCATGAAGCCTGGATTATGGTGTAGAAGCACAAATCGTAAGTATTTATTTAGTCTCTTAGGGTATATGAATGTCTTGGCTTTCCAAATGGGCACTGAAACATCTGTTGCTTCTTTGTTTACCATCTGTTTTGTCCATCCTTCAGGCCAGAAAGAAAAACAATCAGGGCAACTTTTTTGGCCCAATTTTGTCTTTTCCAGCCCTTGTGATGAGAGAGAGCTCTCCACTTTCCAGAAGAAGGAAGCCCTAGGAAATACAACTGGGATGTCACAGAAAGGCAGGCTCTGCTTCTCTTTGTAAAGTTCTCACTGGCCCTGCTCCAACCTCTTTTTCTGTTGCCTGGGTTTCTTTCATCCAGTTGCCAAAGAAGTGGCAGTTTTGTGTAATGTGCTGATACATCCACACCGCTCTGCTCACCTGCAGGCAGCAGGACATCCATCATTGCCCCTCTCATTTCAGGCCAGCCCCTTAAATCTAACTAGCTGTGGCAGGCGTTCACCGAACACCTAGAGGAGGTGTTTAGGCAAGGAAGGCCTGGCTGCATCTCCTGAAATGTTCCATTGTGGAGGCTGTGGGGCCAAACTGAGAGCCCAGCTTTGTGTGAGGGTGTCAGGGCCCGGTGCAAGGGAGGAGCAGGAAATAAATGCAAATAGAGACGTCAGCTGCTCGCTCAGCTCAGCCGTTTCCTCGTGCAGAGCGAGCGAAATCTGTCCCCTGCGTTGAAGGGCCTGTTCCCAGGGCACCTCGCCCGTGTGTTTGTGAGGCAGAGCACATCTGTGCAGCTGCTCTGGCCCCTGGACAGGGGGATTTCATCAGCACTGGTGGAGGGAGGCCAAATGGACGCTCTTGTTTTGCAGTCAGCCTGCAACTTTCCTCGGGCAGATCCTGCAGTCGGCTCTCCCAAGCGGGGCGTAGCTTCGCTCTTTAAGGGTCCTCGTGGAACATTCCTGGTTTGACACAACCAGCCACTTCCAATTACACCTGCATCTGCTGTTCAGGGCAACAGCAAACACACTTCAAGCAAAAACACAAGAAATTACTCAGAGGAGCAATGGCCTGCCATGTGCAAAGTGTGTTTGCTTCTTTGCTGCTCCCCAAGCCCTGAAACAGTTTTGGGGGAATGGTTTTTGTCATTACAAATCATTAATAATTTTGGGATGTTACTTAGGAATGCTTCTTTAGACAAATGGGTTATTTGCTCATGTTAAAAAAACCTGCTGTGTCAAAATACACATGTGCTACTGCGAGTGTTCCCATAAAGCCTCAGTATCACAGTTCTGAAGGGCTTTGATGAGGTACTTTGTTTCTCGTGACTTTTACCTTAGTGTGCTGATAACTTAGCTGTTTGTTGCCTCTATTTTCCGTGTTGTCACGTGTGGACGTGGTGACAAACAAAGACAAAAACCCCACAATACCCAGTTCTCTGCAGGAGTCGCAGACATCTGCAAAGAAGAGATGTAAAACACAGCACCCTGATTTCCACAAATGTTCTGTCTGTTTTCTGCCAGTGTGAACAGTGGCATGTAGAGCAAGGTGTTTAGAAATGTTCTGTATCGGTCTGACTCTTCTCAGAGTTTAGTCTGTGCTAATATATATAGAAAATTCTCTTTTTTTGGTGCAAGGTGGAGAATTTGGGTCACGTCTCTGCTCCAGGCAAAGCAAAGTTTCTTTTTCCATTCCTTCCTTTGGAATAAGCGAGCTGGAGGATACCTGAGGGTGGGGGATGCCATGGTGCAGGTGAGCAGCTCTTCTGTCTCTGTGCTCCCTTACCCTCAGCAGTGTCAGATTCAGAGTGCAGGACTGCTCTGGGTGCAGATGCATTCCCTCTGTGCTTGTTTGCCTCCCAGCCCACAGCTCATAGCACAAACTATGTAGCAATTCAGCAAAATTATTGCCACACATTTCATTCACGTGGACTGATGTTTTTCTAAGAAATTGGATTGTGCTTTAATGCTTCCTCAACAATTATCCAAAACTGTTAGTGGTCCTGGTCAAAGTCCAGCTCTGACTAAAGTGTGAGTTTAGCTGAATCACAGACCGCTTCCAGCACATTCCAGAGCACAGGAGAAGATGTCCTGGCTTCTCAGAAATGTCACGCTGCCATCATCCCCCCGAAGAGCAGCTCTCGTGCAGCCCAGCCTGTCCGGGCCAGGGCAGAACCCATCTGGGCCACCCGGGGCCTGGGTTTGCCCACGGACACGGATTTCTGCTGGGAGCTCACGGCTCTGTCTGCCAGGGAGCTCTTCTGGTGCTGGCAAAGCCGTGTCAGTGCCAGTGAAGTCGTCATCCCAAGCCTTGTGTTCACTCCCCTGTTTTCCATGCCCTGCTGCAGGGAGGGTGAAGTCCTTTGCTAAACAATTGAAGAAATCTCCCAGAATTACATTTCTCTGTTTCTGTTGAGGCTGAACTGAGATCCCTCACTCAGATTGCTCAGCTCAGAAGAAGGATTATACTGAAGGGATCTGCCTTCTATTTTTTTAAAACATTTATTTTCTGTTTATACTTTGGAAAAGAGGAGAAGTGGCCTTGCAGCTGCACTGCTTTGCCAGGCTCCAAAGATCTTGTTAGTGTCCCCTCTCTTTAAAAACAGCCCTGGTGTTCGTGAGCCGAGAGGAGAATTTGGGAGGCAGATGGGGCTGTGCTGTCCTGTGCCCTGGGCAGGGGGTGAGGTGAGGGCAGGGGCTGTGCCCAGCTCAGAGCAGCAGGACCGGGCTGGGGCAGGAGCCGCAGGGATCAGAGCTTTGGGCAGAGCGCCCGAGGCTCCCGAGGGTGATGGGGAAGGAGCTGTGCAGAACACGCTCAGGAAATGTCCTCCTGAACTGCTCGTTTGTTCACCCAGACTCGTAACTTTGGATGGCCTGAATTAGGTGTCATTTGTGCTGAAAGGATTGAATAGCTCTGGCAAAGTATTTATAAACCTGTGTAGTATTTTTAAAACGGAAACATTTCATTTTGGTATTTTAACGTGGAATATATATTTCTTTTATTGTGACACACTGAATCTGAGTGTTCTCAGTGTTGTGTTTCAAGAATGAAACCAGACTCAGGGTTTTGTTACATACATGTAGGGACATTGTCTTGAAGAAGAAACTGGATTTTTTTGCCAATCTAGGATATATTACTGCAACTCCCTGCCTTGTTTTCCATTTTGATCACTATAACCAGACTCCTCAGCTCTTTGCTTCACCCCGCTCAGTGCCTCAGCCACCTTCTACTGGTCTTCAGGAGCTTCTGGTTTTCTGTTTCTTGTTCCATCAGCAGCAACCAGACAGTGCTTGTTGCCTTTGGACACCAAATGCCGACACACTTCCCTAAAGAGCAGAGTTTTCAGGGTGTGGATATCCCACTCAATAAGATGAAGTTTAATCAGCACATTTTAAAATTATTTTTGTGTATTCTTTGTCTCTGATGTTTTGGATCTGTTTTTTTCTTCTGTTTTCTGGGAATTACAATGGATTTAACTGAAAGCTGTGCTGAAGGAGTTTAGCAGAGTGTGTTCATGACGTTTTTGTTCAGCTGAGACAACATGCCCATGAAGTCTGGTATATAAGTTTGAAAAGTCAAAATTAGTGGATTTGCATTCTGTTTCCTGGTGCTCTCCATGAAATCCAAGTTCAGTTTCTGCCCTGCATGCCAGGCTCTCGCCTGTGCCAGCAATGGCAGATGTATAGCATAGCTTGGTCCTGGAATGAGAAGGCAGAGCACGGGAACCCTGTCTGGGCAGGTAAATCGAGGAGATGAGCACCGGGGCTCTGTTCCTCACTCTGCAGGGACACACCCCAGCCCCGCAGTCTGAGCTGTTTGTCTGGCTGAGCGTGTGCTCAGAACAGCACTGACCATCCTCTGGCACGCACGTTTGACCACCTGACACGGCATTTCACCCCGGGGAGGAGATCCCACCCTCGGAGCAGAGCAAAGGAGCCGAGCCTGGGCTGTCTCAGCCCGTGGCGGGCGCGGCAGGAGCCGCGCGCGGGGATGAGCAGGCAGGCTGATCCAGGGAGGAACCTCGGGCAACGTTTGAGCGAGCCAGGTAATTCAGGAGAAACAGAGGATTATAATCAGTCCCTGCTGATAGGGCTGATAAACTGTGAGATGGATCAACCTATTTAATGCCACCTGTATAAAATCATGGATAGGACTGAAGGAATGATAGAATGCAAAATGAGACCCGGTAAGGTGCAGCAACTGTACAAGGCCAAAACTCTGTGAAAAGCTACATAATAAAAAGGAATATATGCAGAGGCCAGCAGCTGAATGCATTTGCACTGATCAGTGCCCATATTTCTGTCTGGAGTTTGCAGGTGTCAGCAGCTTTGAATGTATTCACCTTCCTGCACCCTCTCAAACAGCCTGAAACGTGCTTGTTCTCCCTCCTTCATAGGCAAACAGGGTATTTAATGTCCTCCCACAGCTGCCAAGCGGGTCTAAGGTGTTCTAAGGCACCAACATGAAAGTTTAAAGTTTGCTGTTTACCAAATGCATAAAGAAAAGGGTGAAGATGGAGTGGTTATTTGAGGAGTAAAATAATGCAGGACTTCATGCAAAGAGCTGGAAGATGGGATAAACCAGGCAGATGGAGAGATGGAAATAAATCAATGACTCTGGAAGGTGCAGAGAACAGCAGGCTATTGTAGAAGGTGACCCACTGGATCAGGTGAAGGTGTGTGAGCACACCCTTAGAAGGCTATTTGAGAAATGAAGAGCTGGTAAGAAGTCTTGTGTAAAAGTTATACTGGACCTGTTACTTCCTAGGCATAAATTCAGTTTCTTTTAAAGTATTATCCTGAGGTTGGGTTTGTCTGATCCTTTGTAGCACATTGGAGATGGATTCATAAACTGCTTTGAAACATGATTTAAAAGAACAGAGTACAGCTACTGAGAATATGCTGAGGCCCAACAACCTTTTCTGTCTGCCTCATGTGCCCCTGGGGTGCCCTGCTATTCCTCCAGCAGAACTGCTTTGTGTTTCCTCTTATGAAAGCCTCAATCAATAGCCAACCTTGCTTCAGTGGCACAGTACAGTGTTATTTTAAAACAGCATTTCCTTGTTGCCATCAATGCTTGCTTCATCAGAAATTTGTCATGCCAACTGTTATTTTACAGACAATCATTCACAGCTTTTAACTTTAGTTTAGGTACCTCTTTGAGGAGTTAATTCCTGTCTAGGAGGCCTAAGTGTCTGACCTGGGGGGTGTTAACAGAGCACCAGATGTCACTGCTGTCTGCAAACAGTTTTGGTTATTAATAGCTGTTCTTTTAATTGAGGTGATGCTCTCTCTGTCTGGATGATCATCAGCCTTATTTGTCCTCAAAAAAAGAGAGAACTGAACTCACCTTTTTAATTATCCATCTCTTTCATGCCTCTTCTCTTTTCCCAAGACTCAGAACAACCTGTGCACTGGCAGTTGTGTAATTATACTGCACCTGTGCTTGCCAAGCAAGTTTCCTGCCTTTCTGTGTTGTAACCCCTGAGCTCTCCAAGGGTCATCAGCTCTTTCAGTGGCTCCTGTCTCCTAAAACTCCAAACATATGGAATTTTTGGTGAACTATTTCCGACCCAAACACAACAAAAGCATTTAATGTATGCTTACAATACTCAAGTTTTGAGGGCCTTTTGCAATTTCTTCGTTGTTGAGCAGGGTTTTATCTGGGGTGAAATGTTGCATCCCCCACAAGAGCTTCTTCCCTCTGTGGAGTGTTCCACGAGAGAGCTGGGCGTGTGCTGTGCTGTTGTGTTGGCTCCTGGCTCCACTGAGCACCATCAAAGAGAACAGGCAGGGGCCTGGGCTAGGGAGCCTTGAAAACTCTCCACAACGTGGTTCTGAAATGTTCTGACCTCAGAGAAGAACCCAAATGCTGCTCCAAGAATCAGTGAAGAGCCTTGGGAATCGAGAATAAGTAAAAGACTTTTCTGCTTTCAGCGTTTCAGATCAGGCAGGGCTTTCCTCTGTCTCTCTCATGGGCACGTGCTCAGAGCGTGCCCCCGTTTGTGGCCAGTGGCTCTGCCCTCGGGACAGCGTCTCGCCCACACCAGAGCTCTGCTGGACATCACTGCCTTTGGCATAAAAGCTGATGTAGGACACGTCTTCTGGGCTTCAGCCAGGCAAAACCTGTGCAGTTTGTCAGTAGGGGGATTAGAGCAGGAATTAACTGTGACGGCGTAAAGATTCTGTGCCACCTTACTCTCCTTCTATTTCATGTAAAGTGATGTAACACAGTGCCTTGTGGGCTGGACTGGGTTTGGCTCCAGAGGTGTTTGGAGCACAGCAGAGGTGGACGAACCTTGGTTCCAAAGCGGGGTGGGGTGAGCTGTGCCCAGGTGAGGGGTCCTGTCCCAGAAGCTCTCTGGTGGGCAGCTGCAGTGTCCACCCCCACGGCCCCTTGCTGCCCGGGGCTCTGCTGGGCAGTTTGTGCCCCCAGAGAAGCACCACGAGGGGAAGGACTGGGGCTGTCAGCAATATCAGAGCAAAGTGACCTTTTTTCCTGAACTGTGATATTTTGTAACTTAAATCTCTTTGGTTATCTTGGAGGTCTGTTCCAACTTTTACAATTCCATGATCTATCAGATATTGTTACTGCTTCTTCTTTAAGACCTTCCAAGACCCTCTGAACCTCGGGTTGCCTTGTTTTTCCCGTGTTTAGGAACACAAATGACCCATCCCAAGACTGAACTTGTGCAACCATCTCATCTCAGGCACAGATGCTGGTTTAATCTCAGTCTTGCTGCTCCAGCTCCTCATTCCCCATGGCTGGATCCCCTCCCAGCTCCTCGTGCCCCCAGCTGGGGGATGTGAGCAGCTGGAAAGTCCTTGGCTCGCACAAACACCACTCAGCAACACCTAAAACATCAGTGTGGTACCAGCTTTATTCTTATCCTAGACCCAAACCACAGCCCTGGACCAGAAATGAGCCCTGTCCCAGCAAGGTAAGGTGGGGTCTTCCCTGGTAAGGTGGCACAACTGAACAGCAACCAAAATGCTGAGTTCACTTTGCACGATATTGTTAAATAAGGATCATGAGGGACAATGAACCCCCCACACCCTGGTCTTAATTTATTTTAAACAGCAAAACAAATGAAACCAAATTAAACTCATAAGTCATGGTGTGAGCAGAGTCCAAAAAAATGTCAGTTCCAATAAAATATGATAAGTAAAAGTATTGGCATAAACTCCAAGGATTTATATCACTGGCACCACAATAAGGCCTTCTTTAGCTGATCTTGAGACATGACTCAAAATGTGAAGAATGAGAATACAAATATAAATAAAGGGATTTTTTTTTTTCTAAATGCTGAAAGGGTTATTTTTAACACAGTAAACATTTTTATTTTAAGTTAACACTAGTCAGTGCAATTGGAAGAACTTTTCAGTGGGTTTAGCACAACCTGCTGAAGTATCCAAAATAATCCGTACAGAACTGTCACAGAGCTGGATTAAATAGATGATTACACTAATCAGATTATAAAAACCCAGAGCATCATTCACAGCCTTCATAATGAGCTCCTGGCAATGAGTTCTGTATTACCTTTCCTTAGATTAACCACAGACCTGGAAGGCTGAAAGACCCATTCCAGAAAAGCACAACAGCACACACGTGGAGCAACACTCATGGCAACGAGTTTTTGGTCTGGAGTACCCGAGATATTTTTCATCCTTTAATTAAATAACGTCAGTGTTCAAATAACAGACACTGCCTGTCAAAGAATACAGTGCAGTCATTCAAGTGATCTCCACCAGAATAATTACCCTACAATCAAGCTGTAATTTGCCTTTTCAAGTAGACTGAATGATCTAGATTGATTGAAAAAAGGAGCTGCTTTTTAAAATAGAAAATAAGTGATGTTCATTTCACATTCCAAATTTTTAAAAAATAATTAATCCTGAGATGTCATTTGGCTAATGTGAAATAGCTTCTGACAAACCCCCCAGGATCTGGCTTGTAGCTTTAGGCTTATACTGGTGGGAGTTGGAACTGGATATGTGTAAATTAATCACAGCCTCTGTGGCCTTTCTACAACGAGATTTGTCTTGCCTTCAAACTATACGGAATTACTGTATCCGGAAACCTGGCCACAAGTAAATTGCCCAAAGTGTCCCCACCAGGCCCCCTTCTTCATTTTCCAGCAGTGATAAATCCCCTTATCCAAATCCTCTTTTTCCTGCTCCGATGGCAGGGAATTGACAGAGCGGCTGGGGAGAGCCCTGGAGCCAGAGGGGTCAGCAGAGCTGTGCAAGGGGAGGTGCCCTGGGGTCAGGCTGCTCAGAGAGTGCAAACTGCTCCAAAATATGCTGAATTCAGAGGAGTTTGGCTTTCTTACACAGAGCTGAGAACATGGTCCTGGTTTCCTGCTGCCTTGCACTCTGTGTGGCTGTGTGGGCAGCGAGCCCTCTGCAATTCTGCTCCTGCCTGGTGGCATCTGAGACTGGCCTTGCACATATAAAAATGACCAGACAAGGGTCACTGGTGTCTTTACAATAGTTGGTTCATTTTTAGTCCTGTAAATACAATTTTTCTCTTTCTCTTTTTTTTTTTTATTCTGACCTTTAAATTTCTGTTGAATTCTGATTTTTATGAAATCTTAATGCTGTACAAGACCTCTCTTCAATAGGTATCTGTTCAAATCAAAGTATTTAATTTGAGAAAATCATGTTGTATGATGAGAACACTGAGAGCAGAAAAAAGCTGACAGACAAATGGGTGTTTTATGGAAAGCTGGGAGAGGTAGAGAAAAATACATGTAGAGAAAAGTCTAAAGCAAACAAAAGATTTGACCAGCAAGTTAAATTATAAGGGTAAAGTTTAAAGCCATTTTTTCCAGAAAACCTTGAAGGTTTTGTGGAATAAGACGATTTCTTCGGTCCTGAAGGACTGACTGTAAGAGCATAGGAAATTGGACCAAAATTAATAAAAATGAAAACTATGTGAACCTTTGGTCAGGCTCTGAACCAAGCAGTTCCCAAGTTTTCATGAAATTCAAAAGAAGATGTTGTTAACTCAACAATGCAGTGTGAGACTCTGCACTGCTGGGTTGATGTTTGAACTGGATTTAAATGCTGGGGGAAGAGCTTTTCATGTGGCATTTCTGGTTGGTGGCTAACCAGGCCTCAGGGTGACTCCCATGAACTGTCACTCCCAGGAACCTGAAAAAGATGCACTTTGTGTGCCAAGAGTCAGATGTGCTCTGAGCAAACCATGCAGTTTTGGAGGAGTGTCCCAGCTTTCTGAGCTTCCTGAAGCTAAAATAAGAAAAAAGACTGGAAATTATCTGGTTTTGGTAGAGTTCATCTTTCTGCCAATCCACCACTCTTCATTTTTTTCCCTTTCTTGTGATATTCCAATTTTAAATAGGACCAAGCTGAGCCATCAGAAAATCTGTCTTTATCCCAAGCAGCTCTCAGGGACCTGCCTGTGGTACAAACCCTGCGAGTTCTGGGGGCAGTTCAGGTGCTTCATCTCTTTCCAACCGAGCACAGAGCTCCTCACAGGCTCTCTGCTTTTGTTTTAACTCTCTGAAACAAAAGTGTGGATGTTCCTCTGTCAGTATTCTCTTGTTTTCACTCCTTTTACCTGCAGTCTTTAAGGATGTTGCTGAATTGAAATATAAATTGCTTTCTTTCATAATAGCAGTCCTGAATATGTAAATCTGCTCTCTGTAAGGGTGAATATTAAGATGAACCTATTTGCAAAGAAGCTTATTTTCATATATTTACCCCCATGCTTTTACTGCCTTAAATATGGTCCCTCAATTTGGGCTTTTGTGGTTCCCTTGATCACTGTGTTTGTGAACTGCAGTTGTACAAAGTGAGTGTCTGTGATTACAAGAGGAAAGTGGAAAGATAATTTTACACTGACCAAGCCTTTGATATCTAAACCCGATTTCTGGATCTGGCATAATCTACTTCTGTAACTTGGGGCAAGCTTTGTAAATGTGGTTGGGTCACTTGGATGAAATAAAAAGAAGCATGGTGAATTATCTCAAGAAGGGAAATGGCCAGTAATAATTCTGTTTGCCCATCTGTGTAGTGGACACAACGATCTTCCAGCTTTTTTTCTTGTTCTTAACCATTCTGTTCTCTTTGGCTGTTTGTCTCCTCAGAGCTGGAACTGAGTGTGTGCTCAGTGCTTGGCAGGTTGGCACCTGACCCACAGACTTGGCACAGAGGTTTTTGGATATATTGCTGCATCTCTGTCTGGAATTAATTGGCAGATAATTTATGATATTGTTTCTGAGAAGTCTTCCTTTTCCAATGGACATATTTTAAAAAACCCAAACAACTTCCCATCCCCACCTTCCAAATAAGACCTGAGCAAGCCACATTCTGGCCCCACTAATGGCCAAGCCCCCCCTGACTTCCCAACACCCAGGAGCTGCCTCTTTGTGTATCGAGATTATTTTTGCAGTAAAAGCCAGTGAAGATACTGCAAACAACTTGGGCAGCTCACTCAGTTGCTGGTTCCCATATGCCACAAATATTTTACTACTTGGTCTGTGTCCATTTCTCATCATAAATTTGAATCAAACATGTATTTTTCAGCTTGCTAGTAGGATCTTTGGGGAAGGAACCGTTACACAAAATGAATCACTAAGTGATTTTTCTGGCTCTGTAGTTGAGACAATGGCCCAAAACTCTTTTAAATCCAAGGAGAGACCAGCTGGCTTAAGTGGGTTTGTGATCAAACCATGGGTTTTGTAATGAAGTTCACTTCGTAGGCAGGTTCAGCTGGGCACAGAGGCACTGGGCTTGTGTGGACACACAGACACTGGGCTTGTGTTGGACATACAGGCACTGGGTTTGTGCAGGGTGTACAGGCACTGGGCTTGTGTTGGACACACAGACACTGGGCTTGTGTTGGACATACAGACACTGGGTTTGTGTTGGATGTCCAGGCACTGGGTTTGTGCTGCAGCTCAGTCTCAGTGCCTGCTGCACTCACCTTGGGGCTCCTGATAGCTCCAGTGCAACATAAAGAAACTGAAGATAGTGACAGGTCTGTAAATAAAGCTGCATTAAGGCTCCTTGCATTAAGAGTCACAATGAACTGCCTTAGTGAGCAAATTGTCAATAGCTGCTTTTAGACAAGAGACATTAAAGGTGAGGTATCCTTGAGATGTCCTGACTCACCTGAGACTTTGGGTGTGGCCTTCGGGTTTTGTTGCTCTCCCTGCTCTGCTGAGGTTGAATATGGAAAGAACAAGGAGGTTTTGCCAAGGAAAGCCATGGGAAGAGAAGCAGGAACAAAACTCCAGAAAAAGTCGGGTTGGATCAATATCTTGCTGGTGGGAAATAAGCAGAGATGAAGCATTAGTGTGTAAAAAAGAAATAAGAGAGCTGGCTGTGCTATGGAAGCCCTGGTGCGAGTGCTCAGGAGATTCCCTGAGCTGCTGTTTGCCCTCCTCTGGGTGCCTCTTGCTTAAAATACACCCAGCACATACTGGATAGCACCAGAGGGGAGTGCAGCACGGTTTGAAGAGGCATCAGGGATAATTCTCTGGGTAAATAATATTTCAGACGGGATTTTGCTACTTTTGAAAGTTTTATTTTCTTTCATTCCTCGCGGTTCTCTCTGTAGTGCTCTGAGACAGGTCAGAGGCTCCTCGTGTGCACGGCTGAGTCCAAGGGGAAGAAAGGGGTGTCCTTTCTCCTCTCTCTTCCCATCTGTCTGTCCCCTTCCTCAGGCTCTTCTGCTTTTTGATTCTGTGTAGCACGAGGAGCCCATAGTGAAAGGCTGGCCATAAACCAGAAGATTGCCTTTAAATTATATTCCCTTCCTTTGTATTCATGCTCAAGGCTGTTTCGCTCTGGTGCTTTAAACTTGTGATTTATGAGTGGGCACAGCCTGGGCTGTGGCCCACAGTGACCGTGATCCCCACCAGGTGAATTGCAGGTTTATGGGGTGCTTGTGTGATGCCCCCATCAGCTGCAGCAAAGCCTTTTGTGCACAGGGCAGCCCAAGAGCCCCAGTGATTGCCTTGATGCCCCTGGTAATTTACTGTGCTGCAGAGAATCCAAGCACACCTCTGGGGAAGGTTGTTTTGCCTCTTTCTTCTATTCTCCAATTTTAGAAATACTTGATTTTGAATTACTTACCACAAGAGTTTGTGAAAGAGCCTCTCATCTATGCAAGAAATGACTTGGCATTTTTTAATGAACCTCGTTTTATGTCGTTCTAAATAAGCAGTGGATGATATGAGCACAGGGTAGACATGCACAGCATGTGCCATTTTTGGTTATGAGGATACTGAAAAGGTTCTTAAGTTGTAAGTCATGGTTGGAAGGAATCTCTTGACTTATTTGGGCTGTGTATCACTCTGTGACAGGTTAGCCATCATCTCTTTTTTAAAAAAACACATTTATTTTCTAGGCTGTCAGCCGCTTATTATTTATAAACTATAAAGAGGTCTTAATTGGAAGTGTTGCCCCATTGGAAATATTCCCATGAACACCAGCAAGAATGTGTCCAAAAATAACACGTTTAGCAAAAGAAAGAAATCTCCACACTCCGAGGCATGAAACACCCTGGCCTCGCACTCAGATGGAACTGAAAGGGTTGCAGCAATGTTTGGAGACACTGTGTTCCTAAAAACAGACTGTCCTTCTTTTCCTGAGCCTTGACCCCAGCAGGAGCGTTGTGCCCTGCACCCACCAACGCCGGGAGTTTCCCTGCAGGGTCAGCAGGAGCAGCCCTGCTGCCTCTGAGCCCTGCGGAGCTCCTGGCACGCAGCAGTTTGCTGGAGGCTTTGGATCTTTGGTTTGTAACCTTTCTGATGTTCTTCAGAATTATCCCAGCAAATGAAACTGTGCACTCAGCCATTTCTGTTTACATATGATTGTGGTTTTGTTAGATCTAAGAGCATTTCCACTGTTTCTGTAATACATTTCTGTTAAAGAAGAAGCAAGGCAAGAAAAGACACCCGATTGATTTGCAGGCTGCTGTGTCCCAGGAGCTCACTGGAATGTGGCACTCTGTACATCGTGTAACTGCTGGCCACTGCATCCTGACAGGGGCGTTAAAATCCAGGTTACCATGAGGTGACATTTCCCTGAAGTGCAAGAAGGAGAAAGGAAAGGAGCGTGGCAGTGCTGCCGTTGAGGGGAGAAAATAATTTCTCATTCTTTGCCCATTTAGAATTGTTGCACTGACTAATAGACAAGTTTGGAGCCTCTGCGAAGCTCTGATGGCCGCAGCCGCATTCCTCAAGCCATTAGATCAGTTTCCAGAGGGACCCGCCGCTGATTTCAGGGATCTCGGAAAAACTGAGCTCCAGGCGAGCAGCGCGGGCTGGGAGCTGAGTGGCTGGGGAGGTGTTCCCGTTCCACGGCAGGAGGTGCCTTCCTGTGGCACCCTGTGACCGGCTGGGTGACCTGGCTGGCAGCAGCCATCCCTGTGGAGGGGTTTGCTGCATTCCTGCCCTCCCTGCCACCCCTGTGGAGGGGTTTGCTCCATTCCTGCATTCCCTGCCATCCCTCCTGGAGGGGTTTGCTCCATTCCTGCATTCCCTGCCATCCCTATGGAGGGGTTTGCTCCATTCCTGCATTCCCTGCCACCCCTGTGGAGGGGTTTGGAGGTTTGCTCCATCCCTGCGCTCCCTGCCATCCCTGTGGAGAGGTTTGGAGGTTTGCTCCATTCCTACACTCCCTGCCACCCTTCTGGTGGGGTTGCTGTGCCCAGCTGCACTCAGCTCCTTTGGTGAATGTTGGTGCAAACCTTCAGCTGGGGACGAGCTGATGCTCTTTGCAACCTGACAAAAGACTGAAAGGTTGGATATACCCCAACTTTAAAACTTTCATCCTGGCTATCCCAGGGACAAAAAACAACCCTATGCTGAAAAAGCCAAGCTCCAGCTTCTCAGGGGCGCTGCATTTGTTGTGCTGCTGAGACACAGCCCTGCCACGGCCTTGGTGTGGTTTCTGCTGTCCCAGGGGCTCCTGGCTGCTGGCAGAAGGGCACTGCAGCTCCCCAGCCCCTCTGGGGCTCGGTGAGGGGCCGGGGGGGGGCTCTGGCTGGGCTCCCTCTGCAGCCCCTCAGCAGCATCTCCTCACACAGCCGGGGCCCAGCTGGTGGCATTTCTGTCCCTGCTGTATCAGCAATGACATCTCTATCTGTGCTCTGTCTGGGGATGTGCACAAAGCTCCACTGACTCCCGTTTTCTCATCTGAAAAATCAATGGCTCGGTCTCATATTGCTCAAGTCTGTAGCCTGAGTTAATGCACCGGGCCTAATTCCAGACTGGTTCTCAATTCTTTGGATGTGGTTGATGCACACATCAGATAGTTCTGGCACCCTGCTGCTTCCTGTGAATGAAAAATGACACAAAATAGTTGTGTGAATTTCATCCCCATTCATGCAACAGACTAAAAGACAACTCATATTTGGCAACTGCGCAGGAATGGGAGAAAAGATTCAAATCGGAGGAAAAAAATGGTAAATGTTCTTAAGAGAGGGTTTGGGGTTTTTTTCCCCACAACAAAAAGAAAAAAATTTTAAAAAGCAGCAGTGGAAACCCAATGAGCTTAATCCTTGAAAGATCTGGTCAGGAGAGTGTGATATCTTAATGGGGTGTTGAGATCTGAGCGATGGTCTTGCAAGGGAGTGTGTTGCATCTCTTTGCTGCTCATGAGGCATCAGAGAAGAGAGTTTTTGTCTCTAGTGAGGATTAACTTCAGACCCAGCTGGGTGCAGGTCTGGGCTGTATCCGCGCAGATCAGCCCTGCTCCTCGTCCCTGCGGCCGCGGCTGCTTTGTTTTATTTATTGACTGCACTGAGGGCAGCAGCTGTAACTTATTAACGCGACAGAAAACTTGCATTTTTGTGGGGGTAATTCTCTGTTTTCGGATGGTTTACACCCTGTGGCTGCCTGTTTGGCAGAGCTGGAGTGAGTGAAGCAGTGGGTGAGTGCCCCCGCCCCCGGAGCTCGGGCAGCGGGCTCGGGGGAAAAGCCCCCCGGTCCCTGTGACCGAGGGATGCTCGGCTGCTGCCTCTCCCGGGAAATGCCCCAGTTCGGGCCGGGTGTGACTCTGCTCTCTGCAGCTTCCAGCCGGGCTCCCAGTGTGCTTAACAAGGTGCAGGAGTCACGTTTTAGCCTGAGAAAATAGTGGGATAATGAATGTGAAACGGAACGGAGAGGCAGGAAAGAACCTGCGGAAAGTCACACGGGAAAAGTGAACTGGGGAATAAAACCAAATGTCCTGAGTCCAAGTGACTTTTTGATTACACAAAATAAACATTCCCTTATCTCACCTAGTGGGCCCGAATATCTTGTCCTTAAGCAAGCATAAGTTTTCTGTCATATTTTCCAGTCTGGTTCCAAGAGCCTTATCGCAGGAGGGCTCTGAATCCCTGTGCGAGCCTTTGTCGTGAGCCGTGGCGTTGCTCTGGAATGTTTTTTGTGCTCTGTCATTATTTATACTCCATCGCTCGCATTGAGGGCCTGTCCCACCCGCTCCCGGGAGATTAGCGGAGTCAGGGAAAGGATAAATGACGATTAGCAGCCAGGCAAGGGATGTGAGGGCTGAAAGGGTCAATATAAAACAAAGGCTGCCACAAATAATTCACAAAGAATGTGAGGCACTGCCTTTCAGAGGCAACATTCGCGTAGCCAGGGTTTTAATGAGAATGGAAAATGCTAACATATAAATCCAGTCCTAAAAACAATATATTAACAACAAACGTACTGAGTGGTAAATATTTTCACCATTAAGCCTGGTACTCTGTTTCTGACGTGAACTATTAAAACTCATCCTAAAGCTTTCATTAAATCATGTCCTCAAAGCTCCCTTTAAAACACAGTCCTTTGTTTGGAAAGAAATTACGGATGGATGAGGACAAACCAATTGAATATCTTTCAAAATCTTGGGTTTTCTCGAAGCGTGAGATGCAGACCTGATCCGACTCTGGCTGAAGCTGGCAAAGGGGCTTCCAACACCCAGAGGAGCTGATTTTTCCCCTGGGAGGGCAGCCCAGCTCCTGTCAGTGTCTCCACGCCGTGTACCACGCTCCCATCCAGCTGCTTCCGTGCGCACCCGCAGACCAAAGGGATTTTCGTGCCTGTCCGTGGAGTCTTTGTCCCCGGGGTGCCCCCTCGGCTCTTGCTGCTTTGCTGTCGCCTCTGGTCCTCCTCACCAGGGGCTGCTGAAGCCCCGAGTCCGTGGGGGACAGGGCTGAGCTTGGAGCCTGGGCAAAGCCCCCCTGCCCTGGAGCATCCCAGGCAGCAGCCCCGGCCCCTCGCTCCGTCCCTGTCCCCGGGGTGTCCTCTGCCTCCTCCCCGACTCATGGGGGGTTCTGGCCGCATCACACCCCTTGTGCTCCCTGCCTCCCAGGCTCTCCTGTTCCCCGGAGCCAGCTGTGTCCCAGGAGGTGAAGGGCAGGGGATCGCAGGCTTTGTAGAGGAGATTAATGCATTATTCCCAAATATTCCATAAACAGTTCATTATTCCTCTTATTATCATGCAGACTAAGTGAAATTTTAATGTTTCACTGCTCCAGGCTGTCAAAGTCCTTGTGCTCTTCAAAAACAAGGGCTCAGATTTTGTTCAGTCTTTGTGAAGGAAAATTAGGGCATCTTTGTGCTTTTTAGAAAATGTGTTTAGAAAAGGTAGTACGAACTGTTTCTTCACTTGGGAGTGTGTCTTGGGATAACTACTCTGTGCCTGTTGTGTGAAAAATTGCCTAAAAGGTCTCTAAAGCCTTCTCCATAATAAATATGAGTGAATATGGATTGATTCTTCTTAATTATGACTTCCACTCTTGTAGGAAACAGATGTTTGCTAACTCAGATTTCATTTCTGGCTTGGCGAGGAAGCGTGTACAGCCAAAACCAAAAAGGGCCGGTGAGACTTGCTGCTGCTGCTGGGTTTTTAAGCTTCGTGTTGCTTCTGAACTCAGCACAACTTCTCTCTGTTGCTGAAGCTTGTTATTTGCAGGTAGCAAACCTCTGTTTTATGGGGTTTCAGCTCTGCCTGAGCTTGGTGAGGTCTGGTTATCAAAAACCCGGGCACGTGAGGTTTGGGTGTCTGCGCTGCAGCACTTGGAGCTGCCCGAGGGTGCTGCAGCTCAGGGGCAGTGCCCAGCTCCTGCCCAGCTCCTGCCAGCTCCTGCCAGCTCCTGCCCAGCTCCTGCCCAGCTGCCCCAGCTCCTGTCCAGCTGCTGCCCAGCTGCCCCAGCTTCATGCTCCTCATTTAAACCCTCTCTGCCTCAGTAATGTGGGCACTGTGAATCACGACTGCAGTTTAAATCACAGCTGCTGAGTGTCTCGAATGGTTCTTGCCTGATGCAAACGTTTCTCTTCTTAAAAAAAAACCAAAACAAAAGCCATCAGGAGGAAAAGTCCAGGCACTGTTTTGGAAACTAAGAATTGTGGAAATATTACCTAATAGGAAAAGTATTTTTAAAGCTGATNGCTCAGCTCCTGCCCAGCTCCTGCCCAGCTGCCCCAGCTCCTGCCCAGCTGCCCCAGCTCCTGCCCAGCTCCTGCCCAGCTCCTGCCCAGCTGCCCCAGCTCCTGCCCAGCTCCTGCCCAGCTCCTGCCCAGCTGCCCCAGCTCCTGTCCAGCTGCTGCCCAGCTGCCCCAGCTTCATGCTCCTCATTTAAACCCTCTCTGCCTCAGTAATGTGGGCACTGTGAATCACGACTGCAGTTTAAATCACAGCTGCTGAGTGTCTCGAATGGTTCTTGCCTGATGCAAACGTTTCTCTTCTTAAAAAAAAACCAAAACAAAAGCCATCAGGAGGAAAAGTCCAGGCACTGTTTTGGAAACTAAGAATTGTGGAAATATTACCTAATAGGAAAAGTATTTTTAAAGCTGATTCTCCTGTGTGCATCCCTTTAAGGGATTCTGTTTTATGCCTGCCTTCTGGCCCCTGTCACAGCTCCTGTCATTACCTCGACAACGTTTCCTCTTACAGAGCTCCGTGGGGCCTGGAGAGTTGAGTGGCAAAGGGAAATATTTCTGCCTTTGTCAAAATACTACAGGTGAGTGGGAGGGAGAGGAAGATTCATTTTACTTCTTTCATTATGGTTCTGTTGGATTAGAGAACGTGTCCTTTTATAAATAGCTTTTTCTACATCCGTCAGACCAGTGGTTTTCCTTTGGTCATACTTTCACATGAGTTAAGAAAAGCAGAGTGGATTAAGAAAGGGTGTACAGAAGGCACATCTGCTTCTTGTTTTAGAAGAGAAACACATTTTTAATATAATAATGCAGAGCAGCAGAAAAAGGAGCAGAAAAGAAAACAAAAAAAACCTTAACAAAAGACACCATCATCTATTTCATTAAGCAGTTTTGGAAAGTTATCATGGATTTGTATCAGCATGATCATAAAATCTATTGCATTCTGCTGCTTGTAAGGAGGGTGGGGAAAAGCTGAAATGATATTTCATTCATCTATCCAAAAATGCCTGTAAGCTTCCAGCAGTGCACGTGACCAGAATTGTGCAGGGCTGGTGGATGGTTTGCACAGACAGCTTTACAAGTGGCTGACTTTACTTGCACTAAAAACTGTTTCTGAGGAGCCTGGGAGAGCAGGAGCACCATAAAGCAGCCCAGCCTTGGACCAGGGGGATGCACATCACAAGCAGCTGCTGTAGCAGCCAGCCTTGGCAAAAAATACCTCACCAAATTACCTCCTGGATGAGCCAGGCTAAACTGAGGTACTTTGGGATTTTTAGCTTTGCTTCATCCATACTCCAAGATTACTTTCAGCCTGGCCCATTTGACTCAGATGTCCTAAAAGAGATCAGAGCATAAAAGACAAAAATGAGGTCTTGGTGAGGGGAGAAGGGCCCGTGGGAGTTTGTGTTTGTGGCCCCTCAGTGATCTCCACTTCAGGTGGATCTGCCATTGAAAAAAACAGATTTCCTTTTTTTATTTATTTGCCAGTCTGAAAAACTCTTTTTGAGCCCTGACAACCACATTGGGTTCCTTCTTCTGTGCAGTGAGGTGTTCTGGAGCTCTGAGCTGAGTGGACACGGGCAGAAGCAAAGGAGCTGCTCTGCAGGGCTTTGCATCCCATTAAACCAGAATAAGTTCATGAGGAACTGCCTCAGCACGGACACCTTGGGTGAAATAACTTGCATTTTTAATTACTTGGTCTAAATGAGATCTCTTTGGAGCCAGACTGCGTTCATTAATTTTGGAGAGGTAATGTCTGGCTGGAGGCTGTGCCCTGAGCCAGCTGAAGGCAATGTGGAGTGTCCCAACAAGTCTGATGGTTCTGCCTCTGCATAAACAATTCCATCAGTAACACACGGGAAGGAAACTCTCTTGCTCTCCCGTTTGGACTGACTTGCTCAAACTTAAAGAGGCAAGGCTGCATCAGTGTCATTGGCTTAACTTTGCCCTCAGTCCGTCCTCTGAAATAGGTTTAGATGGCTGTGCAAATGGAAATTTTTCCTTTCATATGGATATAACTGTTTAACTGTAAGGACACAGCAAAGCTCTCTGCTATGTTGCTAATTAGGTAAATGAGACTGTTTCTGGAGAGACAATATTAATATTTTCACCTCTTCATTCTTTGGAACAGAGCTGTGCTTTGAGGAACATGAGACTTGTTTTCACTGAGGTGTTAAGGCAGCTTTTCACACAGATCATCAGCTCAGCTCTGTGTCTATTGGTGCTTACATAAGGAGAGGCTGCCGTGCTGAGCTCTGCTCCTCACTGACTGGCATTTAAATTTTTTAAACATCAAATATTTACTGATGTAACCCAGTTGCTTCCCAAATTGAATTTCAAAGGTCCTTATCCTGCAGTTTCTATTTGAGCACGTCTTCCATTCAAGGCAGCTCCATGCATCTCTAATGAAAATGAACCTGCTTCTTTCTGCTGCTGCTTTTTAACCTCTCTGTGCTCTCCTTTATTACCATGATTTACAACAATATTGTGGGTGTTATTAATCCAGATTGCAGTCAGAGGGAGTTTGGCACTGGTTTACACTGCAGTGCTGCATCTTAAGCAGTTCTGGCTTTCAAACTGGGAGAGTCTGGCTTGCAGCTCTGGTCACTGCCCGGTGCTCACCAGCGTTCACAAACACCCACCGTGCCCACCGGCACCCAGGCCAAAGGGCAGGGAAAAAGAACAAATCTCCTGTTACAGATTTGAGGTCTTTGGAACTGAGGAATGCACAAAAGCACAGCCCATGGAGGATATGGGGTTAGTGAGGCTGAGCAAGGTACTTTGTGCCCAGAAATCCTTGTTCAGGCCTCAGCCCTGACCCACTGATGTGCTGAGTGCCAGAGGGAGATTCGTGAGCGGAACTTCTCTGTTATGGTGGGAATTCTGTATCTGTACAATTAAAGAAAAGCCACTTGGAGCTGTGCATGTGTGTTTAGGGAGTTTGTAATTTTAACTCAAGGGTTGCAGACAGTTTCTGTTGCCAAAATTGCAGCTTTCCTTGAGCAGTTTGGAAAGAACTGACTTCAGTGCTGTTGAGCACCCCAAACCAGAGAGGAGAGCTGCTCCTCCTTTAACGCTGCCTCGACATTGCCCCTTCAGTGTCACTGTACTTTCAGCAGTCACAGCTTGTCTGGGTGCCAGGCAGCTTGCCTGTGCTGCAGGCAGGTGACTTGCATGGGACCAGAGAAAGAAGCTGAAGCAAGACAAGCACCCAGGGAGAGTTTCTGTAGACCATGAGTGGGTGTGTGACGTGCACAGGGCCTGAGAGCCCACCCTGAGATCTGCAGGTGCTCAGATGTTGGCTTGGCAGCTGCTGCATGAAGGCCCTTGTTCAGTGCTGTAAAAAAGATGGGATCCTGTTAAGAGAATGGCATTTTGTTCAAATGGATGTGGACTTGGTAGTAGAAAAATAGCAAGGTCTTCTGATGCTCTACAGATTCGAAAGTATTAAATTTTTTTTGCTATGTGCAATAATTAAAAAAGAAAGCACCAGGACAGTTTCCTCATCCATTCCCTCCTCCTTTTTCCTCTCTTATAGAAATGATATCTGGTAGAGCAGCCAAGATATTTTTCAGTCTGTTGCTCATGGGTCTTTTCATTACTTTTTTCGTTCTCACACTGCTTGCCCAGTACAGCAGCTGTTGAATAGACAACTCTGAGAACTGGGGAAGGATGTTGGTGCAGCACTTGATTAACACGGTTTTTGCAGGAAATTGATATGTCAACTATTTTTAGCCTCAGGCAAAGGAATAATCAAACCCGATCCATGTGGCAACCTTCTCTAATTTCAGAGGACTTTATAACCTCTGATATTTCACTGTTTTTTAGCTTTATATTGCTGTCTGTCACAATTCCCCACCCTTTGTGATTTCATGCCATTTTTTTAACTGTGTGATTGTCCCATTAGGAAATACATTCAGCAAACTTTCCTGCTGGCCCTGGGAGCCTGCAGTGTTGTGCTCATTGCTTCAGAAAGTGTGTGTTGGCACAGCTCTGTCCACAACAATGGAACAACTAAAAGTCTGGCTTTTATCCATAACACACTCTAATTCCCTATTCATAACCTAAATTCCTTTTTGTGCAATTTGCAAATTTTTTTGCATTACATATGCTAGTTACATCTTAGGGTGAATCAGTCAAATGGACTCTAAATTAAAATAGTTGGCTGATCCAAGCCCAAAATCTGTTGCAATGCAGTTTTCTCACAGCTTGGAAGAAAACAGCCAATACAGCCACTATAGAAAGGGGTGATTATTCTTTCTGTCTGTCTTTTTCCAGGTAACTGAGTAGATGAATGTACCCGAAAGTTTTAATCCTCTAGGTAATTAGGAGAAATAGATGGAAAGGAAAGTCAATAAACCATGTGTCCCTGAACAGGTCACGCTGACAGTCAGGATGTCACTGTGAGGACAGGAAATCCTTAAGTTAGAAGCATCATTTTAATCTCTAATTTAATCCATAAACCAGAATCAAAATTTGTTTTGAATCATGTGCACATAAGAATATGAAGTGAGGCTGTGAATGGCACAGAAGACACAAACATACAGAGAAGAGGCTCATCCAGTGCCTTTTCTTGCCATCTTCAAAATAATCCGTGGTATTTTTGGAGGTTGAGAAAGCAAGGCTTCCAAATCTCTGAATTAGACAAAATTCTGTATTTTGCAAACAGAGACAAGTGAGCTCCAAATTGAACTTGATGGGGCAAATTGACAACTGCTTTGGATGAGAGGAAGCCCAACACATTGGGCTTGGAGCTACTGAGTTTAGGTCAGTGACAGAGCTGACCCAAAGGCTTATCCTTCTTCCCACTGCAGAAGGAAGGTGCACACCCTCCACTCTTGGTGGTCACCACTATGTAGAAAAATATTTGCTTTTTAAATGCAGGGGAGGAGAGGAGAGACAAGCTAATCTTATAAAGGTTCACCCCACCCTCTGCTTGGCTTCCCTTCCTTGGCAAGCCTTCCAGCAGCAGCTGGCTGCCTGTTTTTCTTCTGCAATTGTGTTCATGACATTTCCTGCAAGAAGGTTTTCCTGAAGGTTTCCAGCAGTGCTTTCAGCCCACACCCCCCTTCTCTGGCCTCCTCCCCACCAAGCACGGCTCGTGCCTGGTTCCCAGCGAGCGCCGTGCTCCCACCACGCCTCCATGCACACCCCCTGTAAACACCCCCTGCCCTCCTGGGCTTTGCTTCTCTGGCCGATTCACTGAGAGCGAGTGGTCACTGCCAGGGACGCTGGGCAGCCGTGATGTGGACAGAGACAGGCCCAGAATCACTAAGCCTGGAAGGGACCCTGAGGGTGGTTGAGTCCGACCAGTCCCTGCTCAAGGCACAGGCTCCATCAGGCAGGCGCTGACTTTGCCCTGCTCCTGGTGCCAAGGGGCTGCTTTCCCCTTTTAATGGAATTCTTTTCTGGAGAAGCTGCGTGCAGCCTCTCCACGCAGAAGGAATGATGTGAAGGACGTAGATTAGGGGGAGCACATGCACAGATCCTGGATTACTCAGTGTGCTGCTACTTTCCCTCTCCTGAAAGCTTCCTAAACTGTCCTTTCACAGGCTTTGAATAAACACTCAAGTGACTTAATCTTTTAGTGTAAAAGCCTGCTCGTATTTTAAGCTTTCTGTTATCAATGTCATTAAATCAATATCCTCAGTTCTACAGGATCCAAGTCACATATAAGCTGTCACACACAGTTTAACTTAAGAAGTGCAATATTGAGGTACAGTCAGTTCCTTTTTCATAGATTAGAGAGTACTTTGAAGTAGAGCTGTTGAAGATCAGAGGGAGTTTATTCCTCTGTAGCCAGTTTCTTGTGTTGGGGCCTTTCTATTCTAATGACAGTTGTGCTGCAGAACTTCAGTGAAGTCTGAGAAGATGAGGATTTTGTGCAATTATCATAAATGGCACTGGAAAGCCTTGTGGAGACTGTGTCATGGGTGATAAAACATGGGACAGATTCTTTAAGAGAAATAAGAAGGCAAATTAGGATAGACCCTTCTTGTCCATTCTTTAATATATTCATCTATTTTTCATTATTATTATTTACTTACTCTTTCTCCATCTGAGTCCACCACAGTTCTGGGCAGGTCAGAGCCTGTGTGGCCTCACCTGGTGCAGTTCATGGTCTAATGAGTGCCATCTGTGTTTAGAGCTAAAATGGAGAAAAACAGTGATTTGTCCCTTGCCAGAGAAATTTAACTGAGGGTAAAACATACATCTGGGGTTTATTTGTGTAAGAAATAACACAACTGCAGTACCGTGACTTCTTCCAACCTGACCCTGAGGTGCCCTTTCCATTCAGTGTATTAAGAATCCAGATTTATCTAGAGAAATCTGGCAAATCAGAAATGGCAGGTATTGTTCCATCTTTGCTGTCATTACAGCAGATCTTTCTCTCTCTCCTTTTCTATTTTTTTTTAGCCACTGTTTGTCTGTTATAGAAGTGAAATAATCTGTAATAAAAGCCAGCTGTAGATGGTTTCAATTGCTTGCTTCAGGAGAGCTGCTGAGATGATGGACATAACATCACCCAGCACAACTGGCACAGCATGGTACCGGCCCTGAGTGGTGGAACAGGGTGATCTCTGCCAGCAAAGCTCCAAATTAAAAGTGGCACGAGCAGATTTGGATTACATCAGTGAGACATTTCCTGAGGGTGAGGGAGGTGAACCTGTCCCATTCTCCCTTCCCAGTGCGGCACACCGTGAGACTGTGGGGCTCAGGGTTTGCTTGGCTCCCCTCGTGGGAAGGGGCTGCGGGATGTCCCCGGAGGGGAAGGGCCAGTGACACTCCTTGCTCTCCACAGGGCACCTGACCTGCAGCATCAGCTGTTCCTGTGAAAAAGGCTTGGGGAAAACAGGGTGAGGCAAGGAACCAGAAATTTGGGGCAGGGATGTGCTCAGGCAGATAAGAAAATTCCGTTTCTGTTATCCAGAGGTGTGAGTTAAGAAGTGGATGTCCTTATCTGCAGCACAGCTGCTGGAGGTGTGTGGGTGCCCCGGGCTGGGCAGAAGGGCTTTGCTATCACGGCAGGAGGGAGCTGTGCTGCCTCGTGCCTGCCACTCCTCCTTGGGCTTGTGGGAGAGGAGAAGGAAAATTGCATTAGGAACTTCTTGTACTTGGTTGAGTTTCATTCAGCAGGAGGAGGTGGTGCACTTTTTCCTTCGTTCCCTAAAACAAGGAAAGCCAAACTCGACTATCTTTCGTCCTGACAGCAGAACTGTGTTGCAATAATCCCAGAGCTGTTAATTCACCAGTGATTCTCTTATGTTGAAGACTCTTGTAATTAAAAGATTGCCATAAGGTAGAGTCCACATAACGTGGACTTTGGGGATTTATGTATTAAAAAGAGTTGAACAAACACTGGATATCCTCTAGTTTGCATATTTTTTCTGTAACAAACTATTACTTCACTCCAATATAATTTGAATAATTTTGTCATCAAGCTCATGTAATGGAGTGGAGAATGAGATCTCAAAGCTTCTTGAATACAGGAGATTGAGTTAGTTGCTAAACCTGTTTATGGAAGATAGAAATTATGTCATTATAATGCTGAGGTGTGCTAAAATAAAATCTTAAATTATGGCATTGCTCTTTCAGTTTGAATGTATGTTTTAAAATAATTGCTATTGTGGAAAGAAAATGTCTGTGAGTTGGTCATTGTAGTGCACATATTTCAGAGTTATTAATCGTAAAATGCGACATTTTTATTACGCGGTGAGAACAAACGATGAACAAAACCCAAAGAAGCCAAATATATGCTGAAGAATAATGTCCCAGTCCTGCTAAAATTAACCCCTGTATTTGTGCTTATAGACAATAAGTGATCCTGGTTTGCTATTCACTTAAATGGGACACAGATTTCCCACTCAAAAGGGTACGAGTTTAATCCCAGTGTGTAAAATTAAGACTGAATACCAGTCTTTGCATTTTTGGAGCTTGTGTTAGAGATATGAGGGCTGAACAATTTTGCTGCCAGTTCTGGTGTGTTAATCTAGAATAAGTCTCTTGAAATTATTGTGGCAATGAGAATTTGAAGTAGCTGAACAGTGGAATTTAGTCCTTTTTAAGCATTCCTTCAGGGTTTATGGTTTTTTTTGCAGACGCCCAGACAATACAGCCAAGCACTAAATAAAAGTAACAGAGTTCATCTTTACTGTGCATTTCTGGATTATAGGTATGTTGCATAATTTCACTTTCTTTAACTCGGTTTAATTAAATTACCCTTACTTTGTGATGCTTTGTGTTACCTTTATCATTCCTGCTTCCTTTCACTCATGGAAATCGTTAAAGAAATGGAACCACTGGCTTATAAAAAACACAATCTGATTGTTCCTTCTTACCATAAATAGGAGACTTGTTATTCACAGAGCCTGGCTTAGGTAGGTAATTGGGAACGGGAAACATTTTGTAATCAAAGTTGCAGACTGATGCAAATCGTGCTTATCTTGTTTCATGAGTGTGTCCACTTGGGCAGATGCTCGGCTATTTCAAGGTGGCAAAGCTCCAGCAGAGCCATTGTTTTCTCTGGATCTGTGCCTGTGTCACAGCATCGTGTGAGAGCAGAATTTCAGAGCTGTGAATTTTGGCCAATGCATGGAATGGATAAATATAATATCCCTGAATGCAAATTAGAATTAAAGGGAGATAAGTATCACCTCAAATTTCACTCAGAAAATAAGAGCTATGGAAAAGCACAGCTCTGAATACATTTAATTTTTTTTTTCTTTTGAAACATGTTGCTCTTACTGAATTAATTGAGAAAGAATACAAATAGTGACTTTTTAATTTCATGGGGATTAACAGTTTTTGAGCCATAACAGTGTAAGCCTAATTGATGTGGCAACGGCCGGGGATGCTGTGATCCCTCCTGTACATCATGCACTTGGGAAGGTCACAGTAATTGTTCTATTGAAGTTTTGTTTCAAGTGTGTTGAACTGTCCCAGCTGTTGGCAGTCACTCGTTGTTATGGTTACTCACAAATTACGATAAATTAGAAGCAGATTTTAGTGAAGCAAATTAATATGTCGCAGCATTGTTCCTGTACTGCTGCCCGCTGGGGCTTGGGCCCTGGAGGCTTTGCAAGGATACAAACTTAAATATGAAATCTGTCCTTCCAAATCAGCTTCATTTGTGTCAAGATGGTTTTATTCCCTGGTGCATGGTTGTTAATTTGGTTTCTGACCTACAGCAGCCTCTCTTTGACAGCTCGAGGAGGTCCCGAAGGGCAGAAGTATGAGGTAATACCTATCCTTAAAACAAGCACTGAGAAGAGCACAGATCACTCAGTCTATCTGCAGGGCTCAGACAAACATCCGAAGCAATAAATAGTTACCATCAGACAGTGGGGTGGGTGAGCTGTGGTGCCTGAGCCCAGGGATCCCCACAGACAAGAGCCTGAGGCTCCTGTCCCCACTCCACTCCAGAGCTGGGAGAGCACCGGGAATTCTGGCTTGCCCTGGCTCTGAGAAAAAGCAAACTCATGAGGGCCACTGCTCAAAAAGTGCACAAAAAAAGCAACTGCAGAGAGGTCTGATCTGTGCCTTGTCCTGGTGAACGTTTTCCTTAACTATTTTCATGATGGAATTGAGAGGACACTAGCAATGCTTGTGGGGTCTCCAGCCTGAGATGGCTTTCAGACCTTTTTGTCTCCTTTGTGGTACAATGCATGTCCAGTTAACCTACAGAAGATGCATTTGACAGAGACTGTGCTCTGTTTTTTGTGCTTTACAGCAATGGAACTGGTGTTTGGTCCAACGAAGGTTGTGTGCGTGAGAGCGGGGACCTCAACCACTCCGTGTGTCTCTGCAACCACCTCACCAACTTTGCCATTCTGATGCAAGTGGTGCCTCTGAAGGTGAGATTAGGCAAAGCAGTAAATCTGTCTGTTAGAAATGAAGCATAAACGCATCAGTTGCATCCTCACATCACGTAAGTGACTGAAACTGGGCTCATTTATACCCAACTTGGATTCATTTCTTGCTTTCTGGGATGATGTTTTAATACTTCTTGACTATATTTATTTTTTAAAACTCTTGGGAACTGAAATGAAACATGTCTGTGTTAGGTCAGACTTTGCTTTGCCTTATTCTCACAGTTTTGGCATGGTTTGTTAAAGTTGTAGGCAGGCAAAGCACTAGAGGATATTGTACAGTGACCTTGACTTTAAAGATTCATTTTCAAGCAGGAGGCAGCTGAGATGTGGCTGTTGAGGGTTTTGGTAACCAGACTTGTGGAACATGAGCAGCTGGGTTTGAGCTCCATGTGAAGCAAGCTCTGCTGCCAGCTGGCCCCTGCCCTCACCTCTGCCAGCTTTCCAAGTGTCTCCCTGCCACTGTTTCTTCCCCTCATTGCCAAGCAGGGGCTTGTGTAGAAGGAGCATGAGAAAGAGAATTTGGAGCTGAGAGTGAACACCTTATGTTTGGTTTTCTCTCTGCTCAGCGCCTTTGTCCAAAGAGCTGGCCAGAAAACATCTTTTCGAGTGGAATGTGACTCTTCCCCTGTTTGCCAGGACCTTTGCTTGTTACTCATGCCTGACACGGGGTTCAGATGGGATTTGATGGCAATCGTGCTGCTCTTCACAGCAGCAACGTTCTCTCTGTGGTGCAGAGCAGTGTCTGCCCCTGGCAGGTGAAGGGCTGCTCCTGCTGAAGGATTCCCTCTCCAAAACCCAGCAGCAGGAGAGGTCAGCCCCATCCAGGGTCTTGTCCATCAGTCAGACAGCACTGCCATGAGCATGAAGAACGTTTCTGCCCCTTTATCCAGATGTGCTGCTGTCAGGGAGGAGCCAGTGGAGATGGAGGTGAGGCCCTGCTCCAAACAACCCTCAGTCAATAAATAATGAATGTGTAATATAAATAATTACAGACCACGCATTTAAAGAAACGTGTACAAATTGTCTGTCAAATTTACACTCTCTGGCACATTCCCAGGTTCCTACAGACATTATCCCTGTAACATAAATTACCAGACTGAGGGAGAGCTTCGGTAGGATTCCCACTGCCACCTTTGTCACTGTGTGCAGCTAACAAGCGTGGTGTGGGGCGGCTGGGAGGGCTCTGCTGGCACAGGACCATACACTGCCGTGTCTCTGGCTCTGGTTAATTGCCTTGAATGATGGGTTTGCTCTCCTGTCAGGCTGCAGCTTCGAGCTGCAGGGGCTGCTGAGGGCAGCTGGCTCCTGCAGGTACAGAGGGCAGCTTGCAGTGTCAGGGAACTCCAGCCTGGCTGTGCCTTCTCCAGGACAGGTCTCTGTGAGGAGTTACTGATTCAGGAACATTCGAGCAGAGCTGCTCCCCTGGTAGCCCTGGGTAGAGGGGGTGCTGCTGTGGAAGTCGGGGTCACACCTTAGAACAAGATGTTCTGTTATCCAGAGAACTTAATTCCTACCCCAGCCCTTTGTATCAGCCTGACCACTTGAAGGTGGGGGTCGGCTCCTCAGGTCATCCCGTTTTTATCTACCCATTATTATCTTTATTACTTGTAAAGCACCTGATGACCTCAGCTGGTTTCCAAGTGTAATTTTTCTAGGAAGTCTTCATGCTGGTAATAAAATGCAGCTTTGCCTGAAGACCTCCCATCTTGTGAGACAGAAGTATCTTGGGAGAAATGTGCTATTATTAACCCTGTTCTAAAGAGCAGCATTCAGGGAATTATCCAGGATTAAACAGGACAGCCACCAATTAAATGCCACTGAAAGATTGGTTGATTCTCCACTGGGGAATAGTTCTGAAAGGCCTGGCTTTCAACTGAACAGATTTAGGATTGTGATGATTAATGGGATGCTGCAATAAGTTTCAGTATTATGCAATATTAGTAATTAGAGATCAAAGGTATTTCATATAGAATTCTTTGGAATCAAGTTTTCCTTGAGAGGTCTGAAATGCATAACTGGGAAAGGCTGGATGTGAATGGACCTTCCAGTTCCTCACAGTCCTTTAATGGTTCTATTCTCAGTATTTTCGCTCTCCTGTAATTTTTGGTCTGATGCATTACATCCGCCAGACTTGGTGCAGAATGTTTTTGCATAGGAAAATCTCATCCCAAATCTCTGCCCAATTCCTACCCTTTAAATTGACCATTTAGGATTATCTTGTGGTACTAATTTTTTTAACTAGAGAAAAGAATTGTTATCTTCAGTGTGTAATTGGCATGAAGATAAGAGTCAGGCAAAGACTTCTGGCTTTTGAGCTGTGCAGGCAGGCTGTGCTCAGTCACAAATTCCTGAAACATTTGCTAAGCTGAACCACCGTGACAATTGGAAACTCCTCTCAGGTGTCCTTGGAACCCTCCTAAGTAAATGCTAAAGTGCTGTGGATTTTAAGCACATACTTGTCTCATAAGAGCCAAGGTTCAAAGGGCCCACTTAAATCACCCTTGGAACACCAGACTGCCAATGCTCTAAGAAATTGTTGCAATGATGTTATATCCCATCTTGAACTTTTGTATATTTTAATCTTCTTTTCATAAATGAAGTGCACAGATGATGTGAGACAAGTCAGAGAGGGTGGGAGTGTGCAACTGCCCGCGTTTGAACAGTTCTGTTTACACACCTATAATACATCTGTGCCCAAATAAATTGAAATGGATTGGGTTTTTTTGTGTGAACACTGTTTTTGACAGAATGTTTATTTTTCTTTAGATTCTGGAAAAAAAAATCAAGTTCTTGTGCAAATGGCTCTGCTTTTCATAAAAAATGGAAACAAGTTACTGGAAATGAACTGCCTGAAAACTGTAGGGATTTTCATCAAATGCCGCATTTCGGTACAGAAAAACAAGGGAATTAATTTTTCATGGGAATTCTCTGGGTGTTTTACACTTCCCTTCTCCTGTGGGAAGTATAATTTCCCTTTCTCCCCATGGTACTGGTAAATGCAGCTCTCAGGGGAGCAGCAGGAGGCAGAGGCTCTCTCCAAGGGCGCCCAACCAGCCTTTCCTGCAGCAGTCAGAGCAGCAGTAAAACCAGGCGTGCACAGTTCTGTCCCCCCGGCAGAAAGGGAGGGACAGGGGACCCTGGCAGGAGGGGCACAAGCAGCACCCCTGTGGCACACAGGGGCACGGGGATGGCTCGGCCTCCTGGAGAGCAGGAACCCAGCACGGAGAAAGCTGCGGTTCCAAAGTGCTTCAAGGAAAACTCCGATGCTGTTATTTCATTTTGGGCAGCTTTGCTTCCCCCCATCAGTCAGTGGGGCCCTCTGCTCCTGCCAAGAAACACGCCAGCCATCTGGCAGATTTTATTTTTATGGCGATCCAACAACTCCAAAGCGTGCCAGGCTATTTGTACCATCTGCCACGTAAATGTCATTTCAGCAAGAGGATGGTGGACACCTGGGGACCCAGGGTTCAAAGGTCCTTTTAAAGAGGAATCATTTTCTCCCACATTAAAATAGAGCTTGAAAGTTGGGTCCCACTCCTCCCAAGAGACCAATGCAGGACACAACTGAAATATTTATGACTCCTAGACCTTTCTCCTAAATTGTTTCTTTTTCCTGTTTTTCCTCTTGCTGTCTTCTCCAACTGTGAGAGGATAAAAATTACTCCTAAAAAGTCCACATGTGGATGGACATTTCCAGCTAAGCAACAGTGTTATACAATCTGTGGTAGGAATTGTTTGGGGTTTTGAACACGTTTTCTGCATTTCTAAAGCTAGAAATGACTGGTTTTTATCCCATTTGTAGCTCCTGTTCACAATTCAGAAGAGACCGTCAATCAATACAGTTCAAGCCACTCACCAATGGGCTTGAAGCAGACAAGTGTTTATACAGGGAAAATATTTAGAACTGTCTGATCTTGATGATGGAACTGTGGAAACAACCCATAGCATTTTTAGGAAGCCCAGGATTTTGGAAAGGTTTCAGTATTTTTCTGTGAGCTTCTATTTTCAAAAAGAAAGTCATCCCAGATTTCTTCTTTGGGGCAATATATGTGTTTTTATTTTATTTTTCACCATTATAGTTGAGTTTGACAGCAAGTTTTGATAATGTATGGCTGGCTGAGAAAAAAGTGCATCAATTTGTGTTTATAAAGGCTGTTTTGAAAAAGTCGTAATATTGCAAAGTGCTTTAAAAATATGGGGGATAGGTGTGTAATTTATCAGTTTGGAACATTGTTTCCTAAATCTAATATTGCAGTTATTAATCAAACGCTGCACTTTGGGTGCAATAAAATAGCAGTCTGAAATCATAAGATTTTTCCTTAAAATTTTCAGCCAGCGACACACTCTGATAGGACAATGAAATGGAAATGATGTGGCACTCTCCGATTTCTGCTGTTTTATAATTTTAATATAATTACTTTTCTCAGCATGCTTTTCATTGCTGGGAACGTAAAAAGAGTAATGCCTTGGCCCAGTAATTTTTCTTCTGAGCTGCATATTTAAAAATTGGGTGGGCATTGCGATTTTTTGGGTCCTTGTTTATTACCACTGACAGCCTGTTTAACTGAAGAGATCCCTGCAGAGGGCTCAGACAGCCCTCAGCCATCGGATGAGCAAAGATAAATCAGCCTGTGTGTTTATTCCAGCACTGCTCTGTGAACTTTCTTTGCTCTTTCTCAGTCTCCACTTCCCCCTCCGTTTTGCCTCAGTGATTATTGTCCCTGTGGAGGAGCACACCTCCCCAACGTGCTCACAGTGGGATTGTGCCTCGTGTTTCTTCTGTCCTTACTGCACCCGTGCTCATCTTTCCTGAAAATCCAGCACCAGTCTTGGTTTTTAACTCAGAGCCGTTGTTCATTCTTTTGCTATTCCCCTCCTGTGCCAGTGCAGCTCTGTTGATTTTGATGGGAGGAAATAGGAGACTTTCTGGTTGTCCTTCATCCCGCAGAATTACATGGAAAAAGTTGGACTAGTGCTGCAGGATACTAAAACCCTCAAATTCCTTAGAGAATTGTTTGGCAGTTACTGAATTTCACTCAGCAGAGGAGAACAAAAAAAATGACTTTTTATTTTGGAAAAGCACAAATATTTAAGAGTGCTATAATTGTCAAAAGAACTCCTTTGTCTGAGGAGGATGATAGAGCAGTCTATTTTAATCAGAACACTTTACAAAATAGCAGAGTTCCTTTCCGTGGTGGAAATGAAAGCACTGAACCTCTTGGCAGCCAGTTCTTCTTGCTGAATAAAGGATTTCCCCATGCAGTACAGAAATGTAATAAATAGGGCACCTTTATCCATCTCTTTTCTCTTTAAATTTAGTCGTTCTGTACTTTGAGTTGGTCTGACTCCTGCAGTGGCCTCTCTGTGCTCTCTCTCCCCAAAGGGTGCAGGGGAGGCTCAGGGGTGCCCAGGGCTGTGGCACAAACCTCCCTTAGTCCCAGCCCTGAACCCAAATGGGCCTTTTGGAGTCAAAGCCTGGGGAAACAGAGCTAGACACGCTAATTTTTATTGAATTCCCCTGGGAGCTGGGTATTTAATTATCCTCAACTGCTCTGAAAAATCTCAGAGTCAGGGTCTGGCAAGAGACCTGCATTTCTCTGTCTCTCAGAGCCTGCCGGACTCCTGGTGGGTTTGATCCTTCTTGGAGTTCTCTCCGATGGGCTTAATTTTGGCTGTTAATTGGGGAACAGGATGAGGCTGCTGGAACAGAAGGCAGAGAACAGATGTGCCAGTCTGAGGTGTGTGGCCAAAAGCAGCTCCTTGGGTTTCACAGGGATAATCTGCTGTAAACACAGCATTTAACGTTTCCTGAGACACTGCAAGTCGTAGACTTGAAATGAAGGCAGAAAAAAACCACTGCTCCATGTTGCACTAACAGATTTAAGGAGAACTTGAAAATATCGGCTTTTCTGGTCCCCAAACTTCGCTATAATCTGATCCCACTTCACAACTGGGGTCCTTCCTCCCTGCCATGCTTCCTTCAAGCTTCATTTGAACTGAGAACTTGCTGTGCAAGATTTGTAATGAGCAGAATCCCCACTGCTTGATGCCATGTGGCCCAGAACTACTTTAAAAAATGATGTGGGCATTTAAAAATAGTAATTAATGTCTTGGCAGAGATATTTGGAAAATTCTGTATTTTTCATGTCACAGTGAAAAGTTTTAAATAAGCAACACCAGGCTGGGCTGGCTGGAGGAAAATGTGCCTTTAATCCTGAAAAGCCCCTTCTGCAGCACTTTATTGCAGATTGCTAGGAGCTGTGGAGCTGATAGAGAATGGGAATTCAAAAACAATTCTGCTGGAAATGGCTGATAAAGGTGATTGCATTGTGAAGCATGACTCTCAGAGGCCCTTTTTCCTTTAAATTCACAGTATCTGATGCCTTGTGGCTTGAGAAAAGGAGTTTGTGCATCAAATTAGACTTTTCTGTGAGTGGTGATGTACAGTGCCACTAAGCATGGCCCCACCAAAATCGTTCCTGTGCTCTCAGGGAGCAGATTGAGCCTCCTGAACTCATCACAGATGTTAAGTCTAAAAAAAAAAATGTTATGTACCTAACAAAGTGCTTGGCAAGCTGAAGGAAAACAGAGATTTGTATTGTTGTTATTTGTTAATATACAAATAAAGGCCTCTCTGGACTGAAATTGAATTTCAGCAGCCTTTCTGGAGGCAATTAAAACCATTAGCTTCATCAGCCAAGGCCAGCGTTTTAATGTCTCTGAGACACTCAGGCTGCCAAAGTTAATTATTCATCCTTTCCTTAATTGGATTCAGATCACATTTTAAAGGTGCTGCTTCAACAGATTTGGCTGAGCCCTAATTGTTCACCCCTACCTTCCTGGCCCTCCCTGGCCCTCCCTGCCCCAGGAGATGTCCCCAGGAGGGTGCTCGGGCTTTGCAGAGGGTTTGAGGTAGATTCCAGCGCTGGCAGCCCAGGGCAGCTCTGTCAGGTCAATGAGCAGGGGGAAAAACCATCCAGCAGTTCACGGTGGCAGTGTTCCTGTGAGGTGGAAAGCTGACCAAAAGGGACACTAAAATCTGTCTCACTCTTATGTTTGGACTTAGAGCAAAATGCAATTGTCTTGGCATTTCCAGCAGGGAACAAATAACTTTGGTTTCATAAAATGAATCCTCTGTATAAGCACATGAGAAATATCACGTTCCAGGTTCTACCAGTGGGTAAGACTGAAATACAAATGAGAGGTGGGATGTCGTCCTCAGCTTGCAGGACTCATTTTTGAAGGCTGTAAAACCTTCCTTGGTTCAAGAACTTGCCTTTTTCTGGAAGATGAGTTGTTTTTCAGAAAGGAGGTTTCTAAAGCAGTTTAGACAGTGAAATTACTGCTTTTGGTGTCTAAATGGTGAAGTTGTAATTTGGTACAGGACAAACCCTTTCAGGGTCGGCTACGACAAACCTTGGTTTGAGTGTTTGAGCTCAGCCCTTTGATGGGACCTCTAGAGGCAGAAACAGAGCGATGCTTTGCGGCACGTGAAGAAGAAAATTTTAGATTAGAACTTCCCCAAAAAAGTCCCTTCCTTTGGGGAAAGGCAAAAGTGCACCTTTGCCAAGCAGAAGAGGTGCAATCAATGGCCTGGGAGGTGAATAATTTCAGAAAGGGACAGGAGGGCAGATGTCCCACGGGAGAGGGGAGCACCGAGCCCTGTGGGGCCCAGGCAGGGGCTCTGAGCTGACCAGTGGCCGCTGTGCTCCTGCATGTGGTCACTCATCAAATTCCCATGAATGAGGAGGTTTTCTCCTCTAGATACAAACAATTTTTCTTGTGGAGCCTATTGAACAAGTCCTTCAGCCCCAACTGACCTTTCCCAGCTACTCCAGAGATGAAAAGTGCCATCGCACTACAATAATATATTTTCATCTTCCGTGCAGCTATTTTTAAACAGAGGAGTTAGATATCACTCTTTCTTTTTTTATTTGCTGTGAGCAGCATTATAAATGAAAAATGTATATTTGGAGTCTGAACTGGTCTCTTTCCAGGGTTGTTTCTCAGGCCATCCACTTGCCTGTGAGCTTCCAAAATAAAAGTGTTGAGCACTGGAGTAACTTTTTCATGAGGGAGAACCAGGGCAGGACAAGGGGCTGTAGGGCCACAGAGGGGTGGGACCACTGAAAGCACCAGTTCTCTGTCCAGGCTGTTAGCAGCACTCAAGGTAAAGGGTGTTACAGCCTAAGATAAGAGGGTGGGGGTTTCATACGAGGCAGGAATTTTGGATTTTACTTTGTCAGAGCTGAAACTAAAAACCATCTGTCTCTCCGTGCTGGTGATTGCTCACGCCCAGGCTCCATGAGCTCGTTTCCTGGCTTTTCAGCTCGCTGCAGAGCAAAAGAATGACCATGTAAACCCAAGGAAGCAAAACATTTCAGAAGAAAAGAATAATTTAATGTAGATTGGGACAAGTGTGAGAATCAGGCTCATGGGACTACTTCACAGATTGCTCAATGTTTTATTTGGTACTTTTTAATGCTGTTTTCTTTAATAATAACATTACAGCTTGATTAGAGTTTTTGTGCTGACTACAAGAACATCCCAAATTACTGTTTTATATTCCACATCATGCAGGAAGTCTGTAAACTTTCAAAAAGACAAGCTGAGGTAAGGTGAAATCAGCCCTTATCAGAGCATTGGAATTTACTGAAATTGTTTCTTAATTAATGAGGCCCAATGCTTTGACAACCCAGGTACTTCCAACAAATTGCTCCTCGTTATCCCTCAAAACGAGAACACACCACACCCAGCTGTGCTGTGACAGTGAGAGGTTTGCAGAGGTCTGATGTCTTAAGCACATCAGGTTCTTTCCTCTCCTTCACCACAGCCCTGAAATGGGGCTGCACACCCTGGAAATCGTCCCGAGCCTTCTCCTCGTGCTGTGCTCTTCCCCCCAGCTGGTTCCACCCTCTCCTGCACCCTCCAGCCCAGCTGCTCCCTCTGAGAATGGCTGCAGGAGGCTCCCCTGAGTCCTTAATCACAATTTTGGGATGGTTCAGAGCTGACCCCAGACTGTGCCCCTCACACGAGGCAGAGGGGAAGGTGAACTGCAGTGGTGCTGCTTTTGAAACAGCTGTAACCACGCTGATGTGAGGATTGATTTAGGAGCATCATTCTTAAAGATCATCAGGTTTTGGTTGTGTTCACCAGAGCAAGAGCAATTTCCAGCTCACAGATGCAGGGACCTGTGTAGGTTATTTCAGGTTTCAGTGAACCTTCTACATTTTGTTGTTAAGAGATTTTTTTTCCCCCCTTTTTCATTTCTGAGTAATAGAGGCTCCACTTGCGAGAACTTGATTCACATCTTGTCTTGCCCTGCAGGGGTTTGTGGAGAAGGGCTGAACTAAAACCCAGAGAGAGACTTTCTTAGAAGCGTGACATCAAAGAAATCAGAGAGAAAAAAAATATTTGTGTGATCATCATCTTCTTTTGGATTACTGTGGAAAAAAAAACCAAGGAGTTTGATTTTTAGAGGGATGGAGCACCTTTCCCACAAGGAAAGGATTGGGTTTGTTCAGCCTAGAAAAGACTTCAGGCTGCCCTGAGTGTGGCCTTCCAGTACCTGAAGGGAGCCTTCGAGATGGAGAGAAGCTCTTTACAAGAGCGTAGTGACAGGACAAGGGGGAATGGCTTCAAACTGAGAGAGGGGAGGCTCAGATCAGACAGTGGGAAGGAATTCCTCCCTGTGAGGGTGGGCAGGCCCTGGCACAGGGTGCCCAGAGCAGCTGTGGCTGCCCCTGGATCCCTGGCAGTGCCCAAGGCCAGGCTGGACACTGGGGCTTGGAGCAGCCTGGGAGAGTGGGAGGTGTCCCTGCCATGGCAGGGGTGGCACTGGGTGATTGAGGTCCCTTCCCACCCAGGCCATTCTGTGATTCCATGGGTTTTGCCCATTTCCACTGGTTTGCTCCTCGGTATCTTCGGTATTTGAATGTGACAGTGAGACACCACCCCCCCTCTGAGATCCCTGCCAAGGCAAACACCCTGATAGACCACTGTAAACCTGAATTTTCACTGAGCAGGGAAAATCTCCAGGGAGCATTTTCTGGCTGAAGGACTCAGGGAGGGAAAGGAGTGAAAGAAAGCCTTGAGCTGCTGAGAAATACTGATTTCAGAGCAACTTTAAATCTGAAAAGCTTCCTCGGCTCCCCTCCTCCTGCAGAACTGTGAGCCACCTGCAGCCAGAGAAAAGGATGTCTGTTGGAGAAATCAGGAAATAAGGTCCATGCATTTTGGACATGAATGTACCTGATGAGGAAATCACTTCTAAACTGCTCCATTTACCACACAGATTATTCCTATTTCAGGAATACCCTGTGAAGAATGCCTGTACATGGCTCCTTTGGGGATGAGGGGCGATAGGACCTCTTTTGTAGGAATTATCTGGAGCTTTCAAGCTGTTCCAGCGCACAGAACTCTTTTGTTTCTGTAATTGATGCTGTCCAGTCAGGGAAAAGAAATGTGTCTTTGGCTGCAAAAGGAAAAACACTCCAGAGCTGCATCATATTTCCTAGGAACTGTAACACCATAGCAACAGTTGTCTTTCAGTGCTGCTGCATCCCTTAATGGCCCTCAGATTGCTGAGCAAGCCACAAGTTCTGCCATAAAACTCCCCATACGTGAACTGGTACAGTTGGCAGACAATTACAGCAAAAATCTACATACACAACACATCTTTTTGTCTGTGTTTATGTTTTCTCACAACCACATGGCACATTGTTTCTCTCCTTTAAAAGGAATTTTAATGGGGAGTTTATTGGTGGAACTGCTTCGGTTTGATAATCTCTAATGTTTGGGTGGGAAATTTTATTGTGTGTGTGTAAAATAATAGAAAATCCCAAACATATGAGAAAGGATTAGGTTTTTATTAGATAAAGTTGCTGTAAAAAAATTAGGAAAAGATATTGTTCCTTTTAGTATTTTTTTATAATAAGTGAATATTTTGAATGAGTTTTCAGCTTGGAAATTAATTAATAGTGAATAGAGATTGAAATAAAAACACAGTATTTCAAGCATCAAAATTAAAACTTTTTGACTGACTATTTTTTTCCCCCAGTTTATGTTCAGTTTATGAAAATGTCAAGTCTGTCCAAAATCAAGTCAGGAAAAATGTTTGAAAATTCTTCCAGGATGAGAAAGCTTTTTCCTGCCTAGCTCTGTTCTACTTATTATGTATTAATACTGCTTGGCTCCCTTTGCTGGGTGTGGCTTTTTTGTCCTTCTTTTATGAGAACTTGCATGGAAAATTAAAGCACACTCTGATTAATTTGAATGGCCAAACCATGCTGTCCCTCTTGCATTGACTCCGTCCAGGTTTAACAGAGATCCTGGTGGAGAGCACTGCCGAGCCGCAGTTTAAACGTTCATAAAAATTGAATTACCTCTAAAAAGATGCCTGTAGATAAAAACAGAGGCTGAGATAAGAGGTTTGCCCTCCTGCTGCTCACTCTGGGTCTTTTCTGGGGTTTTCCATTCCGTGGGTGTCAGCCCAGCTCCTCCAGGAAGGGCTGAGAGCGCTGTGCATTAAACAGGGCAGGTGGGCTGTGAGTGCCCTGAGGTTTGTGGCTCACCCGGGTCTGCCAGCCCTGGGCTGGGCAGGGCTGGGGTGTTCCCTCAGGGGTGGGAATGAGCATCCAGGGACCCTGCGAGCTGTGCCAGCTCCCGGGGCTGGGCAGGGCTGGGGCGTTCCCTCAGGGATGGGAATGACCGCAGAGAGCATCCCGGGGCTGGGCAGGGCTGGGGTGTTCCCTCAGGGATGGGAATGACCGCAGAGAGCATCCCGGGGCTCTGCCAGCCCCCCGCGCTGACCCCGCGTGTGTTCGGCCCCGGGCTGGGCCCCTCCAAGGCACGGAACCAGCTCGTCCTGGGGGATGCCGGGCTGGGACACGAGAGGGGACCGAGTGCCCCGGGCATGAGGGTGCCCGGGCTGTGCCCCGGGCATGAGGGTGCCCCGGCTGTGCCCCGGGCATGAGGGTGCCCCGGCTGTGCCGCTGAGTTCGGAGCCGGCTCCGCGCTGCCCTGACCGGGAGCATCAGCAGGGTGCGGGGGGCTGAGCCGTGGTTTCTGCAATGTGAGACGTCAATTAATGGCTTTTGTCTCGGTTTTTCCCTCTGTGCACAGCTGACACGGGAACACCAGGTGGCCCTCTCCTCCATCACTTACATCGGCTGCGCCCTGTCCATCTTCTGCCTGACGATCACGCTGGTCACATTCGCTGTGTTGTCGTGAGTAATCTTAACTTAATCCCTGCTGAGCAGCCAGCAGGCAGAAAGGCAAGCAGTGCATTCCAGGGTAGGATCCCTTCGAGTGCTCAGGATAAAACAAAGACTATTAATTCTACAACCTTCCTTAATTAGATTCTGCTCGTGTATTTGTAACACTTGGCTGGTTATTTCTAAATGACTTTCATGTCCTGAAATGGGATGGTCTTTACACAGCAAGCTATTTCCATCCCATGAGACATTTTTAATTTTTTTTTTTAAACTGTCCAGACTTTGCTGTAGCTCAGGAATCTCACAAAGAGGCTTGGAGGAGGTCTTGGTCTGGAGCTCACACCAGCACAATGTGAACAGGGACTGCAGGATCACCCTCACACCTTTGGGTTGCCTGGAGTGTACAGCAGCATTTCCTGCTTGTCCCCTGTCCTGCCTGCCAGGAGCAGCGTTTGTGAAGGAATGCCCAGTGAGGGAGTCTCGGTCAGCGCTGGCTGCCTGGCTTCTGTCTCACACAACTTTACACAGTTACCTCATACAGCCCACGTTTATGTCCAAGTACCTTGCTGTTCTCCATTAGGTTGGTTTTCCAAAGTGTTGCTTTAGTGGGACGAAGGACTCTGCAAGCAATGTGAAATTCACTCCAGGGCTCGTGGTTAAAAACCTCTGGATCTCCTGCCCGGTGCAGCCCAGCCCCTGTGAGGGCTCTCTGTGCTGGGAAGGTTTCTGCCCCAGGGCACTCAGGGCCTTTATTCCTGTTTATGTTTATGTTCCAGTAGTGACAAATGAGTTTGAGGCCCAGCTGGGTTTGATACAAACATTTCTGAAAAAAAAAGCTTTCATAAAGGTTTGTGTCTAAATAAAAACCAGAAAACCTGACTAAGGGTGAAGCAACTTGTCCAAGGTTGTGCAGCACTTCGGGAGCACAGCAAGGAGTGGGATTCTTGTCTCCTTTCACACACTAAACCATATTGTTCCCACTTAAGAGTTCAATTTTTGTTTTCTGTGCCTAAGCATGTATTTTGAACATCCTGCTAAGAGGCCAGCTTCTAGGGAAAAGGACTTGCTGCATCCCAGTAAACTGATTGCAATGCTTGTTTTTTTCCAGACCCCTTATTATTTCCAAGTTGAAAGATCTATGTTGGTCATACTTGGATTAAGAGCATAACATGTGGCAAAATCCACTCTAAATAAGTCCAACATCTGCCTATCTGGCATTGTGCTGTTGGCATGTTTAGGCTAAGGGGAATGATCTGCTCCATTTTAGCCTGAGTGCAAAACTGTGTGTTGGAGAGTTTAGAAAGGAAAAAGGAGCAAAAGGAGGAGGTGTTGCTGCAGCAGGGCTGGAAACTCCTCAGGAAACTGGAGGCAAACAGAAGACTTGGAGGAGAGCTTGGAGCCAGCTGACTGTCACAGGGTTCAGCACCCCCCCTACAGACAGCATCCTTCAAACTGCCAATTAAAAATAATTTGATTATCTTTTCATGGAGAGCAGGATCTCGTTAAGCAGCTGAAGTGAAATTTTGCAATGTGGTGTTAGATGACTGTGACGTAAGTGGAGAAGAATCTGATCTGGCAAGTTCTTTGCTGCTCCATGTCCTGGCAGTGGCAGCCCCTCCCAGGAGGGCAGTGACCCCTGCTCCCCCCCTGGGTAACTCAGTTCCAGCTGGTGACACACGGAGCTCCTCATCGGAGAGCCACTGGCACCGGGCAGTGCATCCCTGAGTTACTTTTTGGGCTCTTGCTGCTTCTTGTCTTCTCCCTCTCCATCCCCTTTGCAGGGAGCAGTGCAGCAGGCAGCGTGCACTGCCCGAGGAACCTGTTATCACCAGGGCTGTTTGTTTTTTAAAGAGAACAGAATTAAATGAAAGGCCTGAGATGTTCGGATCAATGTTTTTGTTTCTGTTTCTTATTTCTGGATGAGAACAGAAACACGAGGTCGGAAGACTTCCAGGAAAGCCTGTTCTTGTCAGACTTCCAGCTGGTTTTTGAAAAGCCCAGAGAGATGTGTTCAAGTGGTGTTGTAACCACGGTCAAGTCCCTGCCAAGACAGGCACTGCCCATCTGTATATGGAGATACAGTTCCTGTGCTCAGAAGTTATATTGGTGTAAATCAGAATTGGAACCAATGTTTTCACATTCCCTTATTTCTCATACAGGCAAATACCAGCAAAATAAACCCAGGAACTGTGGCACAGTGTGGGCTGAGCGCTGCCAGCTGCCGTGTGCTCTCTGTCAGGTGCAGGTCTGACCTCCTTGGCAACACAGCACCCTCAGGATCAAACCCTGATCCTGTTAGTATTCTGTCACTGGTCATCAGCTTGCTCTCGTGCAAATCAGTCTTCTGCAGCCCTCAGTCAGGTACCACCCCGTCCTGGGGGAAGGAGAGCTCCAAAAGTCACCGTGGTAACCCCACCAAAACCAAAAGCCAATTTAAATGCTTGCTGATGAATCACAGATAGGATTCCTGCCTCTTGGAACCCTGCTTTATTCTCGTGCTCCTGTCTCTGCCAGGTCTGTCAGCACCATCCGCAACCAGCGCTACCACATCCACGCCAACCTGTCCTTCGCCGTGCTGCTGGCCCAGATCCTGCTGCTCACCAGCTTCCAGTTCAGCCCCGGAACCGTAAGTCCCAGAAAGGGTGACACTGTTTTGGGGGGCAGCTCCGTGCAATGAATGCCACGTGCCACGTGCAGGAAGCATCTTCCCTGTGAGATCTGTTTTTAACATGCCTTAGCCAAAAAATGCCATCCTGCTACAGGGGGAGCTCCTTATGCAGAGTACCAGGATCTAAACCATTAAAACTGGCATCTAAAGCAGCTGGGTTAGATTAAGACAAATAGGCCGAGTTAACAGTATCGCATACCAGTAAAACCAATTTCTTTCCACTGTTGTGTTTAAAAAATGCAATTTAAAGTAGTGTAAGGTATTTGCTGGGAAGTCCCACCTGAAGAGCAGAAACAAAACCTGATTTTACAATAAACTTCCAGGGTGCTCTGTGTTTGTGCTGGTAAAAACTTGGCTGCTTTGATGAGCAGCTGTTGCTCCATACTACTTTTCAGAAGCAGCCAATGGTTTTTATTATTGGGGGGTGGGACGGTGTTTCTGTTTATTCTCAGTACAAGTAAATATGGGGTTTGCACGTTCTTCATTTTGCCAATACAACAGCTACCTGAATTTATATTCAGCTCAAATGGGATCCCTTGAATTTCTGTTAAGTTTATAAATAACTGTGCTGCCTGGTTTGCCCAGGCAGTTATTACCTGAGGATCTAAGAGCCCTTTGGAAAACTAAGTTCGTACTCTTTTGCTGTTTAACATTCAGGTGGGTCCTGAATGAGTCACGCGATGTGCAAGGGAGAAAATGGTAGGGAATGGTTTAGAAGGAAAATGAAATGGAGACATTGGAGAGCAGCAGCAGATGAAACTGAAGACAGTAGAAACCAGGCATGAAAATAATCCTCTTTAAGTATAGAGCTAAAACCCTGCTGAAAGGACATAGGCTCGAGGGCAATAAAAGGTTCACTCAGTGTAACAGTGTGTCGTGTTCTCACAGTTTTTTCTTTTTCATCCATTCCAAATTTTCAGACAATTCAGCTGAGTCACTTCAGGTGATGCCTCTTTACACCCTATCAAGGCCAGCATCGCCTTCAGTCTTTTAAAGAGCTGTGAAAGACCGGTTGTGTTTCCCGGTCTGGGTTGGATGCGGGCAGAGCCCGGGCTGTCCGGGGGCCGGTCCCGGTGTCACCTGCATTTGTGGTGTCCCTTGCTCCCCCCCAGAGCTTCGGCTTGTTCAGTCAGCCTTTGAGACCCTCACACAGACGGAAGCTGCAGGTTAGCAGGTGCATATTTTCTCTTAAACCTGTTCCAAACCTACTTTGGTGAAACGGGGACAGTAGCACAAGAAAGCAAGACCTGTTCTGCACCCCAGGCTTTGCGAAATGAAATGCTTCCCAGAACCCACGGGTCTTTTAGCCCTGCCGCCTCTATAACAGCTGTAATCGTGTGGGATAACACTGTAAAGATCCTAAAGTTGATAAACGTGATGTAAACACTGTCTGCTGGGCTTTTATTTTTATGCTTTGTCCTCTTGGAGTCCGGGGGGGTTGTAATTCATCCTTTTATTAGTCTGCTGTCCTTACCTACTCCTGCTCTGCTCTCGCTGGCTTTGACAGCAGCTTAAATACCTTTAATCGCAGCTTTAATTGAACTGCTAAAAGGTTGTTTGCAAAGAGAGGGAGGCAGTATTTACACTGGAAGGTGTGAGTTTGTAATCTGCTGCCTCTGCCGGGGCTGGGTGTGTCCGTGCCGAGCCGTTTGTCGGTGCCCTTGCAGGACCCTTCGGGTACCCCTTGCTCCAGGCAATGCGGGAATTGAGCCGTAGGGAACGGCCCCAAAACCCGGAGCTGAGCCGGCATCGCCCCCCTTGCGCGGCTGCTTTGAGCCTCCCCATCCTTTTCCCGTCTCTGTCTCAGGGATATTTCGGGTTTGGTTACAGATAGGGCATACAGCATTCCCTGGTATTTTCAGATGTGTAACTTAATGATTTACAATTCATACCACAGCAATTTTTCTTTAGATTACTAAAGCCTTCCAACCACCTGAGTGTGTTTGTGCGGGAAACTGGAATATCATTGAGACATAGGAAAATGAAAAATTGAGGTAAAATATGTTAGCCAGCACTGGGTTTTTTCCAGCACAACCAGAAAATTTAATGTCTCTGCTATCTGCAGTTCTGGACCAGGCTATTGAACTCTTTCTCACTCAATACTCCTGCCTGGCATTGCTGGAAACTTCCAAGTGGAGAGGTGAAAGGAGCTGCTTCTCTTTGTGATGTATGTATAAATTCACCTGTCTGTTTTAAGACTGTCCTCAGTAAAAAAAAAAAAAAGACAAATATTCTCTGAGAGGCCTTTCTGAGAGTCTGCTTTACTTTCTCAACAACAATAATATGATAGACCTCTCTGCTGGCTGGGCTGCGTTTTCCATTTTCAAAGACTCTCGAGTTGTCAACTCTAAGAGTAACAGTAACAAGATCTGCCTTTTTACAAGTGTTCTGCTAAAAGTAGGGTGTTTCACATGGTGCAGCAAGAGAGAGACATGCTTGGGGTTGGTATGGAAAGGCTCAGCTTTTCAGTGCTTTTATGGAAGGCAATTTTGCCATTTAAGAGTAACTTCTAAGCAATAATTAAGGCAAAAAAAATTCAGAATGAGCAGCAACTTTGCTATGGATTTTATGTACAAATCTGCAAGTAGGTATTATACAAAATTATATACAGACCAGCCTCCTGCTGCTTCACTGTGGGTTATTTTTCCGCTGTTTTGTGATTCATATTGTTTGGCTACTCAAAAGTTGGAAATTATCCATTTGACAGAAATAGCCTGTAAGTCAGCTTTATGTTGCATTTATATTTTTGTGGACTAAATCTTCTGGTAGAAATCAAAAGGCATTAAAATAGATTTTATAGCCTTATGATAAAATTAACTGGAAAGGCTTTTACAGCTTTTGTCAATAAGCTAATCTGGTTTAATAATATGTCACTGAACTTTGTGAAATACTAAACCACACACAGACCTCACTTACACGAATTAACCCCAAATTTATTGCTTTTGAATACATGTAGTGCCATTGGATTTGCATTAGAACGTCCTTGCACTGGTGCAAGTGAGACTGTGCAGGACAGCCCCCATTTTCATTATACTACCAAGTCCCCACATTTTCATTCTCATTAGAGTGCAAAATCCCAAATCATCCACATGAAGAATGAAAAGCCAGCGCAGCGCAGCTCAGCTCAGCTCATGACGTCCGTCGAACGAACGATTGACATCTGAGGCAGCAAACTGGTTCCTACTGGTGGTGCCCCCCAGCACAGACCCCACCTGCCCAGAGCCTGCCTGGGACTTGTCCAGCTGAGGAAGGCAAAAGTCCTCCCATTTCCATGGGCTGGATGCAAACAACCCCTGCTGTAGGGAATCCTGCAGGTGCCACAGAAGGGGTGTTACAGCCACAGAGCAGAACGTCCGTCACCACCAGCCTCAGAGCTTCCCCCACCACCAGCCTCAGAACGTCCGTCACCACCAGCCTGCCCCACAATGAGAACTGGGACAGGGCTGGGACATTCCCAGGGCATGTTTGAGCTGTGTCTCTCTGGAACAGACCAAACGAGGTCATCTGGTGTGGGGTCAGCGCCGTCACCCCTGTCCAGCCACTGAGTGGTGGGCAGCCACTCGAGGGGAGACCTCCTCGGAAAGCAGTCGGTGGGGAAGGGAGTGGTGTGAGCGCCTGAGGGGGGGGGAGGGAGAGAGGATTCTGTTTTCCTGTTTGGGTAAGCCAGGCTGGTCGGAGGCTCAGAGAAAGTTGTGAACATGGCTGAGAGGAGCAACTCAAGGCCCGCGAGGGAGCAGGGTGCAGGTCAGCTCTGGTGCTCCACTTCCTCGACTCCCGTGTTTACTACAGGCTCTGCAGCCAGGTGCAGACACTTCAGTTTTGATTTCCTAAATATTTTGTAGACTTCAGTGGGAGTATTGCTCCTACTGTTATAAATAAAAAACACATTTGAATTTCCACATCACATTTGGCAGTGTTGTTAGGGCGCTTTTTTTTTTTTTTAAAGGTAAGAGGATTTGTTACTCTGAAGCTATCTGAAAATACAGTAGAAAAATGAAATTGTCTAGTGCTTTCTCTTTAAGACAGTTTTACTTCAGTGATTTAGAATTTAGCATGTAAATGTCTATAGAAATTTTTTTAAAAAAATAGAAAACCAATGTGACTGTATCACAAAGAACTAATGTATTCATTTTTATTCTTAATTTAGCTGCCTTGCAAGATACTGGCCATTCTCCTTCATTTTTTCTTCCTGAGTGCATTTGCATGGATGCTGGTGGAAGGATTTCATCTTTACAGCATGGTGATCAAAGTATTTGGGTCAGAAGAAAGCAAGCACTTATATTATTATGGAATTGGATGGGGTAAGCATTCAGTGGCTGCTTACTTTAAGTCTCCTCACTATAGGACAAGATTATATTCAGAAGCATATTTGAAATTGTCATCTTATGATCACAGTTTGCCTTGCTGAGAGTAGGTCTGTTGGATAAGAAAATGCGTAATTTTTCTGACTGCAATCATGTTGTACAGAAATGTGTAGTCCTTAATTCCACTGCAGGGAATGCCACAACCTCTCTAGGCCAGATCAGACCCTTAATTACCAAATCAATAGCAGGGCTGTGGAGGGAGGTCTCACCACACTGGTATGTTCTTTTTTTGGTTCTAACTCAGAACAGTGGCTTATTCCATCTGCATTCTGCAAAGCCATGCACAAAAATGGGCACAGTAGCACAGAAGTGTCATGAGACTTCATCAGTGGGTGCTTTGTGCCTTGAAATCCTTAAAGTGTGCACAGAACCCCAATATTATTATTAGGAATGAAGAAGTGGTTCTGTGACGTGGGAATGTCACAGACAACGATTCAAGACTTTCTAAACCCAGTAATGGAAGCACAATCTGTGTGCATGTCTGGAGAGCCTAAACTGAGTATTTTGTTGCAGACTCTTGCAGCAGATGGAAGTCACTTGCTCTCCAGCCCTGGAAGAGCAGCAGTGGTGCTTGACAAAGCTCCACGTTTGGAAGAAGAGGGAACCTCGTACACTGAGTCAAGGAATAGATGTGAAAACATAGAAAAGAAATATCTGTGCAATTACAGATAATTTCAAAATACGTTAAAATATGCATTATCCTTCCTCCCCTCCAAATTCAGTTGGAGATGCAGGAAAAGCAATTATATCAATAATACAGACCTGCTGCAGCCCTAATTGGAATATTTAACACCTGTTTGGCACCGTGCAGATCTGAGTGATAGTAATGCTATGAAACATATATACATATTTCAAGAGCTGCCTATTTGTTCTTTTTTTTTACGATGTCCTTGTTATTTCATGCATCTTTCCTCATTCATTTAAAGCTCTTCTCAGCAGCTGTGTCTGAGGGCCGTTTTCCACAGCCCTCTGGTGAGCACGGGACCCCCCAGGCTGGGGGGCCAAGCTGCAGTGGGAAGGCTTTCTCCTTTGCCCTCCCCGTGTCTGTGTGAGGGGTATCACATTCCTGGGGCGTTTTGTGCAAGGTTTGTTGGTTGTAAAATGGCAGCGATTTAGAAGACACAAAAATTAACCAGGCATCTGATTGATTGGGTAAAAAATCCCAAAACTACTTCTTCTTTGCCCTGGTGATTCAGCATATCAGGCAGAGGTTGTTGCAGCAAAGCTTTCCTGTCCCACCGTTTGTAGGGTGCTGGTGGCAGAGTTTGTGATCGTGGATGTTTCCCTGTTTCAGCAGTTTCCCTTCCTTCAGAAACTGTCACAGAGTGAGGACTTTGTTCTGAGCTGTCAAAAGGCATAAATTTCATTATTTGCTGTTATTATTTCTGATGCAACACAGCAGAAGAAAATCATAGAAAATGAACTTCCTCTATAGAAATGGGAGAATATACTCATCCCCATCAAGCAAAGTAGATCTTTTCATCGCTGGAAGGAAATACACTTTCATTTGTGTCTAATCCCCCATCTTTTTCAATAAATGACATATTTAGCCTTTTGGAATTGATGTCCTAAAATTGCTTTGAATTGTCTGCCACCGAGTTTCTACAGCCTGGTTTTTTGGGGTTTTTTTTCGTTTTTTTTATGTATAGAAGACACAGAAGCTTTCAAAATACAATTCTTCTTAACTACTGAGTATATCCTATATTAACAAATACATATTCATATCAAGATATAAATATTTATAAATGTGCTTCTAGCTGCAGTTATTAAAGAATGAAAATACTTCTTCCAAACATTATACTTCTGCCAGTACTGGAAAACTTTACAGAATTTGTGAGGATGATAGGGGTAAAATTAAGCAGAAATTGCCTGTCAGAGAATTTTGTAAAACCCTCATGCAGAAAAAACCTAAAGAATTAAAAAGAAAATTGAAACTTTAAGCTATCATGTCTAATACTCTGTCTGGGACCTGTTTATTAAATTCTGTAAGATGATAAAAGCTCAAACCTTCACGTTTTATTAAATCATGCAGGAATTACCAGGGAATCATTTAATATTTGAAGGATGGGTTTTACTGCATTCGGAACTGTTGGCCATAAACCCCTGGCTTCCTCTGCAGCTCCTGGCCTGGAAAGCTCCAGTTTTCCCAGTTCCAGGTTTTTTTTTCTCCGCTGTTGTCCAGGGGCAGGACAGGACCTGGCAGTGCTGGGGCAGAGCTGCCTTTGTGACACTCCTGTGTCAGCCCATGGATGTTCCTCCACCTCCCAGGGCACAGCACACTGCCACTGCCAGCACCACCTGGAAACAGAGCTTCCTCTAAACACAGAAATCTTGTAGATTTATTACATATTTATGTTAAAATCGGCCTTGATTGGGCCCCTGAGGGGGTCTGGGTTGGCTTCTGTCTCTTGCTGCAGGGTGTGATGCTCTGGATAACCAAACGTCCCCATTCCTGTCCCCTCACTGCTATTCATGCACCCCTGAGAGGAACTCTGCTCTCCTATCTAACACTGAATTCTGGAACAAAAATGCTGATATTGCTTCACATGGCACCACTGCGTGAACAGCAAGAGGCAGAAAGTCCGCAGACCAAAACCAGGCTTAAAGAGGGCTGTGGCTCCCGAGGAAATTAGCACTGATCCAGTTTAACAGTTAAACCAGTGCTTTATTAAAAAGTCATTTTGTTTGTCTGACATCAGTTGATTAAAACATGTTGGATTAAGCAGCTGTAGGAGGATGTCAAGTTAGACTTAATTTGAAAATGACTCTGAGCCGTTCTGTTCATACAAGATTTAGCAGAACTTGTGGGGCTTATGGGAAGATGTTCTTTTATTCCTAATATTGCCTCTGCCTTCCTGCAGGCTGCCCACTGGTGATTTGTGTCATTTCTGCAACGTCGTCCCTGCACAGCTATGGAGAAAGTGGCAAGTGAGTACGAAAAAATCCTCACTGCAGGTGCAATAGGGATGAAAAACCTGATGTGGAGGAAGTTCATAAATGTGTTAACAGGGCTGTGGTGCTGCAAGATCCTCCCGAGGAGCAGGGGAGAGAGTCTGCACAGGGGTGACTTGTGTAGACATATTCTTAAACATAGAAGCCTCAAGTCTGGTTTTCACAAAGGTGACGCACAAAAAGCTCCTGGGATGTTTTTCCTACTTTTCACTGAAGAGCTCCTCAGTGAGCTCCCTGCTCACCCCTGCTCAGGGGGGAAACATTTCTACCAATGAGAGAAATCACTGATTAAAGAAATTCCATCTTTCGAAGAAAACTGCAGTTACACACCTGAAATCTGGAATGGATAATGTCCAAAACTGTGAAAATTAATTTCCTTTCTAATTTAGGAAAAGAAGAGCAAATTTATCTTAAAGAACACCATAGGATTTAATCCTAACATAATTTTGTGTGTGGTAAGCTGGCCCATCCCTTCAGGGCTGTGAGAAGGGCCTGTGAGGCTGTGTCTGCCAGCCCCTTCCCCAGCACCCGCCAGGAGAGGCAGGGACGGCTTCGGTTTGGCTCTGGCTCCAGTGAGACAAATTCACCCCAGTGAGACATTTCACAGTGCTCCAGCCTTGAAATGACTGCCTGTGCTGAGGATACAAGAACAACACACTGCAAATAAAACATTTCAGCTCTTCCCATCCTTGCACTCCTGTGAAGGAGGGCTGGGGCAGAGAGCTGGCTCTGTGACAAACCCAAACGAGATCCTGCCTTGGATCCCCCAAGTGTGAGGGGAGAAGGAGCTTTTTTCTGATGTGCTATCATGTCTCTTGCTTTCAAAATTCATCAGTCTTTTTGCACTCTCTTTTAGTTGTTCTGTAAGTTGGGGTTTTTTTAAATTAAGAACATTACTGATTAGATGACTGTGTGTTTCCTCCGAAACCGCTCTGATTTCTCCCCGCAGCTGCTGGCTTTCACTGGAGAATGGAGCAATCTGGGCTTTTGTGGCGCCAGCGATGTTTGTCATTCTGGTAGGTAAAACCAGAGCAGCTGCTGCTCCTTGTCCCATGTCTGTGTCACACAGCAGAGCTGGCTGAAGGCCTGGGGTCAGCCCTTGTGCCAGCCCATGAACAGCAGTCCTGACTTCTCCAGAAATTCTTGGTTCTCCCTCCAAAGTTTTTGTGTCGTGCACAGGTGTGCATTAATTTATGCATATTAATTCTCACACTGTTAATTTCATTATTCAAAGACAAAGATAGGACCTAAAATCGTGGGACAGGCCTGCTGGGGTTGTTAATAACTGCGTGATACCAGGTGGAGTTTTGACAGTTCTCAGAAACACTCCCCAAAAGAACAGACGCTGGTTTGTGTTTCACACACACCGGTGAAAGCCGAAAGCCTGGTTCCATCCCGCTGGAGTTTGAAGCTTTAGTGAGTGCCCCCGATGGAGATGGTCACCAGCAGAGCACCAGCCAGCAGCAGGGGTGTGTTGGAGCAGTGGTGTCACCCTTTGGGTGGGCTCAGGGGGGCACCAGGCTGCTCCACCCCCGTGTCCCCACCGTGCTCAGGAGTCTGGGGTTTGGTTTGCTGTCAGGCAGGGCAGGGCTGCCCCAGGCAGGGCTGGTGGGGTGGGCGTGCTGGGCTCAGGGGGCTGCCCAGCTGTGCCAGCTGGGGTGGACAGCAGCTCTCTGGGGGGGTGCAGGGTCACGGCCCCGCACTGCTGCACGGGCGCTGCAGGGGTTAATGGTGCTCACACATCAAATCACAGCGAGCTGCAGCTCAACCCCCGTGATTACTCGAGGAGTCAAGAGTGTTTGCAGAGACCTGTTCAAGTTTAGCCCCTCCCCAGCACTGTTTCTGATACTTTCATTGACCAGGTAATCTACAGTATTTCCTGCAGGCTGCAATGTCAGGTTGAACGTGTGAAGATGCAATAGACTCACTGATCAGTGAAACCAGGTTATGTTTAAAGCTTTATGGAGATTTTTAGAGGCATGGACATTTTAAAAAAAAGCACAGAGAAACTTCCCCAGATTTCCTCACCCAGAAAACCCCCACAAATCCTGCCCACAAGACAAAGGAAGGAATATATCCATATATATAGAAGGAATATATGCATATTTATGTAACTCGTGTTTACCACTGCATACCTCTGTAACTATTGGGCAAGCAGAAGGTACACCTTGAACTTCTGGATGTGAGTTTATATTCAAAGGTATGTAGATATTGATGATTGGAGAGCAATTAAAATAATCCAATATTCACGCATCTCCTCATGTTGGCACTTGCTTTCTGGCCATTGTTCAGCACCCAAGGAGGACACGAGGTGCAGTTAGGAACACCAAACCTTTCCAGGCTGCTGTCCAAGGATGGTGTTAACCAAAGCACACCAGGCAGTGAGATGCTTACCCACCCGAGCGAGCGCAGCCTCCAACAATTCGCATGCGCAGCTGCTTGGCAGAGAAAGTGAGAGTTCAACTGTCTGGCTCTAACTTATGATATATAACATTTGTGCAGCTCGAATTATGTTCTTGTAGAGATACAAATACTTTCAGAAAGAGAAAGAGTGAGCTCACAATGTTGATCCACGTAGAGCAATTTGTTAAATAGTCTGAACCCAGCTCTGCTCAAAATAGCAGCAAGTGAGCTGACAAATTACCTCTCCGGGCATTGAATATTCCAGCTGAAAAATGTGTTAGTGCCTATAGGGAAATAACAAGGCTAAACACTCTCTGGTGTGTGTGCATGTGTGCCTGTGTTCTTTAAATAACAAATCAGCCACCAGTTGCATAAACTAGCATTTAAGTCTGAAAATACTTCTCAAAAAGCAGTTTTTGACTAGTTCGATGCACAGGTTCTCTCTGCCAAGAAAAAGGATTATTGCTGTGAGGGAAACAGGGGGATTGCTCCTTTCAACTCCCACTCCCTAGAGACAAGGCAGACACAGCCCACTTTTATCCTGCCCCAGCCCCACAGGCAATCCAGACATCATGGAGCCTTAAAAGAGAGTGATGTGGAGGGAGTGTGCCTGGGGAAAACACTCACACATACTTTTCTAGGCAGTAATTCACAGAACCTCCCAGCCCTATATGGATTCCCATACCAAATATGTTCATTCCTTGGGGTTTGAGTCGAGGGATGTGATGAAGGAAATAGTTCCTTCTATATGTAGGTCTTTTGGCTTCTGCCTACATCCTAAGGTTTTAAGATCACTCTCCCCCACACCCCAAACCATGACACACAAGCCTCTATATCATCATCTTAAGGCAGCTTCACAAAAAGCCCTCTTACCATTAATTTGCAAACCAAACTAAGCTCAGCCCAAGTTGCCCTGGGACGTGTCTTCAGCAAAAAAACCCCCGACTTGACAAAGCACCTGAATTTTTGACACAAGACATTAAAACTCCTGGCAGAAGGCTTTGTTTGTTACCAGCCATCTGCTGCCTCGGTGTGTTTCCATAGATATGGCAGAATTAAGGAAATTCTGTGGAAAGCATCTGTGTGCAGGGAGCAGAGGCTGTGCTGCAGACAGGGAATGAGCCGCCGTGGAGGGAGATTCCGGGCTGCAGTGGCGAGTCCTCTCTATTGTTTTCCCTGTAAATGGTTATTTTCCTGGTGGATTTTAACAAGTGTTTCGGATAAAGAGCATTTTTATGGAGCTGAATGGTTTTCATGAGCATATTGCTGTGGGTTCTGGGCTGTGGGGTCACCAGCTTTGGAGCCAATGTCTTTGGACGGGAGCCTGGCCCCAGGCTGGCACTCACCTATGAGTACTCGATACATAAAATAATATCATCTCCCCTATACCTGCTGATCATACTCAGTTTACTGAGTTCGTTCTGGTATTTATTCATATCTTTACTTACCAGTGCAGAATTAGGATGATTTCCTTAAGTTGAACAGTCTCTTACTCGGCAGGCAGGCCCACTGATAGAAAAGTGACAATTTGTGTCCCTTCTGAGGCATTATCCATCATAGGAAAAGGTGGCAAAAGAGAAAGAGTTGAAAACACAGTGCTTAAAGGCCCTGAGACAGGAGGATTCTTCAGAGGCATTGAAACCAAGTACCTCCTCAGGTGCTGAGGTGGATTAGACCACACCTGCCAAGCTTCTCATTTTTTCTTACTATCATTCAGCTATCGCACTTGTAGTCTTTTAAAGATTAAAGTGCTTCATTATTTTAAAATTAAAATCCTTCATTATTTTAAAATTAAGGTTCTTACTTAACCAACAGGAAATCGTACAAGATTTTTTCAAACAAGGGCACAGGTTCAATATTAAGGACTAATATTAGGAGAGCATAGAAGTCAGGCTTCTGTAGCATCCTATCTTTGTTTTCTCCCCTATTTCCTTTCCAGCCTCAAAGCTCTGCTCTGGTGTTCAGCTCTGACTGCTGTGATACTTCATGCATTAATATGAGTTCATGTACAAAATAACTCAATGTAGTCTCTTCCATCTGCAGTCACTCTGGGATAGCTAAAAGTAGAATCAGGCTTTCCTGAACCACTCTCCCAAATTTTAAACCCACCTAGTTCAGCTGACTAGCTGTGTCTGGAAATGCATCTGGCCCAGTGGTGATTCCTGGTGTGCCCCAGCAAGGGGCTGCAGTGTCAGGACCTGCACCCTTGGTGTGCAGCCGCCGGTGCCTTGGGAAAGATGGAATCCACTCAGCATCAGAGAGCAAGTTAAACTCACACTGGGAGAGCCCTGTACAACTCCCTGTAGCAGTGCCCAAAACTGAAATGGAGCCTAAAATAGTTTGTGGTTTTAGAGGAAAGCTGGTCAATGGATTTAATTAAGGCAATATGTTTTAGCCTTTCTTTTTTTTTTTTTAGTTTCTCTGTGCTGCCAAGTCTTTTCCTGGCTGGGATGGAACACACCACATCAGAGGGCTTTACACATGGGACTTCTGCCCTGTATTTAGGAAGAAACAAAAGTCTTATGTGACTTGGAGGAAATTTAGGAGAAATCCCTGCAAAGCAACCTAAGTGAGGGAAAGAATTTGTCTCACTGTGTCTGGTCTGACAAAATTTAGGTGAGAAAATATTTTAAAAGAGTCAGAGCTCTCTGAAGTCACTGGGACGTTTCCATGGACTCCGGTGGGCTTTGGACCAAACCTCCAGGAATGGGAACTGGCAGCTCCTGCTGACCCTGCAGAGTGAGAGTGCCTGGGGTTGGACAAGATGCCTTGACAGAAGTCCTGGGAATTAGTGAACAAGCACTAACGTTATGAGCTGTAATTTTTTGGCTTTGAGTGTACCTGCAAGCAAAACCATTTCTGGGTAACTTTAAGGCAAAATAACTGCAACTGTGAGGTAATCTGGCCTTTCAGGAAAGGAGGAGATAGGAACTATCTACGGTGCCCTTATCTAAATATTTATTCTCATCATTTGAACATTCTGATGTAGGCTAAAGCATAATGAGTGTTTCATCAACTCAGCATTCTCCTGTTCAAATCACTGGCAAAGTATTTATATCAGATGAAAAAAAAAAAAATCACTGGAAGAACAATTCAGTGGCTGTGTTTTGGTTTCCCACTGTAAGGACAGTAGAAACAGCTCCATGCTTTACTCAATCAGTAACAAAGGGAGACATTTGTAGCTAATTGTTTATTTAGGCTAGATGGGATTGCTCTAATTTCTCAAAATACCTAACCAAAAATTTTTAAGTTGTTCAGGAAATTCAAATATAGAACTTAAGGGCTTGAGTTTAATGGTGCATTGCTAATTTTACAAGCACCCTGTGTTTTTTCAGTGGTGAGACCATAATGTTTCCTTCTCACCTTTTGACCATGTTACCCCCGTGCACCCCGGAAAGGAGGAAGTCACACTGACTGCACCACAGGAGGAGCTCAAGGCCTTTCTCAGTTTCCACTTTACACCATCCAGGATACCTAGGAAATTAATTTTAAATTTCATTTCTTTTATATAAAGGAATTAAAAGTCAGCTATGAAGACTGAACAGTTTGTGAGTTAGAAAGGTGTCTGATTTGTCTGGTGATGTTTCCATGACCAGATCTGAAGGCTCAGGTCCAGTTCGAGTGAGAGTTTGCAAGGCTCTGAGCGTGGATAGAAATGGTTTTCTCAAAAATGCTCATTACCACCTCAAAGGATTTATAGAAGTTATTTACAAAATATGATTTGGTAGGAATAGGGAAAATGATCCCAAGACCATTGAATTTCACCTGTTACTCATCTCTGTAAAGCTGACTGAACAATGAGTGCACTTGTTATTGAGGAGCTGTCAGCTGTCCTTCGGATAAACTCAAGAGCTGTGGCAGAAATGAGCCAGCACAGATTTGCTCTGATTCTACAGAGCGAGGGTGATGATCTGCCCTCAGAAATTTAAAATTAAAAAGGGGTCAGAAGATCTGAAAAAACCCCAAGGAAATCATTATAATCAAATTTAAACATTTTTAATTCACCCTCTCATCCTCAGAATTAGAATATTTATGTCAAAGTAGAGGATGATTATTGAGTTTTAACTGAGGAACAGCACATTTTTTGAAGCCTTCTCTTTCTTTTCCTTCTGTCATCCAGGACAGTTTTGTTCTACCCTTGTTCTTGATGCTTTGTAGCTGATGTGCAGCTATGGACAGGAAGGGGGAAATATGTTTCACCTTCACATTCTCTTCCTTTTTTTTTCTTTAAACCCAAGGTCTTTGCACAGCAAGACAGTCTTTGCCACATTTCCTTGAAGTGATAAAGATTTCCTTCTTCCTTCACCTGTGACTCCAGCACAAACTTTCTTTTGTTGAACATTTTCAGTGTTAGTCTTTTCAAGATTTCCTACTTTTCTGTTGGGAATTCTTTTCATTTTATTGATGTTTCTGCTGGACCTGACATCAAAAAGAGTGGAGCCTTTGAAGAGCAGAGTTCAGACTTAACATATTTTTCTCGTTTCTCCTTTAAAACAGTTCTGTACCTAAATTGCAAGCAGGCTTTGGTAAGAAACAGGGCTTGGACACCCCGAGGTGTGGCAGGAAAGGGCTCTCGAAGTGGGTGCACATGAGGCACAAACCCAAAGAGAATGCAGACACCTGCCCTCGCTGATGGAGTTCTCGAAGTTCTCTCGTTTGCCAGCTGGCAGTGGACAATTGGGGTGTTTGTTTGTGCGGCAGGGATGCTGAGCACTCTGTGAAGCAATCCACCAATCCAGACTTCTAAACAGGCAAGGGTGCTCCTGAAGGAAAGAGAAAAGCAAGAGTTTCCCACTGTGGGGGGCTGGAAATCGTTGACAAGGGGCAAACTGCACCAGTCCAACCTTGGAAACCTCTTTTGCCAAATAAATACAAGAGAGAAAGTTTTTGTTTCTGTTGTGTTTGTTCAACACCTCCCGGGGCAGTCTGCGCCTCGGACACAGCCAGAGCTCGCTTTCCTGACCAGCTCTCGTTCCTTCTTCTCCTCCAGGTCAACATTGGCATTCTCATTGCTGTCACAAGAGTCATCTCCAGGATCAGTGCAGACAACTACAAGGTCCATGGAGATGCTAATGCCTTCAAGTAAGTGTTTCTCATTGAAATCATATTATAACAGCAGTCTCACAGGAGCAGTGCTACTCCATGGACTTCTCCCACAACACTGTTCATTCCTCCTCCATAAAAAGCAGATTCCGCTGAAGGTGTCATCCACTTGAATGCAGCCTGCTAACCTGTATTTTATTAAAGCTGAACGCTGCACAGGATGAAACCTGTGGTTCAGCAGGAGCTGAAGTGTTTCCCTGCTTACCACAGCCTCCAGCACTTGCTGATTCATGGTTTTCCCTTTAATTAATGGAGACTTTCCTCTTCCTGCTATGGTCAAAAGCTGAATTTCACAGAGCACCATTAATCTGCACTGGGTTATTGCAACTGTTCTGCTCCTTCTGAGGACAGACCTTGTTTCTAGCCCCAGTTCAGCACAATATTTAGGCATGTGCTTATCTTTAAGACTCTCTCGATACTGCAAAGCACACAGACTTATGCTGGATTTAAATGTGTGCCTAAATTCAAGCGGGGCTTTATATCATCGTGCCTTGAGCCTCTCGGGGTGGTGGCCTCTGAGAGTGAATCATCTTTAAAATGGCACTGGCAAGTCTGGAGGGGAAATGTAAGGCAGACACAGAGCTACCTGTGAACACACAAGGGCAAATTCTGATTTCTGAAATATAGAAGATTACATGTGGGTGGCTAAGAAGATAATTTAATAAACTGAGACTAAAACAAGATGCTAAATATTCCATTTTGTATCTCCTAAAGATGCTTTAGCCCAAATAGAGAAATGACATTATATATAAATAAAGGAATATGGAACTTAGAAGAAAAATATGATGATAGCTTGTGTTCAATGTTTCTGAGGCACAGGCTATTGTATGATAAGGATTTGGTGCCATTGTTCTGAAATGGTATCATAAAAAATAATTTTTATGCTTAGATTACTTATGTAATTTTAAAAATGTCATTAAGTTTTAAATATAGGTGGCAGTTACCTAATTGAAGTTAGTTTAGTTATTGTACACTTATCCAACAGGAAAAGAAAACCAGTAAATAGGTTTACAGAAAAATCTATGAGATAATTACACTGTAGTGAAATGAGGAGCCTGGGAATTCAAATGACTGCTTCAGGTTTGGCTGAGTTCCTGTGACCTTCAGAAATACAAAGGAAATATAGAAACTTCAGAAGCAAATAAGTGCATATTGTCAATGCCAATTTTTATGCACTGTTAGAAGTATGAAGACAAAGAAACAACTCCATAAGTACAAGAGGAGCTACAGAGATTGCTCCATGCATGCAGATATTTTACTGTATTGCAAGGAATTGATTCAATACACTCTGTACCCTGCACACTAATACATATAATTTTTTTAAAACTGGGCTGGCAGCCTGGATGGGAGAGAACCTGGCTCTGTCTCCCCTGAGCTCCAGAGCGCAGTAGAGCTGACACCACGTCCACTGGGACTCCTGATCCGTGGAGAAACAGCTCCTGCTGCAGCTGATGTCGTCTGTTAAATGTTCATCTCACTTGCCCTAAGAGCTCTGATTTCTCCCCAGTGGCAGAGGGAAGCCCCGATCGAGGGGCTGGACTCAGATCCATCTCTGGGTGTCTCAAGCCAGGTGTGGTGACTCAGCCCATGACTGAGCAGGGATCACCTCAGGAAGTCGTGGGAACAGAGATGCATTTGGAGTCATGATAGTATCAGTTAGAAAGGGTATTTATTGCTAGAGAAGTGCCAGTGCTGGAGCATGTTTAGTTCCTGAAAAATTAAGTTACTTGGCAATGCAAGTGGATATTACCAACAAGGCTTGTTTCTCTTGGCAACAAACAGCAATAAACTGATGTAATTATTTAGAGTAATTGTTCCTCATTTTCCATCTGGCAACAGGTCCTCCCAAACACTGACTCAAACGTGACTGCAGAAGATGCATCAGGGTGAGCCAGTGCTCTGCTCTGAAGGCAGCATCTCACAAACTTCGGGTTTAAAAGCCTAAACAGAAAAGGAAGTTGTGAACAAAATTCCTTTTTTTGTCATAAATTTAATTTATTATTAATCTTCCCCATTCAATTTCCCCCAGAACAAAGTGCAGTTACTGGCTTATCGACCCCTTCAGGTTCAGATGTTGCTTGTCCCTCAGGAGACATCAGAGACCATCCTGCTGAACGTCTTGTTCTACTTTCACAGCCACTGCTGTGGTCATTAGTTTGTTTAAAGTAAATAAAAATATGCCCCTAAAATGAATTTAAGAAGCAGCATAAAAGAGTAAGCTTTTATGATACATAAACTGCAAAATACCCAGTAATTTAAGGCAAAATAAATACAATTAAGCAGGTTATGATCAGAGACGCTAATTAATGCATAGTAGACTCCTGTGGCAGTCTGAACATGAGTATTTGGTCACTGTAGTAATTCTTCTGTGTGTGTGAAAATAGCTGCTTTTTTAGTGTCTGAAACTTCAGTTCTGCAAGAGCAGTTTACTGGAAAGAGCTGAGCAAAGAATTATTATCATGTCCTATTTATTGCTTGGATTTACCTGAGAACATGTGTTTTGTATTGGTTTTGAAGCGTATCGAACACATATAGAATATGAACTTTCCTTTAGTTGTGATTGATTATACTTGAACCTTTTATTAGAGGATTAGCTATTGACTCTCAGCAAAATAATTTTGAGCAATAATTCAGTTGTGGCTTAATGAGAATGTTTTGCATCCAGGGAACAGATTTTCTGCCAAAAAGTGAATTTAAATGTTTTAGTTTATAGAATGCTGAATCTAATGCCTTGAAACATTTAAATGCATACATAGAGCATTTGTTTCAATTATCCATTCTTTTTTTAGGGACATAACTAATCATATGTTTGAGTTTAAGCATATGAGTAGCCTCTCTAAGCTTAATGCAATTAAAGCAGATTAGTTTAATGGGATTGCTCATGTGCTTGAAAAGGCACATGATTACATTTCTGAGTTATGAACCATTTGAACTCTTTTTCTTACTTCTGCTGCATCTAAAGACTTAACTCAGCGCATTCATTGACTTATAAGGGCCTAAATACATTATTTTTTGTTTTGACTGCCCTACCCTTTCAAAGTCTCACTGCTTTCTGCAGGGGAAGTTCCCTCTCTGTTACAGTGAGAGGAGATCCCCAGTGTGACAGGGCTGGAAATGTGCACGTTTCGTTCCCCATGGGGAGAACTTGCCCAATTACATTTACCACAGCTAACAATCTGACTGCCTGAGTTACAAGGGTTAAAGTATAACACAAAGAATTCTCAAAGACCTGTTTTGCACTGACTGATATTAATTGTAGCAGAGGAGGAAATGCCCAGCTCATCTCTGTTGCAGGCGTAGTGGTTTTAGTTTAGAAGCAAAGACATCACGTTCAGCCTTCCCCCTGTGATTTCCCAGCCAGTTCACTTCTGCATTCTATTGTCCAGAAGAGACAGTTTCATTAACTTTTCTTGAATAAACTGCCAAGTCCAACTCTTATTGAATACATTCTCACTGCCTACTCTGAAATGGTCCAATGAGTTGGAAAAATCTCTGTCTTTTTTATAAACTGTACACTTCAGTAGTCAGTGAACCAAAAGTGATAGCCATCATAATCATCCATGGAGAAAGCAATTACAGCAAAATTAGAAATATTTCTTAGCCTTTTACCCTGTTCTTTCTTACATTTTATTATTTTCTTTGTCCCTCAGTCTTCACTCAGTGAAATAGTAAAACAGTTCTCCATTGGAAAAATATGTTTAATGTTTGGTTAAATTAATGACTGAAAATTGGAACAAGAGCTGTAGTGAATGGGAGGAAAACACCTCAAGACAATCCCAGCACAGCCAGTAAGTCATGTAAGCTGCTGTGTTAGTCCCATCTGCATTTTTTAATGTATCACAAACCCCTTCACACGAAACTGAACATGGGTTTAATGTAGGTTTAATGCAAATCTGTTCCTTACTGTGGTTATTCGGGAAAAACAAAGCTGTACAGAAAGCATTTCCCTCTGACAGGTGCGAATCTGAGAGGGCTGTCCTCCAGCAGCTCGTGGTGCTGCAGACATCTGTGGGGTTTCACCGAGTAATTGGCCATTCCAAAGCACTTTGCAAAGCCATCCATTACCCCCCTGCAGCACCGAGTGTGCCGTGGCAAACTGCTCATCCAGTTAATCACTGATCCATTCCGTGCCAGGGCTCTGCCTCGCTGTTCTGCTTTGTTTATAAACACTCCCCCAGCCTTTCAGCCCGGTCACCTTCCACCTGGGTTACCAATCTTGGGAGCCAGTGCTGAGACCTTTGCTGCTTTAACATCACTCTGCGAGATCCTGTGTATTTGGTGCACTTTGTTCTTGTGATTCCATTCCTGTTTTGTGTCATTTGGTGTCCAAAGACTCCTCGTTCTAAGGATTATTCCCAGCTGTTCATTTTCACAGAATGTACTTGTCAATCACAGTGTTGCTGAAGCTCTCACGAGAGCTCTCCTGCCATAATCTCCTCCATAACTAAATTCCACCTCTTTGTGGTACCATTAGAGAATTTTTCTTTTTTTAATCTCCTTCCACAAGGAAGGTGAGGAGCAAGTTACAATCTGTAAACTCTTCTGAAAGTCTATAGGGATTCAAAATCTACAGCACTAGAAAACCCTTTCTGTGCCTTTCTGGGTGGCAGATGTTTGCAGTGCAGCCCTCAGAGACAGGAGCACCTGCTCTTGTGAGCGCTGATGAAAAAGAAAAGAGCTTTTCCCATTTTCTGAAGGAGAGCAATCCATTAGACAGAGCAGTGTGACAGGCCAAATCTGCTTCCAGCAATGCCTTTTCTTCACGATTTCTCACTGTGTGTGAGGAATCGTGTTCATTGAACATGGCTTCAAACAGCCTGAGTGATGCACCTCACAGAAACTGTTGGAAGGAGGAGAGTTGACTGGCAATAAAGGAAATAATTAAAATGGAAGTATTAAGCAGTGACAACTAGTGAGCTGAAGTGCGGCTGCCAATGATAATGTTTTCAACCTAATTAAATTTTTGGCTCATTGAATATGACAAATACAAATGCAGTTTGGGTATCTCCTTATTAGACTCAGGGTTTTAGACTAAAAATAACATGGGTTTGAATGTTGCCAATGAGGGTATTAACGAGGAAGTGCTAATCTTTTAGAGACCATAATGACAGTAATGGGAGTGCTTTCTTTACTGCAGATGCTGGGAGTCACAGCACTGCAGAAAGGCTCCGGGCCACGTTGTGATTGTTCAGGCGCATTTCAGGCACATTTTGGGAGGAGTATTAAAAGATTAAAGGTATGTAAAGCACAGCTGCAGAGAGGAGGCTACTCTGCAAAACGAGAGAAACAGGGACAAGTAGTAACAGGCTTAAACTGATGAAAAAAACCCAAATATCTTTAAGGTTTCTGTAGTGGGAGGGGAGTTGCAAAGTAATGGATCTGATCACCTGGAGAGCTGCTGAGCTGCTGCCTTTGAGCAGCTTTCACAAGTGGTTGTGCCACTGCCTGTCAGGGCCAATTCTGCTGCCAGGAACGACAACCAACCCTGTCCCGTGGCTGAGCTGGATGAGATGACATTGTGAACCCTTCCACAGCTTACTTTTTTCTTGGTTGTCTCCTTCTGAGCCAAAACTGTCCTTTGTGGGAATAGTTTTCTGCCTGTTGTAACTCCTTAAGCAGGATTTGCTGCACCAGGGCTTGTTGGTTTTGCCTCCAAGGGAACGAGCAGCTCTGATACTTGTGCCTGTTTCTTTCTGTGTTAGGAAGGGCAGCAAGACAAAACATATAGGTACAAAATATACAGAGAAAACCTCACTGTTAAGAGGTGCTGGTTTTTCTGAGTACACAGATAAAACAACTTTTATTAGAGATGCTTAGGTGTGTTTATTTTCGCATCTAAATGTCAGGATTGAATAAGGTTTATTAAAACTTGGTTATTAAATCCCTGTGATGAAACCTTGCTGTGAACACGACAGACTCAGTGGTGGAGGTGCAAGGTGTGAGAGAAGGGGCCACACCAAGCCACCCTCCAGCAATTTATCATCTTGTCTGGAGGGGAATGTCTAGAAGCTTGTGTTGTACTTATTGACCTACGGCTGGATCAATTTCTTGATTCCAGCCTCTCAGTCCCTGGTAGATTCCAAGGGCAGTCACTGCAGGTGTAATCTGTCCTCTGCAGGAGCCTGGGGTTCGGATGGGGTCTTCTTAAGACAAACCAGGATTTATACAGCATTTAACGAGAACAGAACCCCCTGCTGGCCCCACGCCTGAGGCTGGATCCCTCCTGAGGAGTCCTCTGTGGCACACAAGGTGCCAGGCAGAGAGCAGGCAGGTCCAGGCTGTTGTTAACAACGTGACATTGAGACATCTGAGAGCGGTGCGAGGGTGGTGTCACTCCACTGTCCCCCTCCCTGCTGCCAAAGTTTTCTAAAGGATAGCTTGTCTCCTTTACTTCTAGAATCATAGCAGCAGGAAGTTTCGGGTTTTGAAAATCTATAGATTTGAAGTTCACATTTAGCTGTTTTTTAAATGTCCTAGCTGGATTTAGTTTTCAGTCTTTTAATATCTGATTTTAAGCCATGGAAGTGCTGGCAGGAGGAGGACGGGGCTGTGAGTCACAGCCTGGTGTGGAACCAGAGTAACAATTAAACGCTGCTCGTTCGTCACAAAATGGGGCAATTCCCTGTCAACAGCCATAACCTCCAGAGTTTGCTTGACCTGCTTCATTTATACCTTTGGTTCCAATTTATAATCTTGGAACGCTGTGTCAGCTTTATGCAGAATAATAAGAACAAATATTACAGTTATGGCATTGCAGAATATAAATGTTATTTAAGCATGTGCCTTGTGCAGAGCTCTGGGCAACGTGTAAATCACTGCCCAGCCTGACACAGCTCTCAGCTAAGTGTGATTTACATGTTTTCCCAATAAAGCACTCTGAAAATAAAATTAAATAAATGGAAAGTCCAGATAATTACAATAAAGAAAAGACACTATCCTAGTATTAAAAATACTTTTAAACTTCTAGGTGATCTCTTCAGGTATGTAATAAAATGCCATTAACAATATTTATGTTACAGGTGTTCTGGAAATAGAAATTGAACATTATTCCCAATTCTTTTCAATTGAAAAAGATGTGAGGCAGAAACATATTTTGATGAAAGAAACTGAATAAAAAGCACCTATCTTTTGGAGCAGTATTAGGATAGTGAGGTTCTGAAAGTGAGATGCTGTGACCACGCCAGGAAGAGCCATGTTCTGTACTCTGTTTCTTATCCCCAGTAAGTCTCATGTGTCTTCTCCAGGTGTCCTCCCAAGTTAGTTGTCTTATTTTAGTAATAATAATATTTAAAAGCTAGGGAATATATGATACAGGCTCAGAACAAAGAAGCTTTAGGTGTCCTCATGTGAGTAAATATAGTAATGACTCAGATTCCTTGTAAGCAGCAATAAGACAGATAGAAATATGTGTGATATAAATATGTATGGAGCTGCATAAAGAAGTGTTTCATGGCTTACTGTCTGTACAGAACAAGAGAATTAGCTAACCCTCAGCTCAGAAGTTTAAATAAATAAATGATGACCACGGAGTCTATTTCTCATTTTCATAATGTCCGTGGAAACCAACTGCCCCCAAGTGCAGCAGCATCTTGCTAAAGGAAAGGGCTTGAGGCTGTCCCGAAGGGCCAGAGGAGGTGTGGGCACACCTTGGGAGCAGCAGCACCAACCACAACACCGACTTTGATAACACTAAAGCCTCGTGGTGCCCGGCCTCTCCAGTGCCAGCTCAGTCAGAAATGGAGCTCCTCACACTGCAGTTTGTGTTGTTCTGCCCCTGTGCAGTTTGCATCGTCCTCAGCAGCAGCAGCGGCCGGCAGCAGAGGATGGAGCTGGGCTCCAGCCATCGCCGCAGTCCCATTCCTCACTTCCCTGTGGGTGCATCTGAGACAGGGGATCAGGCAAGGATACAGACATTTATTTGCCTCGGCTGCAGTTAAAGCTCATATGAACCATTACACAGAAAATGGCTTCTCTGCCTCAGTTTGTGGACCCGACCTTGATCGCTTTGCTGTTCGCTGCTGCTGTTGCCATGGAAACGGGAGAATGATTGTTCTGTTGATATCGTTGCATAATTAAGGGTCACTGAGACTGTTTGGGTCAAGAGATCATTTTCAGAATTCAGCTCCTCAGGGGGTGAATGTTATTCTACGAAAATTTTCTGCATGATTTGACGTGATTGTTATTTTGTCATCCTAAATTAAAATATGGGTCCCATTGACTTGAAGCTAAAAGCCAGAAATATTTGCCAAACCTACGGATTCCTAGAGAAGGCTGCTTTTCCTGAGTGTTCCAGGGCTACAGAACTGCAAAGCTGTGGAGTTTGTTGCCACTTGTCAGCTCAGGAGTGGTAAATGGCTGTGTAATTGCCTCTGACAATTTTGAAATGTGTGTAGAACACAATTACTTTTACTGGTAAAAAAGCCTCTGGTGATGGAGATTTGAGTCTCTTCAGGGAGTAACTAGCTCAGAAGTTTTTTTTCCTCTTGAAAAGCTTGATGTTTCTACAAGGACAGTTTAAGAAAGGAGGAGTTGGAGCCTGGGCCATTTTTGACAGGCCATGTTTTCTAGATTACCAGTAATTTTTGGTGCTTGCCTCCAGTCTTTCCAAAGAACCACACTTTCCTTGAAAACTCAAACCCCAACGTGGAGCACAGAGTAGGGGCTACTTCCTATTTTTAGCATATGGTGTGCCTGGTTTGACATCCCAGAGTAAGGAAAACAAAATTAATCATAATGGGTTTTCATCACTGAGTGTGGCTTTGTAAGTCTTAAAAACAGGTCTATAAACTGTGTTTCGTTATAGTTATAATTAATTAAATGAAGCTACCTCTATGCTAGCATCTAATCCTGTGCTTTGGACAACTCTTGAAATTTTTAGGGACAAAAGGCCCCATGCACATTACCCTCCTGGTCTGGCAAGGCACAATAGACGTGCAGTGCCACACTCTTCTGTTTCCTTTGGCTCTCTGTTGGCACAGAGGTTTTTGAAAGCTCTGTCTTCTAATAGTTGCTCTCTCTTTGAGCAGGTCTGTGCTTTTGATGCACCCTTTCTCCTTCCCTGCGTGTCCTTTCTGAGCAAGCTGTGCCCTTTCATATCAGTATTCCAGTCGTGTGGATGCTTCCTCCTCAGCTCCTGTTATGTAAGGAAAAGGGAACACTACGAGGTCCTTTTCATAACTTCTGTAAAGTGACAGTCCCTCTTTATTAGCGCTGGCTCTGCCATCTCAGTTTACTGCCGGGAAAACAGAGGTTTTCACCGCATGACAGAATTGCTATAAAACAGATTGAGATGGCTGCAAATAGCTCAATAAGACTAATTTTCAGAATATTGTTTCAAGATGACTTGCAGAGATTTAGCCAATTAAAAACAGTAAGAGTTGGGCTGATGTGGATTCGTGCCTGACAATTTGCCTGGGGACAGTCTGCAGGATGCTGTCAGAGATGGGAGAAGTCCTGCACTGGGAGCTTGGGAAAAGGATGAAACAGTGGAGAAGGGGAAGATATAATTAGGTGTAAATTCTGGAAGAAAAAAGGTCACATCTCACCTGCTCCACCCACAGGCAGGATCTGGCCCTTTGAGACATTTCCATTTCTTTGTCCTTGAAAGAGACAGGAAATGAGGTTTTTGGGAATAAGCTGTCATGACCAGTGACCAACTTCTCCTGGGCTGAGCCCATGCAGATTTGGGCACCAGGTCTGTGTTGGGAGAAGAGAGGAGTCTGAAGGATCAGACTGATTTCACACACGCAGAGTGTCCAGAGCAGCCCAGGCTGGATTATCCTTTTGCTCCTATAACTGACTTTACAATCTTATTTGTCAATTATTTGATACCTTTGACCTAGAGAGAACTAACTCCTGTTCAACCCAGGGCCTGCTCATGGCAAAATGGATATCCATGAAACGAAATCCTCCTCCACAGTTTTTTTGCCTGGTTGTGGGAACAAAGTGCTGCTCTTTTGTCCTGCCTTTGGGGACAAACTGACCCTTAATAATAGCATCCTATGTTAAAAAAAACCCCAAAAACAACAACAGAAAAACCAACCCTACCCATTAGAAAATTGCAATTTATTTTCTTTTAAAAAACCCAAATGAATCCCTCCAGACTTTCTGGACAATTTGCTTTTGTGAGACTGTTAAAGAAAACCTGTAATGGAAGTGGGTAATATTTCTTGTCTTTTTCCCCCCCTCTTAGTTCTATAAAGTAACTCCAGAATCTTTTAGGGAAGAACCAAACGCTGTGGGAAATAGGCAAGTGAACCATTTGTGTTCAAGAAATGAATAAATCTTCACTATTGTAAGGATCAGGGCCAATTCTTTTCCTTTTAAACTGCTTTCACTTTCCACGTGATTTTCTAAGAATTAAATTATTTTGGCTTCTGGCCATGGTCATCAACAACCACTCCTGGGAAATTTGTTCAGTCATCCATTTCTGGAGTCTCAGTCATTTTCAGCAGCCACATTTTTTTGGACTTCCAAAAAGTGTAACCTGTGACTGAAACCAAACCCCTGCCCATTCTGTCTGCTTGGCACCACTGATTGTGAATTTATCCTGCAGGGTTGTGCCACTGCTCACCTGTGGTTGTTCTCAGCAGGTCTGGAGTGCCCGTCTGACCAGGGATATTTGTCCTGCATGCTCCTTTAGCAGTTGCCATGGAAAAGAGAAAATATGTTCTGTTGTACTGGGGCTCTTCCTGGGGTTCAAGTGATGCTTCAGGAGAAGCAGAGTGTGAAAGGACGCGCAGAGACACTCGGTGCTTGAAGGTTAAAACACAAATATGCAGCAAGGCCCCAGTCCCCTTCCAGCAGTGGTGACTTCACTGAGGACAGGGAAGCTCCACGAGTGGCTGTGCTGTGGTACCCAGCCAGGTCTCCTCATCCAAGCCCATCTACTCACGCTCCTTGGCTGGCTGTGGAACCTCCTTCTGCTCTGGGAATAAGCTCTCATTCTCTTTGATGACTTAATGGCCAAGTTCAGTGGGAAATCAGCTCTTACCTTGGGCTTGGGGACTGAGAAACAGAGAATGGTGTCTCAGCAGCAGTGCAGTGAGAGAATTGGTGTCAAAAAATATCGGAGAAAGAAACTGTAGAAAAAGAATGGAAAAATCCCACTGCAAGTTCGGTTTCCTGGGGGAATCACAAACTCCTAAAATTCAGCTTGCAAGGACATTATGTTTTAATTCTTTATATTTGTTTTTAATAACCTGCACTAAAGACAAACAGAAGGACATGTTTTGGTTCAGTAATTATTTTTTGGGAAGTATTTTTTTTTTCTTTTGTATTTTTAGAATCTGGAAGCAATGGAGGTGACAAGGGACTTGATCTGTGGAAAGCCTTAGCAAGACATGGGTTCCTAAATCCCTGGTTAGGTGCTTAAACCAAAAGTCAGTGCTGCAGCCCCTGGAATTGCCTTCTCAGTATTAAAATTCCTAAGGTAGCTCCATTTCTGTTCGTGGCCTTAATTTTGTCAGGCTTGATGGGGATTTGGAGTGAGACTTGAGTGCCAGTCCCTGCTCTACTGAATATTTAATATAAATTCAGAAATATTAATAAAGCAAGGATTAGGTAGGACTCTCCTCTCTCAGGGAGTGCCTTGTGACTAATCTATGGAGTTCACCTTCTCTCTCTGAGCCAGAGAATACTTAATTATTTAATATGAGTGCAACAGGTTCAGCAGGCAAGAGCGAGCATCAAGCAGGGAGTCAAAATGCTTTTCTGCAGAAATGGAAACTGCAATCCCTTAGGCAGAAGAGTGATTTGAGCCCAGACCTCCCATATTCTGGGCAAATGCTGGGTCTTCCAAAGGCAGTTCGAGATTTTTGGGAAGGCCTGTGAGAGGTGATGCTACTTTGGCAACATCTGCCTTCTTGTGAGGGTCTGTGGTGAGGGGGCAGGCTGTAAAACACTGAGGGTGATAGAAAAGGAACAATTCCACCTCCCCTCTCACTCATGTGATAAAAATCAATCTGAATTTAGTTGCTGTTGCAGCCTAGGTTTTTTTTTTTTTCCTGCAGCTGCAATGCTTTCATTTAGCAGCCTCTTCCTGGGTTATAAATGACACCCACAAGAAAGCAATGATCTGAAGTGACTGTAAATAGTTCTCATTCAGTTTCACACCATTATTTTGAAAGTGCAAATAACATTTGGGAAAATGGGAAATGGCCTCTGCAGTTATTAGTTTTGTCTTTTTTCTTCTTTAATTTGCTATAGTTCTGCCTAGAAACCACCCAAGATTAGGTAAGCAACTGTGTATATGCTGATTAAAGTACATTCCTTGTGCCATCAGCCTGATTGTCTCTGCAGCCAAGACAAAGTGTAGGAGGAGAAGGAGGTACATGAGTATTTGCAGGAATTCATCAGCTGCTGCTCCGTGTCAGGAGCAGAAGTAAAATCCATGTGTGTCCTATTAGAATGAAAGTTCTGCCCCTTAGATCAAGATGTCTATCAGAGTCCAGAGCTTAATTTCATTCAGCAAAACACCCTCACACCTGCTCTGGTGCCACTTCCATGCAGGGTGGGGAGTAAATTGCTTGCTGAGTTTGAAGGGGCCTGAGGGATCTGACTCTGAGCCTGTGCCTCGGCTGCTCTGCTGAGCAGCTCAAACACCCCCGGCACAATACTCTGACAAAACTCCTTTTTTTCTTGAGGAGTGCAAGGGAGCTCGTTCCTCTGGATCCCAAATGGAATTAGTGGCTGCTCATCAGCTGTGATTGTGCTGTGGTTTTCTGCCATTTGCTGCCCAGTTCCATGAGATACATCAGCTGTCACCATCACTCTTCCATTTGTCTGACGCTGGTGGCAGCTCACCGCCCACAGCTCTTGGTGTTGGTTCTGCTCCTTGGAGTAAGGAATGAGCTCTGGGTAGCAAAGCGAGCAGCACACCGAGCTCCTGGGTGCCTGGTCAGAGCTGCTGCTCCTCAGGGGTCAGCAGGGATGGCAGCCTGAGCAGGGCCAGGTGGAGGAGACGAGGGGGGTGTTGAACTTGTGTGAAAAACATTTTCATTCACAGTCAGAATTGCTACACGTGGGTTTCCAGCATCTCTCCAACTTCCAGCTTAGGGGTGAGTAAACATTACTTGTAACGAACAGGAAACTGAAGTTAAATAAATTTTTTTTCAGCCATAAGTCACAGGTTTGGGGATTTATTTATTTTTATATAAAACACAAAGGGTGCTGCTGGAAGTGACTAGAGAGGAGCTCAAGAAACAAGAGAGAAACTTCAGTCAAAAGACCTATCTGTCAAGCTGTCTTTTTCTGTGAATTGTGGTGAAGGATTTTTGCTTTTTTTTAGACAGTATTTCCTCCAATGATTGTATAATCTTGGCTTATGGGTCTGAATTTAGTTCTTACTTCAGCAGGCATCATGACAGAAAAGTGGATGTCAGAAGTCTTAAAAGGATTAGTGCTCCGTACAGAACCAATAAAATTGATTTGTGAATTAGGGGTCCCCCTCACAGAAGTAATAAAGTTTTCTTTCTGCAAGCAGTGAAATTTCTTTCTTGTAAGGTGTCAGTGTGGTCGTTCTGCGCTGGTGTAAGGTATCGACAGCGTGCTCAGGGCAGGAGCAGAAAAGGGCAGAGATTAACTGAGGGAAAGGGAACAATCACGGCTGAGTGGAGCTGCTCCACACCAATTGCAAATACAATAAAACTGGAAGGCCCAACTGTGCTCTTGGAAAAATGTCCCTGGTAACTCCAGTAGCTGTGCAGTGATTTTAGATGATGTTGGTAATGAAAATACTTCTCAGAGGTGCTGAAGCCTGTACCTCTTGCACACCAGGGCTTCAATACAGCCAGGATAATTATCCATCCTGGAAAACTTCCCCTCTCCTGTTGATTGATTTCAGCTGGATTAAAATGCTGACTAACAGCCTGTCTCCCAGCAAGATACACAGAAGATATCAAAATCTTGTACTGAAGTGAGTGCCAAAACAAAAGCAACTGATAAAAAGCCAGTTGAAGAAATTTTGATGGGAAAAGATCTCTGGTGAGCAGGTTTTACTTCTCAGGAATTAGAATTCAATTCTAAGAACAGGCAAAGGGAAGAAAAATATTTTTTTCAACTGGAGATTGAAAGGGCGAGTGGATGTTAAATGGACAGCTTAGCAATTAGTGGAGAAAGTTAATGCTGTTCTTGCCAGAGGCGTATCTGAAAAATTTATTGCGGATTTTCAGAGGAGCTCGGCTCTGGCTCTCTGGCAGGGATTCAGCCCCAGTGCTCAGGTGAGTGGGACAGCCCACGAGCTTACAGGACCTGCCACATGTGCAGGGCAGCCCTGCAGGTCTGGGGCAGAGGACACGAGTGCTGCAGCACTGATCCCCGGCTCCGTGCCACAAGCAGCCTCACAAACCTGAGCAGGACTTGCCAGAGTGGTTCCTGCTGAGCCAAGCTCCAGCAGCCTCTGTGGCCCAGCTAATCAGATTTTTGGTGTTGGGGCAGAGTGTGAACAGCCCTAAACCACGGGCTGAATTGGCAGATAGGCCACTACTACTAATATCCCAAAGGCTTTTCCATGTACTCCAGATATAAAAATTTAATCAGACTCAAAGTATTTCTCTGTTTTCCAGAAGTTGTCTAAGTAATGACAGGTATATACTTAAAAAAAAAAAAATTGGCAAAATGAAACAATAGAAAGGAGAAAAGAAATCTTTTGTGCTGGATTTGCTCTGTTCCAAATGAATTGGTTCCAGGACTGATCCTTTTAGATGCAGAGAGACAAAAAGCTCACCAATCTTGGTGCTATGGGACTGCAGAAAAGTGACAATATCTGAGCTTTTGAAAGTGTAGTGAGGAACGGGCTGTTAATTGCAAAGGCCAGAGCATGAGAAGGGGCACTCAGGAGAAATTTAGATGGCCACGGTGTTTTCTGGCACATTTGGGCACAAGAAAAAAGCCTCTGGCAAGGTTTATGAAGTCCTGGTGGGGCTGAAGCACAGTATCTGCAAAGAAAGCCCAGGCCCTGCCCCAAATTATTGCTTCATGTCACCAATTTTATGGACACTAAAAAGCTCCATTGATGCTAGTGACTGGTTTTTTTTAGGTTGCACAGCTTAAGTCATGCATGGGGAAGTATTCCTTCTCCAAAGCCAGCATCTATTTGATTGTGCTCTGTATCTTAGTGTCCTAGAACCAATCTACTAAAATATTCATGTAGCAAAGAAAAACGTGAATAAAAAAAAAAAATAAAGTATGTGCAGTGTGTCAGAATTAATGTACCTAGTGGAACATTAACTTTTGTATTTCTAAGATTTTTTTTTTTACCGTGCTACCTTAATGGCACTCTGATGCAGCATTTTACAGCTAGTATTTTTCTTTTTTAAAGTTAAAAGATTAAAAAGGAATAAGAGTAGAAGGGGCAGGGTAAATGGAAGAAAATAAAAGAGCCCCAGCACCCATAGAGCTGGGTCCTTTGATTGGTAGGTAAAGCTCATAAACACCTTGAATTAATAATTTCCTACATAAGATGAAAATCCAAGCATGTAAGCATAGAAAGTTATGCAATAACCAGGTAAAAATTCAGAAAAGTCTTAATGAGATTTAAGTGAATCATAGGCAGAGCTGACCCTCAGATAGTCTCAAATGAATTTCACCTTCACATGACTGCTTGTCTAAATAAGTGTGCATGAAACTTTCATACTTTTGCCTGGAAAATCCCACATCTGGATTGTATTTTCATTTTAGCTATGGGATTCTGCTGCACATGTGCTGAACTCTGGGCTTAATAAAGAGCAATCTTTATTAAAGCATGATTTTTAAAGTTATGTGAGTAATTTGCAATGTTAAAGGCTTCTGAAAATCCAAACTGTAAGAATGGTTTTGAAAATACTGAAACTGGCTGCTTGGCTCTATTCTGCCCTCAACTGCAGATCACAGACGAAGCCTTTTATGCTCTGACTCAGAGGGAAACAATGAAAACATTTTTGGCAACAGAACAGCTGGGGAAAATTATATTCCAAATTGAAAATTTTATAAAAACGTAGAGTGTGAGAACAAAAGAGAAAAAGGAAAAATCGGTGGTGTGCAGAGAAGGCAGTTCCACAAGTGGGGCTGTGCTGGGCGCACTCATCCCCGCTGGGTTAGGCTGGAGAGGCTGCCTGAAGCAGCACGGGCTGTGCGCGTTCCTAACGCAGCTCCCAGGCGTCCCAGCTGCCCCCAGTCCTGCACAGCTGCGCTTTCCTGAGGCACCCAGGGCTCAGTGGGGCTTTCCAGCTCTTTCTGCACGAAGTCGACAGCAAGAGCTGTTCTGCTGGCAGCTCCCCAGTGCTGCACATCTCATCTTAGAGTTTGGGGAAGAACTTTAATCTTAACAGAGAAATAAAAAACCCCAAAGCATCCTTGATTCACAAAAATAAACTTGTGTAAGTTGTTTTAAAATTGTATCTTTTAAAATGCATTTTAAAATTTAAATAGGACCTCGAGCTTTAAGATATTCCTTCATCTTCTGACTGAAAAAACTCCTTGCAGAGTTAAATTGAATTATGCAGAAATATTCATGGCCAAGCATACAGAGATATGAATCAATACAGAAAAAAAACCAAACTCAAACAAAAAAAAATTCCGGAGGTTTCCCATCCCAGGTTTCCCTATGAACTTCATGAGACACTTTTAGTTGAGGATATAACGAAGTGTGTGCTCAGGTCACTGAAATGAACAAGACATCTTGTCTCTAAGTTTAATTAAAAGATTTCTTCATTGAATTGTGTTGTACAAAATTCTCATTTGTTTTGTGTTTGCTGTAATTACAAGCAGTCTCCTGTCGAGCAGCTCTGTGCACTTCTCTCAATGTGTACTTTAATCTGTTCAAGGGGCACAAGGCACAAGCAGGACATTAATCTCCCTGAAACAGCTTTTTCTCTTGCATAGGTTTCCATCTAAATAGAAATCTGATCATTTCTAAAAAAAAAAATGTACCTTCAGTAAGCAGGGACTGACTTTTAGTTTCTCACTGCCCCTGTTCCCTTTACTGCCCCTTGGCTTCTCTAACTGTAATAGACCGAACTCACTGATTTTTTAAACACTTAATTCGAAGGGTGTGCTTGAATCCCAGGGGCTACAACAGGAGCTCACTAAGTGTCTGTAGTGCTGTGATAAATTTGGGTTAGAGCTGCCTTCTTGGCAGATGTTTCAAATGAGGACTGGTCCCTCTCTGCTTTCAGTCTGGTACCACCGAAATTGTTCTCAGCTGCCCAGGAGGAGGGGTCTGTCCTTTGACAGCTGTCACTGAAAACGTGCCCAGGTGTGCAAAGGTTCATCTGTTCCTCCTCGGAGGTAACATTGCTCCCAGCTCTCTGGTTTGCAGTGCCTCCATGGCAAGAATGTTGTGCCCTGTGGGGCTGATGAGTTTTCTGAGTGGCTGCAGAGTGGACAGACCATGAATGCGTGTGGGCTGCCCGGTGCTGTGGTGTTTGACTCCAGTGCTCGCTGGTTTTTGACTCCCACACTCGGCTCCCCACTAACAAAGTGATACTTCTCTGTAAACTGAAGATATGCCTGCAGTGTTTAAATGACCATCTCTCAAATCTCTTTCCCTGCTCCCTCAGTTCCTGACTCGCCATCTGTGTTTACCCTGTGTGACACCAATGTTCTGTTATCCCCATTCTCACAGATTAAAAAATAATTAAGATCTTGCCCATTGAAAGAATTTCATGGTAAAGAAGAGTTCTGTCTTCTGCCTTGCTGCCAGAACATAATCGATAAACTCCTTGGTGTGGAGGCTGACATTTCTTTACTGCTCTCACCACGTTTCCTATTTTCATTTTCTCTTACAGACTCACAGCTAAAGCTGTCGCTGTTCTCTTACCAATCCTGGGAAGCTCGTGGATCTTTGGCGTTCTGGCTGTCAATGCCCACGCATTGGTATTTCAGTATATATTTGCTGTTTTCAATTCGCTACAAGTAAGTACCTGGTGGGAAAATTTATGGCTACGGAAGTGCTTCTGAGATCCAGTTAAATGGATGATTAGTGATGTTTTCACGTTTATGCCGATTGCATTTTATTCTGTGTTCCTTCCTCTGTCTTTGAAGTCTGTGCTGACCATACAGTGCTGGCAACTGCTTGTCTTTGTTTGAACAGAACTTGTATCCCACTCCTCAGTGGTTCCAGCAGCAATAATTAAATAAATGAGACAGCATTGAGCTTGAGAAATGAAATTCATTCTTCCAGCACCGTGTACCACAGGCAGGATTCTTCAGTAGAGATACCAGGCCAATTTTCCAGTGCCAATTTGAGGCTTCATTACTGAGACTAAATGAAAGCAAACAGAAGTATACGGGAAAGATCAAAAGTGGAGCTGTTCCCTGTGCTGCACAGGACTCCTGCATGCAGGAAACTCAACCCTCACTTTCTTAGTGCACCAACCCAGAAAAATAGCTCTGCCCAAGGAGGAATGTAAACATCTGCTTAGCTTTAAGCACACATTTCAGTAGAGGCACGAACCTATAGGTGTGTTACAGTTCTTCTCCAAACAGTGGTTACAGAGAGGAAGAAAAAATAATCTCCTGCAAATCCTTTCTTGTCTTGGGACCAAACAGCACTATGGACACAAAAGCAGTGAAGCAGGGTTCTTGGTGCTACCCCCCAGAAAAAAAAAAATATTTTGTGAGGGAAAGGGGATAAGACCTTTTCACTTTGCATTGGACTAAAAGCCCAAAGATAGCAGAATTCTGCTGTGAAAATTTTCCTATTGCTAATACCTTACTTTTCTAATTTGAAAAATACTGACCTGGTGTTTCCCAAAGGGCATTTCCCTCTGCCTTGGTCTTTGCAACCACAAACAAGAAGTTCTTTGTTGTCATGAAACAAGAATTTCTGCATATTTTCAGCCAGATTTCTCCTTTAGTACAGCAAAGTTCAGGAGGTGTTTTTTTTACAGGAAAAGTTCCAGACAAGCCCCACAGTGACCAAATGCTGCAGCTTCACTCGGGACACTCTGGTTTAGTGCACTCTGATAGTTACAGGGCTCCAGCTGCCTGCTCTGTACAATACTGAGAGAAACACATTATTGTATTTGATTCTTCACAGCCAGACCTCACCCTTCTCCCTTTTTTCTGTTTTCAGGGATTTTTCATGTTCCTGTTTCACTGTCTCCTGAACTCAGAGGTATGTAACCAAATGGTGCTAACAAATTTGGTGCTACCAAATTTAAAGAACATAAGTGTGAAGCAAGAACAGGCTTTCTCCATTATCATTGCCTGCTATGTCACTGATTTCCTTTTTCTTTTAATTAATGCATGACTGTTCTGGCTTTGTGACTTGCAGCATTTTGACCCACGCTTGACATTTGTTTTAATTAGCATAAGAAAGGTTTGAAACAAAGAACAAAGATTTGAGGAGCAGTTCAGGAGTCAAGAGAGAAGCTGTCCTGGCAGCTGGAAGGGCTGAGCAGGGCACTTCGAGGAGAAGATGCTTAAAAAGTGGGAGCACAACTCCCTCCAGCAGTCCCTGCTGGGGGGCTCTGTTACAGCTGCAGTTCCAGGGAGGAAAATAAATATTATTCTCAGCGAAACACCCTTTTGGATGTTGCTCATGCAGTCCTTAATGGGAAACCAAACTGAGTAGAAGATATTCCAGGTATTTTTCTTGGCAGGAAGTTCAGGTTTTTGTAGGGGTCTGAGACATCTTTTTGCATTAAGGCTGCGTTAGAGCAACTGGGATAAAGCCAAGGCAAGGCTGATGTAAATTTGGCTTGCAGTATCCTCTCCTCCCCTGGCAGACAGCAGAAAATGCTCAGCAATGAGTATTGCTGAAAAGAAATGTTTTTTACAAGAACCATTTCCAGCATGCTGCCGGGGGAATGCTCAGTGGAGACCCTCGTAGCTCTGGTTCTCCACAGTTCTTTTTTCTGGATGTTAGTAAGTGGCTCTGCCCCATAACCTGCTGCTGCTTCCTGTGCAACAGCAGCACTCCAGCTCTTCCGTAGAGAAATTGTTATTTATTAATATGTGCCAACCCATTCAGTCTCAGAACATTCAGTGATGTGATCTCTGCCAAAATCAGTTTGGAGAGTCAGGTCTGACTGATCTTGATCTTTACTGAAATCAGCTAAAATTAAGCAGGCAGGTTAAAGGTAGGGAGAAAAAAGATTTCTTTATTCTATTGTCCCCCAGGCCTAGAAATCTTCAAGTTTCAAGTGTTTTATATCAAATACAAATATTTGAATTGCTGTCATTTTTTCAGGAACCTCATGAGAAATTAAATTCAGAAACTGTCCAGAATTTATATCCTCGAACACCAGTTTCTACATAGCTGATATGAGCTGTCATTTTTGGAGAGCAGGTCCTACTGGCTCCATCATAGGCTGTGCATATCTAAAATACTCCTTTAGCTAAACAGTGGGAATTCTTCTTGAGAATTTATTTTTGAGAAGTAAAATTCAGCTATTGTAAAGAAACATCTGTAGACTGGGTATAGAAGTGGCTGGGTAAAAAAGGGCTTTATTCCCAGGGCACCCAGACAGAAATGCACGTGTATTGTAAAGAAGCACAGGAGAGTGGGCCAAGATGGTCTGAAAATGTGTCCTTGATCTCCTACCCTACACTGGTCAGTCACTGCCTGCCAATAATCCCTGACAAATCTCACCTGCTTGTCTCACCATCTTTCCTTCATGCAGCTGATCTTCACCTTGGTGTAGAATATTGCTCCATCTCTAGGGAGTTTCATCCAGCATCTCTAAATGACTCAGTTTACAGCAGGCTGGGAGTGCTTTATGTCCTTGTGGCATCTCGATATGTCAGGGCTGTGTGAACCCCAGGAGAGCCTGCCGGGATGGGGGACCTTGTGCTCCAGCCTGGGGCTCTGAATTCAGTCAGAAAATGAGGGAGTGTCCTAGCAAGCTGCTGAAATCAGGATGGTGGCACCTTATGCAATCATTCAAACCAGTACTGCAAATGCTGGGGGTGTAGGTTTATGTGCACCACAGTTTTGGGGTTTTGCTTTTATATTATTTTTTAATGAGATGAATGGTAACACAGTCACACCTTGGAAACCAGGGAGGATGGGATTACCCGGATAATGTGGAAATGTTGCCAATGAGATGCGATATGAGTGAGATTACACAAGACGTTGTATTTAAAATATGGGTAGTTGAAATTAAAGTTAAATTTTAAAATAAGCCCATAAAGACAAAGAGAAGTGTGGGGGTGGATTCTTTGTTGTTTAATAGCACAGTGACATTAACATGGAGGAAGGAAAAAGGGGAAATGATTGTAAGATGCACCTGTGAAAATAAACACAACTTTTTCAGCTGGTTTCACTGTTTTTGCCAAAGGTTAGAGCTGCCTTTAAGCACAAAACCAAGGTCTGGTCCCTCACCAGTAGCTCAACACGCAACATCAACGTGAAACCCTTCAATTCAGACATTGTAAGTATTGCTCCTTTGTCTTTCCCCCCTATTGTATTTGGAAGTGTTTCACACTAAATTCTGTTGGAAGGAACAGAGCAGGCATGTGGGTATTTTCAGTGCTAACCTAATGCAAGGTGTGGGCAGGTGGGATCAGCAGGCAGGAAGCTGCAGCTACAAAATCTGTTTTGAAAGCAAAAGGACAAAACTCTGCTTTCAGGTAAACTATCAAATAAAAGCAAACACAGGTTTATAAACCCTGGATATGGTTCAGTAAGGCTATTCCTGCCAATTTTAATGGACTTCTGCATTCTAGCAGCATTTTGGCAAAGAATTGCTCTGATGCTGGTGGCTCTCTGGCAGGGCATTCTTACTCTTAAGCCAACATGTGAATATCCTTTTCTAGCTCTCCTTAAATTGTCTTGAGACAAAAGACATTTGTTTTTATAAAGAAGCAGACACCTGAAGTGATAGGTATTATTAAGTGATCGTTGCCAATCACCTTCGATCCTGGCAATAACTGTTTAAAAATCCTTTATGGCATATGCTCTTGAGACCCTGTGACAGCACTGTAATGTAAATAGATGCTTTCAAGCTTTTATTTCATCCAGGCAAGAGTGGCTTGGCAAAATAAATAAATCAATTTTCTATACTATTTTATTTTCCAGATGACTGGGAACAGGCCAGGCACAACTCCCACAAAGCTGAACACCTGGGATAAAAGCACCAATTCAGCCAACCGCATTGATTTATCAGCAGTCTGACAGTAATACCAGCTCCTCAGAGAAAACCAAGCCATACATCCAGGACCTCTGACACCGTGTCCACCAGCTTTTTCTCACTGCTAATAACAGTAGAAAACTGGGGGTTTTAAATCACTGCCTAATGAATTGGGAATTGCCATATTGTTTTGTTGAGTCAATAGCCCTCGTTGCTTGCCTTCAAAACTGTAACATGTTCTGGCACTTGGCTATTAGCAATACCTGTAAAAATAACCAGCACAAATATACACTGGATGGTTTTGTCAGCAATGATGAAAACACTCGGTATGCAAGGAGGGCTTATTGCTCTCTGAATCATTCCAGCTCCCAGAACTGAGGGAAAGCAACACACCTCTGAAAAGACGGATTTTTATGCTCTGAAATGAAATGCTTCCCATTGTGACGTTGTAATGAGACCATTCCGGACTTGCTGCACTCTCTCTGTTTACATTTATTGCTTTACAGAATCCAATTACCAAAGTGAAGTTGATTCAAAATACATAGTGCGGTGTTTAATCTAAATGCTACAAGGAAGCCAGGACTTGAGGGAGAAGCAGGTTCCAGCTGCTCTGCTCCCAGCGTGGCTGTGGATTAGCAAAGTAACAAACACGTGTGTCTGTGCACACAAACATGTAATGTGGCCTAGCAGTGTTTGAGATCTTCCTGCTGCCACATTGTCTATCAGAGGCCAAGGTTGTCCTGCAGCAGCCCACAGCACCTCTACTGCTGATTCCTGTTTTTAATAATTGCCATACAAACTATTCCACTGCTTTGCCTGCAGCTTCGGGATGCAATCAACAACTCTCCAGCGAGCGCGTTTTGCAAACTCACTGTGGCTTTTAGAAATCAAAACCTGGCGCTGTGACTTATCTTCCTCTTTTCCTGGTCATTCTGAGGCACTGAATTCCTACCACAAAGATGTAACACACTGATATACTGTGAAGACAGCCAGCCTACAAATGAGTCTATGTATTGTTTCTGGAGACAGCTTTAAACAGGTCTCTGCAGTCTCTTTTGTGGTTTAAACTCTGCTCAGCATTTAGTAGCTTCTGCTTTAGTACTGCTATGAAGTATCTTTAAGGAGGAAAAAAACACTGTAATTTTTCTTCTGACCAGTGTTTTGTAGGTTCTCAGAGTGGTGTTTAGAGCACGAGCCAGGGCCACCTCAGCTGTGCCAAGCATGCACCTTCCCAGCCGGAGCAAAGCGGGGTTTGAGCCCTGGTGGTGGTCAGAGCCCTCAGGGGGCCTTGCTCTAGGACTTATTCAGCATCCAGGGTCTCCAGAGTGACTTCCAGAGGTGAGGAAGTGGCTTTGCAGCCGCAGCTCCTTATCCCCAGCTCTCCCTGCGACAGGTGGGGTATGAAGGTCTGCAGAGATCACCAAGGTAATTCACTTTCCTGATCCACTGGGCTATCAGAGTACTACAACAGGCAGAAAATATGCAAGTCTTCGGCCTCATGTTTTGCTAAGATGTTTTGTGCTGGGTTTTTTCAACCTTAATTAGATATTTGTGTTGTCAGCAGCTCAGACCATTCCTGGTCCCAGTGATTGTGCTATTGGTTTCCAAGACAAAAGGTATTTACACCCTAATGTGCAGAGTGGAAATTTTCTATTGGGTAGTAAATTTATCAAAAAGTAAAATGAAAGTAAATTGGTCTTTAGGAAACAGGAAACACCCACCAATTATGACTGAATTTAGTGAAGCGTTTAATCCAAAAGACATGGAATTGAAAGTTTAGAAAAACTCAATGCATTTAATTTCTGTTTGATCCAAAACAAGCTTTGTGCATGTTTCCTTGCTGCACTAAAAAAAAATGATCTCTTTCAGTTTGGTCCAATCTTTCCTGCCTTTTCCCCTTCCTAGTCAAGACTTGTTGGTGTGATCCCCAAACTGGAAGCCCACAGCCCACACAAGCTTGTCGGGCTCACAACTCAAAATGTTCTACAGAAATTATTTTGATTCTGGATTTCTGCAGGCAGAGCAGAGCAGAACTGCATATCACACATATCCCTGCATGAAACACAGAGGCTCATGTTTCCTAATGCTGAATAACTCCAATCATTGGCAACTAACTCCAAACAGAGGGTCAGTAAAAGCTAAATATGTAAATGGCTGTGTCTTTATTTTGGCTTTCATGTATGGTTTTCTCCTAGCCTTTTCTGGGTTGCTTTGTCTTACAGCTGTGCAAATATATGGGCTTGCCTTGGCCTGAAAATGATTTTTTTTCCCCCAAAAGACACAGTAGACAGAGCCCTTGAAATATACAGAGGAGATGGAATAGAAGAGGACTGTGATAACAGTGTTCAGAGTTTGTATTGTGTGCAGACAATGTATTTAAGCGTATTTTTTATACTGGAGCATATGAGTTTTTCTGGTTTTGGTTTGTTTTTTTTGGTTTGTTTTTGGTTTTTTTACACTGTGACCACAAATACAGATTGAAACCCTCCTTGATCATTTCTCTTCTAATCATTCTATTATAGCACAAACTTCTGTGAATCAACCAGACAACATATAAAAGCTTTTTTTGGTTTTTGGGGTTATTTTTTAAATCTTAATTTTTAAGAGTATTCCCCTCGACACAATTTTCATTGCCTGCGTTTCCTCCTGTGCTGTATTTGTCATTTTGTGACTGCTCAAGGTCCATTTGACAAAAACCCACACAAGTGACACACCAATGACATTACACAATGGCAGTGGTACAAAGGGCTAAATCAGTTTTTCATCCTCTGTTTTAAAACTGTTCACCAAAAATAGAACGAGCATGGAAATGTGTTTGGTTTTATACTTTTGAATGGTACATAGAGGTGTTCTGTGTGGAGGGAGCATTCATTATCCCCTGAGATCCTCTGTGGGTGCTGCATCTTCCTGCATCCTGTGCTTTAACTGGTTTTATCTTCTTCGTGGCACATGAGGTTTGGAGCACTGAATTTATAATGCTCCGTTGGGGATGGGGCTTCTTCTGTTTTTGATAAACTGGTAAAAATCCCCACAAAGTACAAATGTGTTCCGTTGCCATCGATATCCATTCTTTTTTTTGATTCAAAGTGTTTTTCTTGGTACTGAATGCAGCAAATGTACTGAACAAGAAATGCTCAAATGAATCTTTAAACAATCTCTTCCTGTCCTCAGCCTTTTGAAGCTTGAAAATCTTGCAGTTTATTTATGGGCTTGTATAGAGCAGCTATTACAATATTTTTTTCTGGACAGCATCCTTTTGTCAACAGTATGAAATCTTAATTGAATGAAATGTGAGTTTTAAAAATAGGTAATGTAGCAACAATGACTTTGCCAGTAAGTAGTAAAATAATTTAGTTTTGTTGTTTTTTCCCCCTCAAATAAATAAGAAATCTTAATTTCCTAAAAGGACTTTGTATTTGTTAAAATTATTCTTTTGCCATGGATTATAAACAACAGCATAACAATTTTTGTGTTAAAGTTTATACCCAGAGAATAAATGTACCAAGCCTTGCCAGCAGAAAGAGAACTTCTGGAATTCAGTACAGAATGCAGAACCAAGCTCAGGCCTTGCCTGAGTGGCTCAGAGACTGAAGTTTTGGCTCTAGGATGATTTCAGTCCACAGCAGGTCAAAAATGATGGGTTTTAAACTAATTCTTCTTCTATGAAAGCGTCATTACTGTTACAGTTTTATCTGAAAATGATGATGTAAGTCCAGAAACATCACATCTCAATCTCAGCTCCATCACAGGGATGCAATCCCGTAGCTCTCATTTTCAAGGTTAGAGCTAATTCTGTGATGATTTAACAGACTGCCAGCTGTGTTGCATAGGTGTGTAGATGTGGAAAAATAACTAGAGCAATTATATGCTGAAAATGAAAGATTGGAATTTAGATGAGAAAGTTTTTTAATCCTCTTTCAATAAACGCTCTTCCCTTTGTATCCTTTAAAATCATCTGGCAAGGCATACATAAAAGAAAGCTTTCTTGCTATTTTGTGAAACACGGAGGTTATTAACATTTATCATTCGTGACAGAATAATAAATTAGATCATTTTGGCACTGGCTTACATCATGTTTGCCTTTAAAAATATTTTCATTATATCTGTGTTATGCTTGGCTGGCCCCGTGTAGTGTGTCATGGATAGTTATTGCTATAATTGCCCTTGTTCACACAATTTTCCTTCTCGATAATCCCATATGTTCTTGGAATTCAGAGGCCATATTTCATCTTGTCAAGGGTGATTACAATGCTAAATGTACCACTGACATCAGCATCTTCACCAGGTGCTGACACATGACAGAAACATTGAGTCATGAGGGACTTCTGAGCACAGTTCGATGGATCTCTACCAAGCACCTTCTTTGACTGATGGTTCATTTGCTCAGGAGAGTTCCCAAGAGAGCTGGTTTAGGCTGTCTCCTTCACCTATACCAAAGGCAACTGCAATTTTTTCTCACCCCTGTTATTTTCTGTTGTTACTGAATAAAATCAGGCTTGATTGGCCATTGTATGTGTTCCTGTAAGCATTCTCCAAGCTAAACATTTGCTGATATCTGCTCTCAAACAGAGAATAAAGCATAAAGCAGTTCAAGACAAAAAACCAAAAAACAACCAAACTGCAGCACAGTTAGCTACTCTGCCATTGCAAAAACCTAGTTTTAGTTCATGCTCGTAATACTCTGAAGGAAAATGCAGAATAAAACAAACCCAAGTTTTTACCCTCTAAAATGATCTCAACTTAAGCAAATATCAAATGTTTCCTGGAAAACTTGGGCCTTATCTAGTAGGTTTTAGACAACTTAAAATTCATGCTGTGTTGATTGTAGAGTGTTTCCTTCGGGCATTTTTGTTTCAGATTCTGCACAGGTCAACTAAATGTGACTCTTCCATGATGTGATGTCTTCTTATGTATCACTAATCCATCAGATTTTGCCATCTCCAAAAAATGAGGGGGGAATACAGAAGCATGTGCTCCTAGAGGAAAAAAAGGCAAAGCTCAGTCCTCACACCAGCCTGTGGGCTTTTCACCCTTTGTGTTGGTGACTTTGTGGGAGGCGCTAGGTTCTGAAGCTTAGCAACTGTGAATATTTGCATGGACAGCTTTTTGCAGCAGCAGCAGCAAAGAGCATAATTAACTAAAAGATTATCTGTGGTGAGCTGAATATTGTGCATTTAGGTTGTATAATATGCATTAAAATCTCCAATGTGCAGTCAATAGAACATACTGCATGTTTACCTGTCAAACCAACATCAAGCATGCAAAAAGTATCCCAGAATCAGTCCTTAAAAGCCAGGCTATCCATTATTTGGTATTTCACTGCTTATATCCTCTTCAGGAGTGAACTTCTCCCAGCTGGAACCAGAGACTGCCTTGCAGGAGGTGGAATTTGCATCACTTAAACCTTACGGGAGAGAGCACAGCAGCTGTTTCTCCAGCCCAGCTGCAGAGCCAGGATGTGTTACCTGTCTTTGTCTCCTGTCTGCACGGTGCAGTTGCTGCTTCTTTCCATCTCCAGGCACTTCCTCTCCCTCAAACCCACTAAGGAAAATGAATAATCACAGAAAAAGTCATGTCAGTGCATTTGCTGCAGACAAAAAGCCACCCCAGTGCAGTAGTGTGGGGATTTCTTCTGGTTTTTTTCAGTAGGAGAGCAGGAATCACCCAGAGTGTCACAAATCTGGATTTCTGCATTCAGTTCTACGATGTAGATAGAAAAAAAATGTGTGAAAGACACTTTCTGGTTGTCGGAAGGCATTTCTGTCAAATTCAGTTATTATTTTACACTTGCTGAATAGTCTGCCTCAGACACCCAGTGCAGGATACATTTGTGCTGCAAAAGAAAATAACTCATGCTGTGCTCTGCCGTCTTGAGAGCGGAGATTATCTGGATCAGAGGAGACACTTAAGAGCATTTCAGTGGTCAGAAAGGGTAATAGTTGTACCATGACTTCAAAAAAGTCACTGCTATGAATAATTTCTCTTTGAATCCACAGCAGTTCAAATCAAACTTCTGAATCACACTTATTTTCTGGGCTGTCATCAGCCTAGACCCATGAAGGGAGTGGGCACCACAAGCCCAGGCAGCGAGCAGCCTGAAGCCCAGCGCTTGCTGCCCTGTGCAGTTACAGCTTGGCTCCGGGGCTCGGGCTGGATGGCAGAGCTCAGAGAGGTCTCACAAAGCCCCCACATGTGCTGGCACAGCAGGAAGATCGGCCCAAGGCAGCTGTAAGAAAGCTGGAGGCAAGGACAGCACCCTTAGCCCCGCTTCCAGCACTGAACGCAGCAGCTGCAGCGAGGTTCCCCACCCGGGGCAGGCCAGAATCCCCCCACAGAGCTCACGTGTGTCTGCAAACTCCCTGGAACACCTCCCTGCCCTTCCCTGCAGCTCTCACATTAACCATGACTCATAATGACCAACAACAAAACACTTGGCAGAGCAACTTTTAATAACGTCTCCTCATTAAGAAAATGTTTGGTCCCATGAACATCTAACTGCAAAAAAACCACAGTCCCTTCTGGCTGTGCATCAATGCAGTAATTTAACAAGGAAAGATAGATAATCTTCTTCCTCCATATCAGAGCTTTTCATTTAATAGAGCTATTTTTTCAGATAACAGCCTCGGTAATGACACCACAAGAAATGCACACTGGGAAGCTCAAAACAGCTAAACTCTACTTTCTCTCTGTGTACTATAATTTGTGAGACACTGCACCTTCCCAATGAAAAAGAAGAACTCAGAGCTATGGCCCCTTGTTTTCACTGCATAAATAGACAGCATCCCATTGTTTTAGCAATTTGAAACCTAAATTTCTAATCTGACCATTAGCTGCAAACAATTTTAATACTTTTTTAACGTTTTTCAGTTTGAATTGTATTTTTAGTTCATGACATTTAAAATTAAGCACATTTCAAACTCACAAATTCCAGTTATCTATTTGGCAATTAACACTCTTGAAGTGCATCACTACCACCAGGTGCCTCCCACAATCCTTTAAGAACAACATCACTTGTGTAGTCATTCCCCTAACTTCTCTGTTTCACCTACCTGGCATTATCTATTCAAGTGAAACTAGAACAGATGTCACAAAATATAGCCAATTTCCTCCTGCATGGTCTACAGGTACTGCTGCTTTTGCAGGATAAATTTTTGGGACTGGCACAGGGAAGAGGTTATGTTACCTCCACTTCTGCCTTCTGCTTTCTCTCCCTACAGATGGTGGGTTTTATAAAATGAAAGTGTTTGCAAGTCAAACTGTGTTTGTCTGGGACGTGAAAGGCAGCTGGGCTCCGTTCATGGCAATCAAATATGTTCACAGGTCTTTCTCCCTTCTTCATTCTTTTAAGCTGGTTACTTCCCTTCTCTTCCCATAAATACCTCTTCAGCTCATTTAACTCCTCAGGCATTTCTTACTTGGTCTTGCCAGAACTTACATCAGATACTGTAAATGTCCCTTTCTGCAATCTGCATTTTCCTTTTTTCCTTTAACATGGGGATATGACATTTCTCTGCCTGGCTGGGGGGACTGAGGTTCTATGAAAAACAGAAATTTGTGGCTGTCTATAAAGCCCGGGGGGTAAGTGGCTTGTTTGTAAACACTCATTTACAGAAATCCATCCTCAGCCCGGAGTTTTTCTGAAAACCTCCTCTCCAGACACTCTGTGAAACAGATCCCGAAGTGCTGTGAATCAGCATCAATTCAGCCACGGAGCTGGGGCCTCCTGCCGGCCCGTCTCTGGCTGACTTCTGCAGCAGCAGAACCGACCCCAGCCCTCCTGAGGGCTCGGATCCTGCTCCTTACCCCCCTCCACTTTTTGGCTCATGTTCTGAGAACCTCCTGCTTCCTTTGGGCTGGCCTGGTGTTTGGAATGGCAGCTGCTGGCTGAACACCACCTCTTGCTGCCTTATTTACTTTTATGCTCTGAACTTGGCATGTGAGGGATTTTGGGGCTCTTAAGATGCCAGTTTCTACAGAAGGCATTTTTCCCACATGGATGGATTGAGGGCAAATGTAGAAGTAGCTGGTTGGAATTTCTAACGCAGGTCTCTGCCCTCAGCACCATGCAATGGGCACAGGCAAGGGAAGATGAGTAGATTCCCATAATGGAGGTTATTTCACCTTTTACCACCAAACCCACAGAGTACTGTGGGAACGTGGCCCTGTCCAGGCCCAGTTTTACACCCTTGACTTGAGGCGGCCTTTGCTGGATGCTTCTTGCACTGCTCTCCGGCTTAGTTTCTCTGCTGCCTCATAACCTGCAAGGGTGCAGCAAGTAAAGGATTTATCTGAAAAAGGAAACAATTGATCCTGAAATTCATAACATCTGGATAAACCCTGCCTCAGATGTGCACAGCTGTGATTTGCTGTACTTCCATCCAAGCCACAGCCCACTCCCAGACAGGGGCTGCCTCCCAAGCCTGCCTTGTTCCCACAGTAGTTCAGCAGTCTCCATGGAAACCCAAACTGGAAGCAGCATTTAAAATGGATTTTCTTATTAATAATTTCATTGGCATTCAAGAGAAATAAAGAGGCCCTTACTGAGGGTTATGTCAGGGCTCCTCTGACATAAGCTACCAGAAGAGCAGCTTTTAATTCAGTCTTTCCCCAGGCCAGCATCTCCAATCTCTGGTTGGACTCGATTGTCTCCGACTGCTGCCACAGCCCCCGACTCTCCTGGTCTCTGTTGGTTCTCTGTGGGCCTCAGCAGTAAGGAATTAAGTTTCACTGCTCTAGGAGCCAAGCACCACAATAACAAGCATGAAAGGAGTGTCCTGATGGACCTACTGCATGACAAATGCAGTAAATCCTGATGCATCTCAGTCAAAAATTCATTCACTTCTTTTAGCAACTGAAGACACCAGGAGATTTAAAGACAGAACATAAACTGTGCCCTAATCCATGAAAAGTGTTCTCTTGAGCAGTTCTGTGTGCAATGTTTACAGTGTTTACATGCTATTCATTATTATTATAAATACAAATAATACTCTTGATGACAGTAAAAGGTTTGGTATTAATAGCAGTAAACTTTAGATCAGACCTAGACCCACACTAGTATTACCCGAAAAAGCCAATTTTCAATAAAGAAGGGAAATAAAACACTTTAAAACAACATAGCAGCAAGGAATAAAGAAGATAAAGGGCTTTTGGTTTTGTCTTTTCTATGAGGTAGGAATAGTTACTAAATCTATTTTGAAACATCATAAAATTCAGAACAAAATTTTTAAAAAATCCTCACAATATACAGACATTATATTATTTAGTGTTCCTGGAAAAAAACAGTCCTGGTGTATGATCCAAACTACGGATAAGAACTGGCAGCAAAGCAAATAGAATAAGAAATGTTATTTTATATAAGGAAAGTGGCAGAAAGAGCACATGTTTGTTATCTTGCTCAGAGCAGCCCAGTTCTCTGTCAGAAATGGCAACATTTACGATCAGCCTCATGAGGAAAAGTAGATAAAAGAGAAAAATAAGAAATGAAAGGTGGCTGGGGAGAGAGGAATAATTTTCCCTCCCTTCTATCTGGAAGGCCAAACTGAGGGAAGGCCAGCACACATTTCATTCTCTGTAAGCACGGGCTTACTCAAGGAGCTGGAGAGGCTCTGTCCCTTCCCTCTCTCCCAAGGATTGCTGCCTGGAGAAGGGTGAATCCTTCGAGTCCTGTGATGCTGAAACAGATACAGGCAACCCAAATCCACTCTCCAGATGGGAGCAGCAGCACCTGAACCTGCAGAGATAAGCAGAGAGCAGTGTTAGGTACAGGCATGAGCACCATGCCAGTACTGGGGCTAGGATAGAAATGAATCCTTTGGATGAACCGAAAACTCGCCTGTAACTTGGACTGAAAGCTTTGATTGCACCAAAAGCTTGTGCAACTATTGGTCTTGAGTAGGGTAGTCTTCCTGTGTAAGTTCCTCTACTCAGGCCAAAAGATGCCCATCACTCATTCTCAAGTGAGATCAAACTGTTTATGGACTCCAATTACAGAAAAACATCACAGAGGCAAAAGTTGCCTTCTGTTCTCCTCTAGATAAATAAATTCTATGAGACAAATGGACTGTAACGACTTAAATGTTTAACATTATTACACTGTTTCCCTTTTTTTGCTATTATACTTATCCCTGATAAACTTGCAGCACTTTTTCCAATCTCCTAATTACTGCCAGCTATAACATAATAGAAGTTTCCCTTAGAATTTATACCCTTGGGATATTTGTTGCTGATGGAACCCTTTTCCTTACAGTTAAGAAGAATAATTAAAGACTTACATCCAGCTGAACAGAATGAGTCATATGCGTTGCTGTCAAAGTCTGTCTAAGGAGTGATTGGTGCCTACCGTTCCTCTGCTTCCCATTCAGGCAGAAATCATTAGAAAAGATTTAATCAAGAAAGAGTAATGAACTTGATAGAAGCTGGCCAGACAAATGAGAAAATCACTTGACTTCTGTTAAAAGATGCTGGATTTTTTGAGTTAGGCCCTACATTTTTTATTGAGTTAACGTAACCTCAGTTGTCCATTTCAGCTGAACTCCTGTTTCCCAGCTATAAGTCAAATTCCAAGTCAGATGCAAGCCTGCTACTCTTTAGAGATTCCTGTATGCACATAGGTATGTATCAGTATGTCTACATACCTTAAACTTACGATCTGAAAATCTGGGCTGTTTTGGCTATCTTGTATTTTCATTACTTTTAATTCTCTTGCCTCATTTATCTTCCAGTTAAACAAAGGACGGTGAAGCAGAAAAACACAAGTTGCCATCAGGCTGTCATAATTTGGTAGTGACTGTTTACAGGACAGGATCTTTCAGGATTGAAAGATTTTTCCCACAGAAAGGCTACAGACATTTTGGACAAATGTAACCATTGACATTATCCAAAGATAAAAATATTATAATTAATAGTATGCTACAAATAAGAGAAACAACTGAATACCATCCCATTTTAGTAGATAAGCTCTCCAATTTGAAGCCTAATGGAGTCAATTTGTTGAAAGACTTCCAATCATTTCAGTACGATTTATGTCATGTCTTATTCTGGAACTGGCTGAGACATTGACGTTTATTAACTCCTTCAGAGTCACTACTGGTGTTCAGGCTGTCTGCTGAAATCCTGTCACAAATGCTCACAGTTTGCCATTCCCATGTCATTTTTAGTTGTATGAGTCAGGTGGCAGTGATTCACCGCAATAATATTGAAGACTTACAAAAATGGAATATTGCACTAGGTTATACGTAGTGCCAGCTAGAAAATATTTAGTCACTTGTTGGGTCTGTTTCCTCATTTGGTAGAACTCATGATGAACCAGAAATGTGTGCATCAAACTTGGCTTCTGGTAAAAAAAAGCAATATTGGGATAAATCACCCTCACACTTGCATGCCTACTTTTTGTGTTCAGGTCAAACACTCAGATGTTCTTGGGGAACCAACACAGGTACAGACCCTCTTCAATCAGAGTTTGCTGCTGAGTTCAAGTAAATAATGTGCTACTCTTTTGGTCAAATTTTTCACCTCAGGATATGTTTGTGATTCACTGGTTACCAGCAAGGAGTCCTGAGCAGAACATTCCTGTCTGAGACAGCAGTTTACAGTACGTGCCATTTCACTTCAAAAACGAAAAAACACAAGGTCTTTCTACAGAAATGTAATTTCAGAATGGAAATGTGAGAGGAAGAAAGATATCTGTGGAAATCAAAAGCAGACACTGTGTCTTCAGAGTTTTTCTATCCCATATATGAAAAAAATTCCATTCCCTGCCTCAGTGTTGTCTTTTCACATCTCCTGGTGTGAATCTCATTCTGGATCTGTGCCACACTGATCCATCATCTCTCTAATGAATACATAAGGGACATTTCCAGGAAAAATGGGAAAGCAACATGAAAACACTAATATTTTGTAGCCAGGTATTTGTATCTGAAGTGCAACCTCTCCCTCATACTGCATTCCATGATGAAGAAAATTGTGTTTCAGGGAAAATGCCCTAACTTAAAACAAAACAACACAAGGTACTCAGCAGTCCAGTATCAGAGTAGCAGTGGAGATTTCTCAACCCATTAAACAAGTCCTTGCTTTTCATCTCTGTTTTAAATTAAACAAGCGGGAAAAGAAGCAAATACTCCATGTCACCCTGCAAACACAAGTGTACCGAGATGCCACCTAGACTTAAAAAAGCCAAATGAAGGTGGCTCATCAATCCTACAAAACTCTTTTACAGGAAAAGCAGAACTCTGCAAACAGCCAAATGTTAAAAGAACAATCTAAAATCTATTTGTTATCGAGGCAAAGGACAAGCAGCTCCCACATCCCTGATTTGGCTGGATGCCCTTCTCCCAGCAGGCAGCACCATGGGGAGCTGCAGCTGTGCTGCCTTTGGCTCTTTCAGCTGCCCCAGGCGGGGCTGTGCGTGGAGCACATGGAGCACAGGACCCAGCCTGGTCTGCTCTGCAGCACTGAAGGCTGCTCAGTGCTGGGCAGGAAGGGCTCATGCCTTAAACGAGACATGAATGGGGGACAGTGTCAGGTGGTGGCACTGGACAGACTCAGGAGCTCAGGAGCTGTCCTGCACCCCAGGCAGAGCATTCCCCTTCTGGCCTGATTATTTTTCCTGCAGGCACTTCCCATTTCAGAACAACATGTGAGCGGAGAATCATTCTTCATTTGCACAAGGATAAAAGGCATTTGATTACTTTCTCCATGCACTAACTGGACCCTGTTCAATAAACTCATGAGCACTTCCCTGGTTTTTGCTTAACCTGAATTCAAACCCAACCTATGCAGGCATTTATAACATGCTGCTGAGTACTTAAGCTGTATGTTTAAGTAGCCTGCTTCAATTTTTTTCATGCCATTGCACTAAGCACCACAAGGTCTAAAGGATTTGAACAGCTAAATCCTGCTTTCATAAGTGACTGGGCAGCTGGAAGGCCAAGTAGTAAAAGGCACTGAACAGGTCTTAAAGTCTAAATCACGTAGGCACAGACATTAAAACACCCTCAACTCCTCAAATGGGAATGGAGACCCAGAAAAATGTTCAAATAGCAGCTATGTCCAATTACTTCCAAAAATATTTTTGAAGATACAGCTATGTGGCTTTGGTCCCGTGTCACTAACGATGTGACTTAGACTCCTAAATCAGCTAGAAGCTTTCAAAAATGCTTCCTTTTTTCTTTCTTTAAAACACAATTTGTAATAATTCTGGGAGGGGCACTTCTAATGTAACAGTTATTAATTATTTCAACTTTTAATGTGTAATGTCTTTACACAGTTGCAGACAGCTATCGCTTGGCAGCAACAGACTTCCCTTTACCAGAGATTTCAGTGCAATACTTCTTTAGTATTTGAATTTTAGTCTCTGAAACAATAATGGTCTAAATTATTTCAGTATTTTCTTTGCATCCCTGCTAAAGGAAAAGCAATCTCACTCCAGTCAAAATGGTTTTTATTGTCCATTGATCTATATAACCAAAACCTACAGCAACTAATTTCCCAGATTAAACTAATAAATTAAGATTGCCTCACTAGAAACCTGACTATGGCGAAAAATAGGCACTAAGGGAAAGAGATTTACTGAGATGAAAGAAATCTCCATTTTAGCTGCACTTTCACAGTTCCTTTGGTCAGGATTAGCTGACAGTTATCAGAGTCCAAGATAAAGATATATAACGTTTAGAAATGGCACCTAAGCTATTATTCCAGACAACAAGCAGAGTGCGTTATTAATCTTGGGTTCTTAGACCAACTAAATTGCTGTCAGTAAATCAGTAATTATTTATGGAGCTTCTTTACAGTGAGTAACTAAAGGACGGAAATTATTTATCTCATAGTTGCTCTGCAGAGTAAATTCAATAATTACCTTTTGCTAACATGTAGTGCATGAGGGTGCACTTGCTTGGGGAACTTCTGCTGTCACATCGTGCCCAATGGTACGTTGTACTCCTGCGTTCAGCACAGCGTTCTGAGTGTCAACCAGACCCTGCTCGTGTGAATTCAGCTCCTCTTTGCATGAGCTCGGCGGAACTGATACACACGGAAACCTGGGGGTCCCACCAAGAAATCTTGTGCACAACAAAATCTGGTTTACAGCTTTCCCTGCAACAGTCATCACCACCTACTTCTGTGGCTGCAACATGTCCAGGGCTGGAGCCAGTTCTTAATGAGATGGGCGGATTTTCCATCTCTAGTTACCTACCCTAGCAGCAGCCAGAACAAAACTGAAGAATCTGTTAATTTGACAAACTTGCCACATACAGGATTAAGTCCACAGCTCTTGAGCAGTGTGAAGAAAGAATTGTCCATACTACTCACAGGTTCCCAGGTTACCAATCCCCCCCAAGTCGGAGAATTAAAAATAATGTGAAATTCAGTATATCTATTTTTAATGTTATGGCATTAAAAGCAATTTGTACACGTATTATTTTAAGCAGATATATCTAATAAAGAAAACTCCAGACTGGAAAAGGCTGAAGGTGATAAAAAAATGGAATTTTGGGGGGCAGATGAATTAAAAAGACTGTAGCAAGAACATGTAACTGGAATCTGCAACAATTCAGACAGCTGAGATGACTTTTTGCTATACCAGTATTGTTGCTGTTTCATAGGAAATAAAATCATATCAGAACTGCCCTTGCTGAAGGAGGTCTAAACAGATGTGTTGTTATTGCTCACACACCTGGATGCCCTCAGACCCAGGACAGGGAGAACAGCATTGTTGTGCTACAGATGTGTGCAACAGAAGTGTTGGCCTGATCCTATTTCTGTGCTTTCTTTTAAAAAAAATTAATATTTTCTAATTACAAAAGAACAGTCTGGAGACTATATAGACATGAAGTAGATCAAAATCCATAGTGAAACTAATGGAATGTCTGGAATAATGTCTAAATTAACCAGTAGGAAAGACTGTTCAAGTACAGTGAGCTCCTGAGAGTTTCTCTGCAGAAAGCAGAACATGCTGGAGGCTTTGAAGATATAGACAAGCACCTTGGAACAGTCTCTCTAAAACCCCCACAAGCTTTAAGTTAAAGAGACTCCCTGTTGTCCTTCTTCTCAAACACACAGTTTACTGCAGTGAAAAGAGGCCAGGAACTCCTGCGGAGAGCCTGCCAGGACCCGGAATTGCTGCAGGAGCTAACTCCTGCCATTTGCTTGGATTTTGCTACTCACTGGGAAGAAAGGATTAGAAGGCATTAGTTCCGCTCCACAATCATGAAAGCTGTTTTGCAGCCAGGATTTAGGAAACCAGCAGCATCCTGCAGAAGCCAAGCTGGCATAGCTCTTGGGAAGTCTTCCTAAAGGCCATCTACATGGATGGGGAGGGAGGAAAAAAATCGTCTGGATCTGATTAAAGATTTTAGATGTGGCATAAGTGAATAATAACCCCAACAGAATGCAGCACATGAACAATTCTGCTCTGTGCAGAATCCTCCGTGTGCCTGTTAAACATTTAAACACTATGTACTTTTCATTTACATTTAAATTAAACTGGAGTCATTCAGTTCCCAGGCAAACACCCATGGAAGTTGTTGAAAGAGTTTGCAGCACTTTCAAATGGAAGGTAATCACGGCATCACCTTGCACAAGTACTCCACGTTCCTGGAAACAGCAGCCGGCTGTGATTTCTTCAGAGCTCTAATTGGTGCGCCCTTGCCTCTATTATTTCACTTTGCTCAGCATGAGCATAACCAGATGCTGGTTTTTCAGAACAGAAAAAAGTGATGCTTTAGATGTGTGAAAGTGAAGGGTTGGAAACATGATAAAACCAGCTCCCCCAGGAACTGATGAGAGATCAGATGAGAGAGATGAAAGAAAAGCTAAATGATACATGTAAAACTATCGTCGTTGAGGCAGCGTGCAAACCTCTGGAACTGGAGTACACCTCAGTCAGAGCTGACTTGAATTTACAATTCATTACAAACTGAGAACCCAAAATGGGTTGAAAACGGGATTAAATACGTTTCAGTTGTGTTCAAGGCAGCAAGGTCCATTTCCACATAAAATGAAGCTTCCAAATGACTCCATGTTGAGAATAAAGTGAGGAACACAGGAAGGTTTGCAAACACCACCAAAACGGAGCCTACTCACAGAAATGTGTTTGGGGCTAAGACGAAGTAAAGCAGGGATTGAACCCCCTTGAACTGATCGACTGTTGCCTGTACCCTGCTGCGAAGAGCATCACACCCATGCTTCCAAGAGAGGTTACCTCAGTTACCTACAAGTGTGGTCCCCGGACTCTCAGGATGCCATCAGCCAGGGCCATGGACTTCTGGACATTTCCTACATAACCTTTTATTTCAATGCTGCCATGTGCATTCACTGCATGGTTCCAGCAGCTCAAGGAAGCAAGAAATGTTCCATAGTACGTACACAACATCGATGTCTATCTGTGGCTCAGAGCAGGAGCTGCAGCCCCAGGGCTGTGTGGCCTGGAGGGACATGTCACTCTCTGACCCTGAACAAATCTCTTGTCTTCCAGCTACCAGGAAGCCAGAGAAATCTGTGGACAGGTTTAGCACCCAGTCCACATTCTGCACGTACTCACCTTCAGGGCTGCGGCTAAATCCAGGGCCATAGCTAAATTCAGATGCCACAGCAAGAGGAAAATAAGAGAACGTGTACAATTACCTGCTATTTTAATGAGCATTTCTGGCTGTAATCAAAAGAATTATAAATACTGGAGAATTCGCATAGCAGAAAACAGAATTATTAAATGCAAGTGGTGCCATATCCTACCTGCTGCTGAGAGCAAAGAGCTGCAGACAAACTCTGCTGTGATCCCTGGGCCCGCTTTTACCTTATAACTCAAGGTCTTAGATGCACTGAAGCATCTCACGTTGGCTCAGGCTACGCAGTTAACTAATTCAACTGACATTTCATTTTAATTTCTTTGGTACAAGATCAGCCCCTTTTGTTCCTCTGTGCCATCTGCGAGTACAAAACATTATCTTGTCTTAATTTAAATTATTATAACAAGCCCATTCCAGGTATAAATTCTGGCAAGATTTCAGATCTTTGCAGAAGGCCAGTACCACGCTTGTGGCCAAGTTAATCCCCACTTAAACTTTGTGAAGTTTTGAATTTGATTTAACTGAGGCACAGAATCTGCTACAGCTTCTGTTCAAAGTCGATTTCATGGGATTCTGTGCTGCTGCTGCTTCAACGAACTCTTCTCTCCTGCCTGTGGACCTGCACACAGCTGAACATCCATTCTTAAACAGAGATTTTATGAAAATTTTTATTCAAGTCACATAAGGCAGAAAGATCCAAGCAAGAAATAAAATCTGGTAGATGAAGACTTGCAATGTGCTTGATTAGACAAATTGCTTGAACTACTATGATTACCAAATAAATCCATGCACAATTCCAAGTTTACTTTCAGACAGACAGCCAAGGGCTAGCTATAATCAACATCCTGAGTTATTCAGCAAGTTCCAATCTGATCTGTTCAGAGCTTTCTACAAAAAAACATTATCATGCTATCTAAGCCATATTCTTTAGTTTTCAGTCCTAAAGCTATTTTCCTTCCAAATGTAATTGTCTCTGTAAAAGGGTTCCCCTCTGTCTCTATCTGCAATTGTAGTGTAATAAAATGTATTTTGTTTGATCAATATCAAGAAACACCCTTTTCTGTGTACTTGCAAACAGGGAAGGAATGTTATTCCCAGCTGCATTACATCCAAATGCAAAGCATCAAACACTTTCATTTTGTGTCTGATTTTTTTTATAAGCTAAATCTATGCATTTCTTAGTTTAAAAACACAACTATTTGCATGTGTAGGTAACTATGCAACCACATGCACATTTTAACCAAAATAATCAGGAAATGATCACAAGTCAGCAAAGAGTTTTTAAACAGAGGAGAAAAGAACTTTGATGGAGGAAAGGCAAAGGATCCAGGGAAATGCAGAGGATGGAGAAGATGCAGAGCTGGATGTGGTACGAAGGAAGGAAAGGTCTTAATACAGCCTTGGACAAATATCTGGCAACAAACCAAATACTCTGCAAGCCAGTACGGTGAGGAAAAGCTTGATACTAAACACTCAGCATCGTATTATGATTAAAGAAGCAAAATTGTATTTCTACAAGCTGCTTGACAAGGTAAAAAGAAGTTTTTTATCTCAAAAATATGAACTTCCTCCAAGACAAATCAGCTGAGGAAAAAGAGCAACCAAAATCGATTTTCTGATGGACAGAAAGACAATGTGTTTATGCTTTAGATCTGGCAATTTTGTTCTCTCACCTTCAATGATCCATAATCCTCCCCCCACCTTTCAAGATAGACGGAAGCTCTTTATTTTACAGAGATTTGTTTTTATACTCAGTCTCCCGTCAAGAAAGGCACCTGTAGCTCTGACAAACATCTCCAGGCCTCGCTAATCAGTGCTTTTGTTTTCTTTACAGCAAATTTAACACAAAGGTTGTAGGGAGAGTCACGGAGACTGATGACCCCCATTTCGTGACAAATGGGAACAACACTGGGAGTCTCAGCAGAGGCTGCTCCTCGCTGATTGAACAATGTGCTCCAAGCCCAGCTGAGATGGCTCATTTGTAAGGGCGAGATGGGAATTCAGCTTTCATGTCCAGTTAGTCTTTGGTGTGTCTACCTAGCCTCAAAGCACAGGCTCCAATTAGTGACATCAATCATCTCTCCCAAAACTATTATCGCACAACTACCCCCTCAGTTTTGATCAACCGCGGAGCAGTCCTAGCTGGGAGCAAATAGATTGTCCTTCTCACATTTGGAGTATGACTTCAAATAATATTTGTTGTAGGCAAGAAGTATTTTTGACAGATATATTTGATAAATGGTCCAAGGGAAAAAGATAGGTTGAAATGTTAAGAATAAAAGTGCTGGATCTATTAATTAAAATGGGCTTTGATTAATACAATCATTATCTATGAAACAGAGGTGCGTAATGAGGAAAGATAAAAATAGAGTGAACACCATATGATAAAGCTGAAAGACTGCTGTAATGATGGGCTAAAACACCTATAGGTAGCTGAGCCCAAAGAATCGTATGTCTTCTGTTTATCAACATGCTTTTGAACAGTTTTAGAGAGAACAGCACTAATGATTAAACAAAAAAAAAAAATTGTGCAGATTCCTCAGATGTTTTTTTAAACCTCTCCTTCAGCTTGGAACACAGGCATGAGTTGGTTACTGTAAATTCATGCCATCATTTCTTTGTAGGCCAGACAGGAGAAACACTTCATAATATGGACTTAAAATAAAAAGCCTGAGTGTGTACTACTAAAAACCCAGGAAACCTGAAATCACAACAGTGCAGGTTATCTAAAGAAACAAGAACAGCGTGTTTCTGGAAGCAATGGGGTGTGTTCTCTCCTGATTTTCTAGTGTATTCCAAAATGTTCCTCTGAACTCTTTAATTTTGAGACACCAAGCCTCTCCCCCTTCCCCACTTCCACTCATCTGCAGGGACGTGTCTGCCAGCACATTTTTCTCAGGGAGGAAGCTCCCCTGCTCATGAAGAGTTTAGCATCTCTTCTTTCTTTTTCTACTGAAACCAAAATGCCCCATCTCCTGGGTTCTCATTGATCTTATTTTTGAAATAATGCATCCACACATTAAATACTTTGAAATAATCTAAATGCAGACCCCTTTGGCTTTCTTGTTCTACTTTTTTAATAACTACAAATATTAATAAGTTGCACTTTATTCTCTCTCATGAGCTCCTAGAGTATGAAACAGAACTCTACCAGAATTCCCTGAGACAGTTGTTAGGCCTCAAAAATGGAAACCTTGCTGGACCTTGGCTGAAGGTCTGGCATTATTCTGCTATACGATGCGGTGGGGAATGCCAGATGATGTTCCTCCTGCCTACTCAGTCTTAACCTTCAGGTCTCCTGCACAGCATTGAATCTGTGCTCTTCCCGTAACAGCAGAAGGGCTCATAACCGTGTTAGAAAGTGAGGGCTGAGAAAGCCCATTATAAAGCACAAACCACCACTCACTGCTGCAAATCATCTCTTGGTAACTAATGCAAATGAGTCCCCAAAGATGTATTTACTGAACCAGACAGCTGCACAGGAAAAGAAATGGCAGCTTACAGCTTCTGCCTGTAGGTGATGGTAAAAATGAGTTGCTTTTCATAATTATAGCAGTGCAGATTTAAAAGAGGGAAGAAGAAAAAATTTCTTTGCTGAGGTTTAAAACCAGTGACTCTCTCCCATCACGACCCTTGGCAACAGGCCTGACTAACCAGCACCTAATTAATCTGTGATGCCAATCTGTATCAATGGCATTTCTTTAAAACAGAGAAGGTTATCAAAATGTAGTTCTGCAAACCAGTGTAGTTAAAAAATGGCAAGATAATGTCGCTGATTAGGCGCAAAGTGGTTCGGCCTGTGCCTGCACGCCACGCTCCTGCAGCGGCAGCGGCCCACAGGCCCTGTGGCGCTGTGCGGCCTTGCTTTGAGGCAAGGCAGCCCACAGCACAATTCCTGCCCGGGCCCTTTTCCATCCCCAGCACAAAGCGTGAGGGGGCACACGGGGAAGGAGCCTTTGCTCTTGGTGCATCCATCTCTGCTTGCCCTGTGCCAGCCCGCTCGGGCTCCGGGAACTGAACTCTGTCACCAGCCGGCTGCAGCTCCACTGCCTCGGGGAGGATGCAGCTGGTCACCCTCTCACAGGCACTAAGTTTCTGAAGGTGCAAAAGCCATGTTTTGCTGGAAATAAACTTGACAACGTTTATCTTAGTAAAATGCATAAGGACTGCATAATAAAGAATTGCATATGTCATTGTTTTATCACCAATATAATGATCAGAAATTATTTTCATTTATCTTTTGAAAATGCTTTTCAGCTTCTTGGCCTCCAAAGTGTTCTATAATCACTGATTATGATTCTGAATTTATGAAGCATTTGGACTAATGCTCAGCTTTTGGCGCATTTCAGCTCACCTGGAATGGGCACAGTCATTTTGGACATGGGTAATTTGCACTGATGCCGATGCCTTGCTGGATCAGGCTGAAAACCTTCAGTGCCTGAGATCATTCGGCTGCTGCTAAGGTGCTGAGCAGGATAAAGAGGCTGTGGGAAAAGAATGGAAACTGGATGATGCACAGAACTGGCTAATGCTCTGTGTTTCGCAAGTAAGGTTTCGCTGCATTTTTCCTTATGAGCTTTCTACACAAACTGTCACATCTCTGAGCCTGTTCTTTGCAGGAACCTGGCAGGATGAGCAAATTAATGCATGGCCTCTAACATGTCTGTGTCAAACAGTGCAGAAAGCTTCCAGACTCACACAGTTTAGAAGAACAAATAAACCATGTACCCAATACACAGTAGCCACACTAATTTGGAGAGCAAAATGCAAAAACAATTATTTGAGATAAATATTTAATATCCTTAATGCTTCCAACAACACTTCCAACATGTCCAACATTTACTTGCTCTTTTTTTTCTCTCCAACTCTTGGCTTCTGCAAATGCTGAAAACCAGCTGCGGACCACGATTACATCAAATTATTTTACTGAGTAAACACTGGGTCAATCCATTTTCCAAACATGTCAACAGAAATTTTTCACATTTCTTCCATAGAGTGCGAGGCTGATTCTAAAGCAATTGTAGTCATGACAATGATGGTCCAAATGTATCTCATCTTTTTCTTCCCGTTTTTAGCGTTAGTTTGACTGAAAAAGTCTGAAAAATCCCCAAGACAACTTCAAATACTCCTCTTCTGACCTTATTTTGCCAAACTTAATTAAAACCAGAAAGCAAACTGTTACTTATTCCCATACTGGTTTTTGTTCCTGTCATGTACTAACTGAAAGACAAAAGGAAGTTTATCCTTTAGGAGTCATAAATCCCAACTCCCTTCATCAACGAGGGCTTCAAAGCCTAGCAGCTGGTTTGAGAGCAGATTTAGAAGGAGTGGTAAAGGTTTTGTGTCATTTGCATTTTAACATCAGGTTTGTCTACTGTTTTTTAAGTTAAATTGTGGAGATCCATTCTCTGCACTATCTCTGTAACTGGTCTTCCTTTACTTTTCCCCGCTTGTTTCCATTCAAATCCATTGCAGCTCTCCTGACTTCACCAGCAGAAAAAGAATGGGCTTTTAATCTCTGGGATGGTAAATCTGTAAGTCCCAGTCTCTGAACACAGCAGGTGGTAAATAATTTCTGACTTCCTTGGTGAGAAATATTGCTCATGAAAACTGAGGTGGAAATCCTGAGGACACCTGAAGATGTTTTTGAATAGGAGGTTTTTGCTGGTGGACATCTCCAAGACAGATGTCCAAATCTGGCGCTCTGAGCCATACAGATGGCAGAGCCTGCAGCTGCAAGGAATTGTTTCTTTGCTAATGCGTGTCTGGACAGAGAATTGTGCCTTTATCTGTAATCTAAGTAATGTCTTCTGAAAACAGGCTGAGGAAACCAGATCTACTTACTGTAGGAGTAATTGGTATGCATTATAAAGAAAAAAACAAAACCCATTTCAAGTGTAATTTCAACTATCCTCTAGCTCTGGCCTTAGGGAAAGGAAATTCTAAGACTTACTCGCAATGTTCCCTTATTTTGAAGAACATTTCATTTTGGTTTCAAAATTATTGGCAGCCCACATTAATCTGGCGGGCTCCCAGGTGTATTCCTGAAACGTAGTTACATTAGAAACAGCCAGGAAATGCATTTTGTGTGTTCCAGTAGAGAGAAATGGATGGAAAGTTTCCTGAGGCTTCGTTTCTCACATTATCATATTTGATTCAACTTTATAAAAATTTAATTTGCTTTTGACCGTTGTTTAATCAGTTCAATTACTATCTTCTATTATTTTCAGCCTTTTGTCCATATCTTAAACTTCTGAAGCCCACTTTAATTCATTATAAGCCTGGCTACCTTGGCATTTTGAACTCTATGATTTGTATGACAAAACCAGCAAAATGCCTGGGATAAGGATCATCTTTCTGTAATGGGCAGGAGCTGGCCTCTCCTACATCAATCTTGGGGGAATAGGAGAATCACTCAAACAATTCCCTTCTAGATTAGGTCTTCTAGCATACAAAACTTTATTTAAGAATATACAGCCAAATTTCTCACCTTTATCCATTGGGGGCTGAACTCTTTATTGCTTCTTTAGAGACCTTTAGAATATAGCTGTCTTTTATACACAATCCCTTTCTCACTGTGTTGGCAGTTTAAAAGAGGATCAGGAAAAAGCAACAAATAATTTACTCCCACTCTAATGCTCCTTTAAATGGTCAGAAAAGAGTTTCAGTGCAAACTACAGTCAGATCTATTGCTAATACCCAGCAGCATATCATGAAAGGAGACATATCAAAGATTAAAAATAATAATCATAAAAATCACCCGTGGAAAAGAATCCATCCAAAGTTGTTATTCGATGGCTGGAACAGAAAATGCATTCTCTACCTGAGACTAGTAATGAGTCATCCAAGCAACTTGGAATGAAAAGCATATCGAAGGGATATTAAAAATAAAAGGATTTGGAATCCAAAAATAAGTAAATATGATGATTCCAGGCAGGTAAATACTTCAGGAGATTACTGAAAAAGATGGGATTAATATCAATCTTATCTCCAAAGCAGAGGAGTTAAAAGTGCATCTGGCAATCTGCTGGTGTTATTGGTATAAAAATGCATGCTAGATGGCAGACAGGATTCAAAACACACCTCTTTATTCCCCCTCCCCCCCAGATAAAGAAGGTCTGAAAATAAACAAGAATAACTCACTGTATGAAAACATGGACTGGCAGAAAGGTAAAAACAAAATGGAATTCAAGTCTCCGTGACAAATCTATCTATATGCAGGCTTCATTTCACACACTTTTGGAAATTAAGATTAAGGCGTGGGATGCAGGGTCACAGCATTCTGGGTGCTTTGAAGCAATATATTGAATTACATTGCAGGTCAGATTCCTCCAGAGACAAGAGATAAAGTCATCTTCAAAAACTGGAAAGGACATATGAGAAATGCAGGCTAAAAAAATCATAAGTTAGCTAGGGAAAAAAAATGGAAAGGTAAAAAGAAGAAGCTGTTGGAGAATATAAATGTGTCTGTTCTACCGTCCGCAGGACAGTGCCAGGGGAGGCAAGGCGATGCCAGTGGCTGATTGCAAAGTGTGACACATGTTCTGCAAATTGCTGGAGCAGAGCCACAAGATCCTGACTCACTCCACCAGGGAGTTAGGGCGTATCAGCCAACCCCAGAAACAAATCCAGACCCCCGATACCACAGGCTTCTATCCCATGGCTCTAGGTCCAGGACAATTCTTACATTGAAGAAAGTTAGATACCCAATCATAGAAAAATTAATCAAGGTAATGAGAATGACTGATAGCTAAGAGAACAGAGCTGTGTTTCTGAGACTGCAGAAATTCAAAGATCACTTCATGGGGTTAAGGCCAAATTTGCAAACGTCTGGGTACCTAAAGGTGAACGTTCCTGTCTCTATGGGTTTGCAGGGGCTACCAGGCAAGTCAGGCAGACAGAATGTCAGGGAGGAGTCAGAATCTGCTGACACACTTCAGCACTTGGCAAATGTCAGCGAGGTCTGTCTGAGCCCTCAGACGCTCAATGCTCTGCAAACCCGAGCCAGGCTCTGCTTGCTGAGGCAGGGAAGAGCCAGGGCGACAGGAAAGCCAAACCCGCTGTATCCTCCAGCCCCACACCGTTTGAATTTCACCCACAGAGCTGGGTGCTTTGTGTGATTTTGAGCTATGCCAGATCTAGAGCTGCTCTGTGTCGCAGCGGCAGCCTGAAATAATCCCACAGTGCGGCTAAATCTGGCTCATTTTATAGAACCTGTGGCAGCAGAGTGAGTAGTATGGTGCCCCTGAAAGGTTTTCAGTAATGCAGACCAGTTCCGCACCTATAACAGCACACAAGCTTTTGCAACAGGCAGGTGAAATCTCAGTGGAAAAACAGATAACAGTGACAATAGTGCAACAAAAAAACCCCAGCTGTCCATTTGTCCATATACTGTTACTATTCCACATAAGTCTCTTTAAACACAGGTATGGTATGTTAATTCCCTCCTAGACCTCCAGCCAAAATCATCAAAAACTGTGATTATTTGTCTTTTAACTAATTAGCTATACCCTCTGAGATGTTCTTACATGCATTAAGATCCTATCTGTACAGAACATAGATATCAGTCTATGACAGAGAGTGGTAATTTATTGCAAATTGGGAAAAAGGGTAGCTAATGTCCTAAAATAACAATTTCTGCAGAAGGCCTTCTAATCAACGTCAACATCCATGCACTTGAGGTGTCCTTGAGGAATTTAATGTGCTTCTTGTACTAATGATATTTTTTTCTGTAAAGTTAATGCAATAATTTTCACATCATTTTAATGTGTTGGTACTGTTCATTAAAGCAAAGATTAAGTTGCCAGATGATAGCATGCTATTAAATCTAAAAAAAAAAAACAAAAAACAAAACCAGAAGAAGAAGAAAATAAATTAACTATTTTGACACTAACTAGGCATAATTAATGGCTATCAGAAGTGGATTTCCAAGCAATAGTACACAGCTTGTTGACAGCAGGACAAAAATTCCATGAGAGCAAAGGTACCAAATTGTATTTGAAGCTCTGTAGAGGTTTGTGTGAAATATATGTAAAAATCATGTGATGGAAATCTGAATTTCCAACTCTTGTGGCTGCAGCATGATCTATCTGTATACATCAAATGATGTATCAACAACTGCTGAAGGCTGCTAAGCAACACGGAGAAGAAAAAAAAGTACAGGTAATTTGCACTATCTGAAAAAAGAACAGGGTAAAACTTTTTTTAAAAGACTTTATGAAGTACTTGTCAAAAACCAGTGACACCACAGCAATGCCCAATAGGTGTGTTTTTCAGTTCTATATTTAGAGAAAAAAAAAAGGTGTGATCTGCAGCCAGAAGTAAATGTCAGGAGAGCTCACTGGGGGTGGTTGGATGGGGCAGTGCCAGGACTTCCCAGAGAGAGGAAAGAAATGAGTCCTCCAGTTCTGCCTGAGCCCAAAGCATCCCTGACCCCAAACCCAAGTGCTCCTCTGCTATTTCCAGTGCAGCAAGCAGGTGAAGGACAGAGATCACACAGTCAGTCAGGGCTGATTTACAGAGCACCCAGGTGTTCATCACACCTTTAATGCAAAAGCAAAAATCATACAAACGGCTACCAATTTCACAGCTCTGTTTTCCTGCTTATATTGTAAAATACAGGTAAAATGACCCTAGTGAAGGTTTCTGGGACCAGGTTACTGTCAATAAGGAAAGCCAGGATTCAGGCCCTTGCTATCAAATGCACCAACAGAGAATTTTTACATCTGCCAAGGTGACAGACAGTTAGAAATGCTGGTTTGCACAGATGGTTTTCTTGTAGAAATTCGCTTAAGCAGAGCATTTCTTTATTTCAGGTTTTGATAGTGACTGTGTACACAAGGACAAAGAGCAGTGACAGGGCACAGACAACGAGCCAGGATCTCAGAGCAAGGCACATTAAGGGAGGCAATTGTGCGAGATACTCGAAGTCGATGGCCTTATGCATCTGCTTGAGAACGAACATAAGGCCTTGGCTCCGCGTTTTATACCAGCTACTCAGCTCTAGGAAAAATCTTCTGCTCTTTAGTTGCAAAGCTCTGTGTGAGCTTGCATGGCTGGAGCAATGAGCAGCACAGAAATCGTTATTGTGTCCAGGCTTTTCAGCTCCACTTTCATGGCATACGATTTTAATATGTCTTTCTAAATCCCTCTTATACCTTTTTTTTCTTTTTAACAGCACAATAATCCATCTCATACCTATTCATCCTTTTGATTATTCTCCTTGTCAGGTATTTGTACGTTTGTACCTTTTGTAGGAATGCCACATGACAGAATAAACTTGATAATAGAGAACATTAATAAACACCCCTGCATGTCTTGCTCTTTCAACTTCTCTAATCCACACTTTGTTCCCTCTTTTAAGCCATGTGCCACACAAGTCTCACTCAGTTAATCAGAGGATAAACTTAAAAGGAAGAGATGAATAAATCACAATTAACTGGGAAGCAGCCAACACCTTTTCCAAAAACCAAAGGTGAAATCTCAGCCCCAATTGAAGCTCCAAGCAAAACTCTCCTTGATTTCAGGAGGATTAAACTCATCATGAATGTTAGGCCTCTGTGGCCTGTCACTTTTTGCCACATGGAATGAGACTTAAAGCAGTATGCAAAGAGAAAGCTCCAAGACACACCCACAGAGACCTGTTTTCCCAGCAAATACAGTATTATGGCTGTTTCTCTAAGGATCCTTGGCTTTATTGGTAATTAGCTTTAAAATGTGCTTACAGAATTTGAAAATAAGAGTTCCTGGTCTCCACTTCTCGTTGCATTTTATTTCTCTACAAAGTATTTTTAACTGTTTGCAAAAATGTTCCTTCCTAAAATGTTGTAGGAGAGGAAATAAAACTATTGCTTCCTGGATAGCAAGGGATCTGGGGGCAGTGAGAGAAAACACAACCCAAGGAAAAACCACCTGCTTCCGTTTAAAAAAAGGCATCACTGAACGTATTCACACCTTCCAGTTATAAATTTGATTCCATGGGTCACTAAATTAAAGCAGTGATAAGCAAAATCAACTTTTTGTGCAAAGAAATGAGAAAAGAAAGTAGAAAGCTCTCTGAGACATCAGGTTTGTTAATCATCTAGAGAAAACAGATGTCCAGAGTACCTATTGTACCTTCTGTGAGCAGCAACTCACTTTCTTTAATGTAACTGAGACGTGGCCTCAGAGTTATAAAGACTGTTTGCTGCTCGCCAGAGGGACCTGGCTAATTATTAGAAGTATCCAAGGCAGTAATACTAATGAGTCCAAATCTGCCTGGCACTGCAACGGCCCCAGGCCATTTGACAACTTGGTACAGATGTTTTGTGAATTTCTGGAAGAATCCCTTTCTTCATATGAACAATGTAAGGGAAGGGATGGGGCTTTTCTTATTGATCTTCGAAAAACGAATTTTTAATGAAAACAAAACTCTTTTTCTGTCCTTCTGCAGCCCAAATATCATTGCGTCTCAAGGAGAAAGAAAATTCTGAACTGATTCAGAAAGGGAGACATTTTTATAGAGAAAGACATTTTTTCCTATCTTTTAGCACCAATTATTCACATCCAGCTGATTGTTATAGCTTTGGTTCCAAGAGGATGGATTATTACTAAATGATTTATACTAAGCACTGTTAAAAATGAATACTTATTATAAATTAAATTGAACAAGAAGGGTAGGCCTGTATCTTAACACCACAGGGGATCTGAGACCACTTCCCACTCTCTCACATATTTATCTGTGCAAAGAACGAAACCCTTCTGTTGACAACTTCACTTTTGCACAGCCAGGGTAACAAGCCTTCTTTTTCCCACATATTTTTTGCTTTTTGCATGGAAACTGCAAGTGCTTTGGGATGGTGATAGGCAGATACAGCTCCTAGCAGAGCTGCCTTTGAAAAAATCCTTGCCATCCCCATATAGTAGTTAAGTTCTTTGCAAATCTGCCGTGTCCTTCCAGCAGATGAATAGTTCTGTTGGACTCCCACAGAAGTGGGGATCACACTGCTCCTGCTCCCCTCAGGCACAGACAGGCCTGCATTAATCACATAAACGCAAAACAAAAAAAACATCTGACAAAAATCTCTTCAGGTAAAGGGGGCTTTTAAGTGTTGTTCTCGTTTTAAATGACATATCTATTTCTTGTCCTCTCTGGATTTACTAAATCATTTTATTTAATTCTTGTACATAATAAAGAGCCTGTGACTCTGGCTCAGACTCTGACATTGGCTTTATGAGTTCTCAAGCATTAAATTCTGTATAAATTGAGTTTCATATCTGGAATGTGAAAATAGCTTACTCAAAGTAAGTTCATCTTTTGCTGAAAAAACAAATATACCACCACACTGAGCACAACAAGCTGAATCAGACAAGAATATTCAGGGAGAAGAAGGCTATTTAGCAGATCTTACAGAGGTCTCAAAACATGGCAAATTTAGAAAAAAAATGGATCCCCTCTATACCTGTAATACATTATACTTATTGAAATTTGTATATTTTCTCTTTAACCAGTGTTGATTACTGTTAATTACTTTTCTTTGCAATGAAAAATAGAAGTTACAATCAATTTAAACTTTTGCTGTCTGAAAGATCATATCAGCTAATGTGACAGTGATCTCTGGCTCTTCAGAGAAAGAGGCTCTCAGCAGGGTCTCAAGACATCCTGTTACAGTTCAGGGTAATTAATGTTTTCCTGTCACTGCTGTATGATGGACCAGAGCAGGCTTAATTAAAACCTTCTGCTATGGACTGCAAAGCTGGATTTTTACATAAGTATGCGGATGAACCACAAGTTATTTTTTCATGTCAGTTTTCATTGCTAATTTCTGGCATGTAAATTGGATAAAAGTCTATTTTCCTTTCAAGTATAGTTTGAGAACTGTATTTAAAATATCATTAAGAGGCAAATGCAAAAATAGCTGGATTTACATAGTGGACTTTGAATCAGAGCTTACAAGAACTACATGACTTGTTAATCACCCCTGTAAAATGAATACAAAAAATGTTAAAAATACAGTCAATTCAGAGAGTGACATCCCAGGTAAACCATTAAAAACTTCAATCTTTTCATCTTCCCAAAAATCACCTTCTCAACTCCTGAATTCCCTCAGTGTCTTTCTTAAAAACTTGATTATACAACCAGTTTCTGGTCTTTGTCAGTGGAAAATTTTAATTTGCTTTGATTTGAGGTTCAATCCTTCCTGGAGTGAAACCGAAAAGGCAGGATATACATAAATGCCATTATAATGTATAATATGAAAGTAGAAAAGAGCCAAAATTGCCTTAGCATTTCTCTGTAGCTTTATATGCAGCTTTAGCAGTTAATTGAGCCTACAGTGGTTCTCTTACATTAACGAAACTTTAAGGTGCGTGGTGTGCCTTGTTTCTGCCTTCACACAAATCTGTGGGTGAGCTGCAAGAGCTTTCTACCTTTAAAACATATTTTTTTAACGCAGTGTAAACTCAAAGCAAAGGATGTTTTGCTCTTTTTGAGGAAGCGGTGCCACAAGAGCAGACAAGACCCTCCCGTGGGGATCGCCTTGGCCAGCCCTTGCCTTTGGCATTGAGGCCCCAGGTGTGAGTGCCACGGCCAGTGACTCCTGCAGGGGAGCGGTGCTGTGCACAGCTCGAGCTGACAAACCTGAGGGATTCTCATGGGAAAGAAGCTGGAAAAAAACCAAAGCCCCAAAAGTGGCAGGAGACAAATTGCAGACACTGTGTGCAGCTGCCAGGCCCACACAAGCTGGACTCCAGACAAGTTGGAACTTGCCACTGAACAACTGGAAATAGGAAAAACTGTATTTTTCAGATGAAAGAGATAAGATTAATGTTTATATGAAAATTGGGAAGAAAACAGCATTATTTGTTTTGCTAGCTTAGTCAATCCTCTTACAGTATTTGCATTTTCTCATGTTTTGATGCTCGTGGTTTTCTCCAAGGACATAAAAGTCTGCTGCAGAAGCTGGGGCAAGAGGCTGAAAAAAGATAATATTGGAAAGAAGAGCATCTCACCATCTGCCCGCTGTGGGTTTTTTCCTACATATCATGCAGAAGCAGAGTCCAGTTTTGGATACTTTGATCCTGAAAGGTCCAGAGTTCTAATTCAAAGTTATCTTTGTGGAAAAAATTGCAGATGCTCTGCTAAGAGATTGCAGTATCCCAGAGATCATGTTCAGAGCAGGAGCCACGGCAATAATTTAACTAGGATGTCACTCCTGTTGTACAAAAGAGTGAATGAGAGCCAAACCAAACCAGTTCCCAAATCACAATTTAAATGGAGAGAAACAACTAAAATGGGTTCTGTTATTCAGGGACACTGGGTTCATTTTCTCCCTCACGTAGCATTTGCACCATTTTTATTCCTTTTGCTACACATGACACCCCCAGGTTACTCTTCTTCTGCTACTGCATGGCCCTGTTGTGGAGGAACCCATTCCAAGCAGGATTAATCTGGATAATCAGCTACAAATCATTTTTGTAATAAAACTTCTCCACCTTAACAGTTTGCACCACATTATCCTTTTTTTCTCCCGCAAAGTCAATAGTTCTGATTTTCTAAAAGATGAAAATGCAGTGTCCATTATGCCTGAGAAATGTCAGTGCTTCTACTCTGTGATGTTATGTTATTGCTGCAATTGTCTGCCCACTATCAGTGAGCTCTTTCATTTGGACTGTGGAATTCTATAAACAGCCTTCCAAACAAAGGAAAGTTCCCATGTCCCAGTCACAAACTGCATCCTGGTCTGCACTATAAATGATGAATAATGCTCAGCAGCCACTCCCCAACCCTTTCTCTTTCAGCCAGTTCTAAATGTAACATCACACAGGATGAGGGAAGTTTACACTTGCTGAAATGGCACAGACTGAATTTCAGTCTTTCTCATGCCAATTTGCTAAAGCAGTTCAAGAGACAATGTTTGCCTTAACTTAAGAGGTCCTTGAAATACTCTGTGAAGAGAGAGCTCCCATCACTGTTATAGTGACTGATCGTGTGAGAAATACAGCACTGGTACCAGCCCAGCAAAGCCTTCAAGCATATATCTATTTCTAAGTTCTGTGTAGACTTAAAATAAGTTTCTTGTATGAGGCTGTAAAGCAAGATGAAAAAAAAGATCATCTACATGGACAATTCATCTGCTGAGTAGAAGGGAGCACATGGAAGTAGATCTAAGTGACAGAAAAGAGGACAATCTAGAGACAGAGAACTGCTGTCATTACCATAGCAACAGCAGAATAGCAATTACATGAAACACCATAGATAGGAAAAAAATTAACTTATTTTAACCTGGAATCTCATACCTAATGGCATATTTTCTTTAGCTCTAGATATTACACACAGTGTGTGAATCTCTCCCTTTCCCACACCAATTCAATCATAGAAATGCTTGGGTTGGAAGGACCCCAAAGATCATCTGCTTCCACCCCCCCTTGCTGTAGGCAGGGACGTCTCCCACCAGCCCTTAAGCATCCCTCCAGGAATAAAATGGGATGCCTAAATATTATCTTTCTGGACTGGCGTTAGGGGGCAAGTTATGGCCACATAAGCCATCAATGACTTAAGACCATTGAGGAGGACAATTTTCTTTAGTAAAGTCAAGTGGTTTATGCTGGAATGGAATAGCTATGAGACAGTTTAATGAAATGATTTTTGCAATAGCAAAGGCCTAAACTTATCTTCAAAACCTATTTAACTGGAAAGAGCCTTTTATAGCCACGTAGATTCCAACACATCACCAAAATTGCTGATAACTGCTGGTGTGAGCATGAAAAATGATCCTGTTATAATGCCATAAATCAGTATATCTTCTTGTACCAGAGCGGAGTCCGCTGTTAGTGGCACTGGAGGAATGGTTCTTCCTGGGTGGAATTAAAATGGGGAGGGGAAAATGTTACCTGCCAACATCTCCAAACAGCACCTGTGCAGCGCTGCAGAGAGAGAGAGAGAACACACCACCACATCTTCCTGTCCTTCTGTATTCATCTTTCTTATTCAGCCAACTCTCCAGCACGCTGACCTACGTGTATTACTGCCATTCCTGGTCAAGGAAAAAAGGCTTCCAAGCCTTTGAATAACAACACATGAGGTCTACACTCACTTTAAGTGGAAAATATTACAAACTCTAACCTGTTTAAAGCATTCAAACATATATTATCCATTTCCATCACTCTTTCCATAATTTGTTCTATATTTCTTGCCAAAACAGAACCTGTTATATAAGTTTTTATGCCTCGTTTTGCATGTTCCTTCAAATACATTTCTATTAATTGATTTTTCTCTGCCTTCCAAATTTAGCTCATGCTTTTTTTTTTTTTCTCCTTTTTTTTTAGCCCAGAACTTTTTGCAGTCTGCTGGTTTTGAATTAGTTCTTATTTAACATTTCCAGGTCATCCATTTGGCTGGCAATAACATGCATTTTTGAACAAGAGCAGGGAAAACAGGCTCTCCCCAGGGAGCAGAGAGGGACAGAGCAGGAAATGCTGCAGCATTTGCAATGCCCAGGCAGCAGGTTCTGCACAGCTGCAGTCAGGCTCTGCTTCCTCTGACAGCCTTCCGAGTCAGTGCCAGTCCCACAAAATCACATGTGCAATACTTGTTTTCAGCCCTTTGGGGCAAATACCAACTGCTCTAAGAAAAAAAGGACATTAATGAGCAATAAGCCTGGGCAGACAGTGAGGCGGAGAAAGAAAAGAGTCACCAGGATGGCTATAAGTGTTTAGAGTTCAGGTTACATAATTACAAAAATGGAAAGCTTCATTGTGAAATAACATAAGGTTGTATATGGTAAGTTTATAAAAAAGGAGAGAGCGTGTGGTTCAAGACCAGACTGCTTCTGGCAGAGTTCTGGGTCCTGAGAAATGTCTAAGACAATATGCCTTGGGCTGACACTGTCAGCACATTCTTTCTCAGACTCATCCCACTTCTGTGAGGCAGGAGATCAGGCAGGTGATTTCAAAGAAAACAAAATATTTTGTGTCTACCTTTTGCACAGAGGTCTGAGACTGTACAGCAGACAGATAAATGACCTTATGTCAAACCCTTCAATTTCGTGAGTATCCTGAGTAACTTCTTTCCTTATCACAGCAAGAATGGGAAGAACAGATATCTTACAGTCTATTGAGTTAGAGGGGCAGAGGTATCCACCACGGATATTTCTGCTCCATTTGGAGCTAGGACTATGGAGATAACACATCCTGAGTCAGCCTGGATCCTGACCTGCATTACAGAGTCTCATTTTCATCAGAGTCCTTAAGCAAACACAGGATTGTGTTCACTGAAGCGCTGCCATGGTCAGCATGAGGGTCTTGCCCTTGGCCACGTGCTGCTGAGCAGCTCTGTTGCAACGACACACAAGCCAACATTTCCTCTCTGCTCTCATTCATTTTTGTAGATCCTGTTGTGCACCATAAAAAAGAGCAACGTGCCTCAGGCAAGATTTGTTTCCCAGTCTCTTGTAGGAAAAGTAGTTGTCCCCTGATGAGGGGGAAGTCACAAGCCACTGTCTGGACCCGAATGATTAATTTTGCCTCCTCCTGAGAGACTGGACTGGCTGCTATGGAATTCTGGTGGAATTCAGACCCTGAGCTCAGGCCATGGTAGCCTCTATGCCCTTTAGTCCAGGTTTAAAGTACCATTCAAGACAGAGGTGAGATTTTGTTTAGAAATGGAAAAGGTTCAGGCATTAAGGGTTGAACACAAACCTACAGTAACACCACAGTTAAGTTACTCTGTGACTGGTTTGCTCAACTAAGACATCAGAAAAGTTGTCTTTATTTTCTTTGCTAATTTTACTTAAACCTTCTCAAAATGATTGGTGATCATTCCCATAACATCATTAAAATGATGCCTTACTTTACAAATAAGTGGATGTTTCTGCTGGGTTTCACCATTCATTGCCATCTTTGCTTGGACATTTTTCTTCTGGCAGTCTCTACTGATTTCAGTATTTATCCCATCCCCTGCTGCAGGTGATGACAGAGACATAAAAACACAGTAGACTGGGAAACACTTAAAGGCTTAATTTTTTACACCATCAGATTTCTGCTAACTTCTGAAGAGCAAATCCCACCCCTTGGTACCACATCACCAGCTCTCTGTGTTAGAGACCAAGCAGGGAATGAGGTTCTCAGATGATTGAAGGGGTAAACCAGGTTAAAGAAGATTGCTCTGTCACTAGGGATGATTCCAACCAAACCAGTGACAACCAAACACTGTGCACAGGCTTCATTCTGCAATCACAGCAAATTTTTCAGACTCCTCCAGGTGCATGAGATCTGCATCTTTCCCAGTGTGAACCCAGAGCAGACCCCGCTGCTCCTCTGCATCAGCCGCCGCTGCAGCACATCCCGCACCTCCTTTTCAAGGACACAGATTTCCTCTGGCTGGTGTTTCACACCAGAGAACCTTTCTGAGGGTTTGCTGAGTCCCCCCTTACGTTCCCCCGGGTGTGTGTGAGGCTGAGCTTGGCAGGGGGAGGCCATCCTTGTGTTCCCTCTCTGTGGGGAAGCACAAACTCTGCTCTCAAGGTCTCTGCACCGCTGAAAGACACAGAGTTTGTTACTACAACTCTTCTGCCTTTTCAGGCCTTTATTTCCTGGGATGCTTCATATTTAGTGATTTGATGTCACATTCACATAACACAAGATCTAATAAAGGACTTTCCATCCAAGAAGATTGGGGTTTTTTCAATGTAATATAGTTCATACAAAGAATATTCACTAGATAAGAAGAATAAAAGCATAAAACCCCCAGCATGAAACAAACCAAACAAACAAAAAAACCCAACAAAAAACAAACAAACAATCAAACAAACAAAAAATTCCTTTAACAAATGAACCCTGAAGAAGTGGTGCAGGCTGACGATTTCAGTGATTATCAGAATTTGGGAACACCTTACATTACCAGAAAAATATCCCTACATAAATGATAGGATCTGTATTTTAACAGACCCATGCTCACAATATTTTATTGTGTCCTGATGCAGAAGAAATATTTTGTACTAGAGCTCCCTACTTGCCCAGGATCTGCAGCACTTCATGAGCTGAAAAGCAACGTCTACCTGGAGTTGTGGATACAAACTCAATGCACAGTGGAGATTTAAGGATAGAAACTCTTCCACTGAAGCCAACAGGTTCCTCACGGCCACAAGAAAAACCAGATAATTTCCTACAGTATCAAAGCAACCTTGAGTAGAACAGTAAAGCCACTGCCTTTTCAAACCACCTGCAGGCAGCAGGGAGAGGACAAGAGTCAAGAAGAAAAAAAAATCCTCCAAATTATGATAGAAATACATTTTAGTATAATTCAGAACTATAATGAGATTGTAAATTAAGATCTGCATAAACATATGGACATTTTCCCAGAGTAAAGAATCATCTTTCCCTTTCATTCACAGAAAGGAATATATATATTTGGGCAGGAAATCATTAGGAATAATTAATTTGTATGAACACGCATTGTAATTTTTCTAATTTGGCTTTATGGCATTACCCACTCCAAACAAATTAAAATGTTCAATTGCAGCTGCAATAGTAATTTTTGGGAAGTACAGCATTAAAATATTCACAAGGTCAAGGGAATCAGAGACACCTGAATGAGGCAGTGAAGCTCTAAAGTACCCTTGAAGCTGGGAAATCACACACACCAACACACATTTCCTACCTCAAGGTGCCCAGGGACTGTTTTGCTAAGGAGCAGCTTGAGCTGCCATTACAAGCACTACTGAAGTCACAGCAAATTCAAAAGCGAATTTGATTTTCTTTTCTCAAGTGACACCATGTAGCTCTGGGATAAATTACTTTCAGATGCTTTAAATGTAATTCAAAACATACCACTTACAATCAGGAAAACATTATTGTTTATGAATGTTTCATAATGATACTATGGAAAAATCCATCTTTGCTCAGATGATGGCAAAAAAAGAAAGACTGAAAACAAGCCTTGGAATGATATTACTTGCCAGGTTACTCCCATTAAGTCAGGGGACTGCAATCACCATTTTTATTTATACCCAGCAGCACAGATAGGAAAATGACACCAACTTAAAATATCTAACAACTCCAAAAATTATTCTAATTGGGGCTTTTTTAATATCAATAATTAAAACTTACTCCCAAAATGGATCAAAAATAATTTGCATATCTACAAAGTCTTGCAGGAGCTGGGAATATAGAAAGAATCAACATGTAAAGAAATTAGACTCCTAAATTTTGTAGCATTGTATTCACCTCGGTGGAGATACCAATAGCACAGATTAGTAATCGATGACGATTTAAATTTTTTTCCAGACAATACGATGAGATGACAGAGGAGGGCAGCCGCCACACGAAGGGAAAGGTTGAGATCTGTGCTACCAGCCTGGCTGTGGGAGGACTCTGCCCAAGCGCCCCTTCAGGGCAGGATTTGTCGGGTTTAACCCCAGAAGTTCCCACAGTGAGCCCAGGTCGGCGTGGCCGTGGAGCCGCATCTGTCCCCGGAGAGAGCCGGGAGCGGGAGGGGAAGGGGACGGAGCATCGCGGCTGCCGTGGGGACCCCCGGTCCCACCGCCCAGCCCAGAGGAGGAGCCGAGGGAATGGCAGGGGGATAATGAAGGGCTGGATCAAAGCTCCTCCCGGACCAACAGCTTGTTTGTCCTAACAGAGAGCTGGCAGCAGTGCCAGGGAGAATGATGGCCCAAAGCAGGGCCATTTATCCTCGGCTCTTTACAGGACAGTGCAGGAAACCCATTTGATTAAAGAGGCAGCTCTGTACTTTATTGCTCTTGATTGCTTTCTTATTCATGCATCTCTGGATAAATTCAATCTATTCTCCAATATCATCAGAACAACCCCAGGAACATTTGAGAGCTAAAGTGATGATGTGATCCAGCAGTGTGATGGAGCAGAGATAAAGCTCCAGCAGCCACAGCACTCGCTGATAAAGACTGAGTGTAAACATCCCCTTCCCAGCCTGGAGGAGGAGGAGCACTGATGTTCCTGTTTATGGAATTAATAGGCCCAGGAGGTGCAGCAAGCTGAGACATCGGGCTGTGAGCAGGAGCCCTGCTGGCACCCACTTAGGGAAAAACACCAAAGCTGTGACAGCAAATCAGGTTGAGGAGCTGGGGGTTTTGCTTTGTGTTTTTTTGAAGAAGAGCATAGAGACATCAGCTCTGTTTCAATGACTGCTTCCTCCACATCTAAATAACACACAGCCCTCTATGAGTGTGGTCAGTCACCAGCTCAGGCCAAACACCCAGCAGATGTAGGGGACACCTGGGGACGACGGAGGACCTGACTGGAAGCAGCTTGGTGGCAATGGGCAGACAGTTGGCTACGTGTATAAGAAATCACTTAATATTTAAAAAATTGTGACATTCATATACATTCAATGGATCTTGCTGAGGTTCTCTCTTTATTAATGGATTTTTTACAATTCTTACCAGAATTTGGGGTAACTGCTTCATGGCAAAGTATCAAAAAATAAAATTAATACACAAAACTGGTCACCAGATGTCACTGTCTTGTCATTCCAACCTGGCCAAAAGTACACAAATCCATCAGCAGAAAAGAAAACCATATATACAAACAAGAGGTAAGAGAAAATCTGGAATATGAAGAAATAGTCTCCTTGCTAGTCAGCAGAACTGGAAGAACAAGATGTCGTAGTTCACTTTGTAACACGTTTGTCACCTCTGTTATAATCACTGATTTATCACATTGATTCCCTGAGGGCTTTCCCCAGCACTGGTGGTATCACTGATCACCCTGCAGTTGGAGAATCTTAGGATGAGCAGTGACCCTGAGGAAAGATGCTCCCAATGAAACCAGACAGGTCTGTAGTCAGGATTACAGTAACCAGTCTGAGCAGCTTCTTCCATTGCACATCTTTAGGAAAATTCCAGCTTTGTGAACATGTCTATCTGCTGTAGATATACCTGCTCACCTGTGATGTGAGATCACAGCACTATCGTCCAGAATAAGGCCAACATTTTATGGACATGGAATATTCCCATGAATAAAAGTGGTCTATTCTTCCATAAAGTGGCTACATGACGGTAAACTGCTGAAAATCTCCATGTAAAAACTGCATCTTCCAGCTTGGTGTGGCTGAGATCTATCTAATTACAAATGTTCAAACCACGAGAGGTGTCACACCAGAGAACGAGCCGTGCAATGTGTCTGCACATGAGCTGCCTAAAGGGCGAGACGAACGCCTCCAGAACTCTCCCTGACGCCCAGCAGCACGGCCAGCACCCTGTGAGGGCCAGCTCAGCTCTGGATGGGCTCACAAGCCGCAGGCGTTTTCCCAGCAGGCAGGGCCAGCAGGGTGAGTCTGTCCCTGGGAATGCCCTGCTCCCCCTCCTTGCTTGGCCCAGGGAAGTTCCTCTGAGGGAAACTTCCTGAAGTGGACCTGAGGCCTGAGGGTTTGGGGGCTCCCAGCTTGGCTTGGCACAAGGTCAGAGGCACTCAGAGGTGCCAGAGGTGGTGCTGAGGCTGCTGCCTTTCTCCGCTTTCAGCTGCTTTGACCCCTCCTTTGGCCGGCACTTGCTGAAGTGACAGATATGTAATTACGTAATTAACTCAGAGACAGACAGATCACCTTAGACATCCAGTATGAGCTTGTCTACCTTGGCCTTGCTTTTTTCTCTTCCTCTCCATCTAGATTAATCTATGCTTTCTCATTCCAAGGAAAAAATTGGTGCTGGATCAAAATAAATTTGATACTTTTTTATACAGTGTTGGTGTTACTTATACTGGACTGGTATGATATCACCAGTACAAATGTTGGATTTCATCATAGAATACCAGGACAAAATAAAGAAAATTTGTCCTGCTTATTGTTTAAATTTTTGCCTGAGTAAGAATTACAGCATCAAGAATACTTTGGAGTCAGATATTACAAGTTAAAATAGCTGAGGGCTGCTAATATTGGTCCTGTAAGCTTTCCCCCTGATACCTGAGTGCAATGTTTGTTGACTTTAATAAACAGCTGCAAGCTAAGTCTTCCTCTGAGGATAGGCAATGGTCAGGTACTTTTGCAAAGGTACTGCTTGTTGCCACAATTCAGAGAAGCTGTGAGTGACTCACAGTAGAAGACTTTGAAAAGACTGAGAAGTAGCTTAGACTACATTAATTTGAGTTTCTATTCTGGAACAAAGTATTCTGGCTTGTAACTGTTACAGAAACACTTGCAATTATTGGGGTTTTTTTTTCATGACAATTTCACTTCCATTAAAGCTCTGGGAAACCCATCAATATTTGTCAAATGAAAGAGGCTAAAACGATAGAGAAAAATGTATTGAGCAATTGTATAAATTGTGAGGGAAGAAAAGCTACCAAGCTCTCCTGATTAAAATTTTACAGTCAGATCTCAATTTCAATCAAGTTACAACCCCAGCATCACAAGCATTGTTCAGTAATATAGCAAGTGACAGCTCCTGTCCCAAAGAGGTCAGCTTATTAATATCATTTGATTTATAAGATGCAGTAATTCTGTTACGCATGAAACTTGCCCCTAATGATGCCAAGAGCTATACATTGATCTCTAAAATGGAATTCTGTGTTAGCATTTAGATACACATTCTCTGATGAATGCATTTGCAATCTATGGATATTCATGGTGTAGGACTAAAAGTAATTTCAGATGACCTAATTTATTTTTTGACAAAAAGCAAGTGGATTTGTTTGTCTATTTATTTGTCTGTTTATTTAAACAACCTTATTGGGGGTGAAAACCTTATTTCCTGTAGGACCAGGACCAGAAACAGCCAGTATCCATGGGGGTCCTCAAAGTGGTCTTGCACAGTCTGGTGAAATCTAACTGGAAACAGCTGGACTGGATGAGATGAACCAGGATCTCAGCCAAAGGGTTAAAATGGCTGGAGAAGGGACTGCCTGGGCGCTGTGTGACGACAGAAATGCCGCACTGATCTGCCACTCGGAGTCATAAAGAGAACTGCACTGTGTTCTCAGTTAAAACACCTCCCACTGTAATGAAAAATAAAACATGCGAGGAAGGGTAGGTGGAGCATGTGAATTCTGGTATCATTTAGGAGCACTTCTGAAGAATATGGGCTAAAATGTCATAATATTGTCTTTAACACCATTAAACATTCCAAGAATTCAATCAACATACTCCTTGCAATTACATAATTAAAACTCAGAATAAAATAGTATAATTGCTGGTTTATGGCCATCATTACATAATGAGTGGTTTTATGGCAATTTCAGCTGAATCTGGATTTGGGTGATTTAAAAAAGTTGTTGATTTCCACAGTACCATTCATGATTTTGATTCAGAATTCTTCAAAATAAAGAGGAATTCTGTCAAAGTCAAACATGTTGTTTGTGATTTCCTCTTTTTAAAAGATTTGAGAGGGATTTTCCTTTTGAAAGGGTTCAATAAAAGCTTAAAAACTCAGAAACTGTAAAGTGAAAAATTTTTTTAAAGGCATAAACAGCCAGCTTCAAGCTGATTAATAGAAATGCACAGCTCGAAGTGATTCTTAATGAAGATGATAAGCCCCAGAATACAACCATTTATGGGCAATATATAACTTAACTTAAAACAGCAGCTCAATCACAGAGCCTCTGCCTCCCACACACCACATTCTGTGCTGTGCATCTCGAGATCTGAAGCATGAAAGACACAGCCTAAGGAAGAGAAAGGAAAAAAAAACCCTAAAAAGAAATAAATCTTCGTGTGTGTGTATTGTGCCTTTCAAATATTGGTTCAGTTTGAGAAGCTTTCTGTCCTAGAGCTGCCTCAGCCACTCCCCTGGGAGATGCTCTGCAGCTCAGCCCTTCTCTCTCCCAGTTCCGTCTCGTCCCTGGCCAGCCCTGGGAAGGCGCTGGAGCCCCGGGAAGCACATGGCAGGTCCCCCTCGTTCCTGCTCTGTGGGAGCTGCTGTAGGCCCTGTCCATCCCTGCAGTTTTGGCTCTGTGTTGTTTAACTCAATTCCAAGGGCTCCGAGACCAACGGCAGCAACCGAGCAGCGCGTGCAAATCCCCACCACAGCACTTCTGGGCACCCCTATAGCCACCAAAACAGACACCCAGCTGCCACTTCTTACTGCACCCCACACAGTCAGAGCTGCATCAATACCCACATCTCACCAGCAATATCTGCAGCTGCTGCTTGGGTAGGTGAACCAGAGCTAAGAAAAGAAATTATTGCAAGCACGCACAGCACCAAGCACGAGATCTCGCTGCAGGCTGAGAAAGTGGGAAAATTTTGGAGAGGGCAGCTTGAAGAGTTTTTATCAGTTCCCAGACTAGGTGGGGCTGGCTATATATAGATATATCAGTCAGACCTTTAAAAGTCAAACCTTTAACTGATGCGCAAAAGTATTTCTGGATCATCTCTTTCACTGTCACTTACCAAAAAAATCATAAGCTAAGGCTGCATGAAAACCTCATCTGTTCTCATTTCACATACTACAGAATATTCCAATGTCAGTGTTTGCATTTTCCTTGCCAAGGAGAACAAAATTACAAAACTACATGAGGGTGTATATTACAGAACATGTTGCTAATGTAAGCTGAAAGCTGAACTCCCGAGGAGTATTTAAAATATTGAAGAATGTTCAGTACTGAGAGTGGCATGAACGATTCAAAATATTTCTCAAATTTGTTGATAACATCATAATAATTACAGAAAGCAGTTTCCTACATGTACTCTAGTGAGATAATGCTAAAAGTGTCACACTTGGGCAATAACTGCAAACCAGTATTCTCCAGGTTATCTAAAGCAAATTCCAGCTTACAGAGTGCAGGTACTGGGGACCAGGGAGTTACCTCTCCAAAAGCACCCCTGTGTCCAGAAGGCCGCATTCATTCTGCTCTGAATGGAATTCAGTCAAATCTGCCCAAGCTCATTGTCAGTAACACACATTTAATCTGGGCTCTCACGTTCAAGCGTGGCTTTCACTATCTCATCCCTTATAGGCAGGTGCATGTTATTTTAAAAGGTTATTAGAAGAGTAAACCTTTAGATTTATATTTAAAAGACAACTCTGATGATGTAAAGATGTGTCCTTTATATTTCATCCTACTTTTGGTCAAACGCCTCCCCACGCCAGTGCCACTTACCTGCCCAGAGATCTGACAGACAAAAACATCCCTCAACCAAAACCCAGTTACTTCATTAAGAAGTAATTGAGCAAGCCTGATATGGAGGCTCTCGGATTTCCTTACCTTGGACTTGCCTACATTTATAACGTATCTCTCCATTTTTACAGTTCGATTTACACCACATAATGAACAACATAAAAGTTCTTTGCTTCCTTCCAAAAAAAGTCAGAGGGAGGGGAGGTGGAAAAGGGAAACTCAAAACTCAAAGCCAACATACTTCTTGGAAAGCCCTCGAATTACTTGGTTTTCTGATTGATTACATGTTAATTGATTGATTAACCTGCCAGGCCCAGTTCAGCAGCAGGAAACAGCACAGAGATAAGGCAAAACTAAAGAAGTGCCATATTTCACATTTGAACTCCTGACCAAGTTGAGAGGCTCCACTCAATTCTGACATTTATGAAAATGGATTTAAAATAAAACCCCCACAGATACTGCACTTTAATCCAAATAGGTTGCAGTTCAAGCTGAGTCCTCCTTTCACAGGGAGCAGCTGTGTATGGATCTGTGAATATAAGCTTCTCATCATATTTTCATGTTCCTTTTCTGGACTATGAACAGTGTCTTAATTTATGCTGAAACAATCTTCTGGAACCATTTGTTCATCTCGCTTTTCAGGTCCGTAAACATTTGCTCCTCCTCCGGATTTGGTGTTCTGGTTTTTGTTTTCTTTCCTGCCTGCACATGAGGTAGAAACAAAAGCTTTTGCATAGTAAGCAGCAAGAGATTCCTCCAGGAAGGTTATCATTCAGTGTCTTTATGTGATTCTCTTCAAATGTGAACACAGTCATGTGTGTTTCCACAAATCTTCCTACCTTTTCTAGCATTTAATAGCTTACTTTTGAAGCAGAGGCACTCCTCATAGTGCAGCCAAAAAGTACATTAGTGAATTCATCTAAGAGAAGTGTGCTGTTAAATAATATGTAGACTAATTAATGCAAATGCCATGGCGAGAACATGCTGACATTGTTGAAGTTAATGATCCAGCTGCATTATCATTTCCAACACTATAATGTTGAGAAAACCCAAGAAACTTGGTTTTCTGCATTCTGGCACAGCATTTTCACTGGCGTCTTGCAGAGACAGCTGAACAGCCTTTCTGTACTTCAGTAAAGACCACTGTGTGATTTTACCACGGAATTTGGGACAACAGATTAGCTTTACCTACAGCCTTGAGCAAATTTTAACATTCTGTTTGGTAAGTCAGAGGTGGGGAGGCCTGACCCATTTGCGTGCCTCCATCCTCTCACGTGCACATTATATTATTATATCATCATATTAATGCATATAAACAATATTTAATGCACAGCATTATGAAGACAGACAGCCCTTTTGCCAGACTGACCTGGACCATGCAAAAAACAGCTGTCTGCTTTTCACCTACGAATATTCTGTAGCTGGAATACCACAGACAGTTCTGAGGAAGATGAGCAAGGCAGAAGGGAAGGCACATGCACTGTAGAGGTTCTTTTTTGATAACAGCAGAGGCAAAAAACCACGCATCCTGCCTGCTAGGCAAAATAAGGAGATGCTCTTCGAAGTTTACAGAGGAGCTGTTCTGTGGAACAATTGCTTGCCATTTCTGTATAGTTACGTTTTTTTCTGAGGCTGCTCTTCAGGCGAGGTATGAGATCTGAAGCACAGGCACTCCTCACCCTCTTGCCTGTCTGTATGGCAATGAAGGAGGCTTTTTAAAAGTCAGAAATCCACATCAGCAGCAGACAATGCTCTCAAAGAAAATGAATAAAAGAACATGGTGCCCTAAATGACCTGAAGATCAGAACAGCCAGTGATGAGTTTTGGTTCATTTCATCAGAAGTATTTTCACTGCTAATTTTCATGGTGCAGAACGAAGGGCAGTGCTTTACAAGCAGCTGAAAATCACAATGAAAGCAATACAACATCATGGCCTCAGCTCATACTGCACAAGCCAGGAATCACTGATGTCTGATTGCAGCAGGGCTGAAACAACCCTGACTCACAAATGCATTCAGCCACCAAAGGGCTTTTTTCACTGTGAAAATGAAGCTCGTGTGTTCCAGCCCCTGTCTCAAGCAGTGCTGCCGTAGATTCCTTTTCTACCTAAGTGTGATTCATTTTACAGCTTTAACGTTTCCTTTCAGCTACAAGTCCTGCACAGGGACTGCTACTTAGGAAGGATAAAAATGGCAAACACAGTTGGCCATCTTGCCTAAAGCCAGGGTTTCTTCGAAATCACAGCAACACGGATTACATTGGCCAGGGGAGAGATGTGATAAGGCCCCAGGCAGACAGACAGGCAGACCTTTTCCTCTCCATGGCTTTTTCTATGACCAGACAATTACTTTGAAGATTATACTCTAGGGAGAGATTTTCTAGAGTTTCAGACATGCTCTAAATTCCAAAACAAATGTACAGATTCTTAAAAAGTGCTCAGTGATGGAAAAATACCAAATAGGAGATAAGGCACTACAATAAAATCACATTTTATGAGAAAATGGAATCGTTAAACTGTTTTGTTTTTCCTTTCCTGTAACTTGTATTTTTACTGACAGTGCATGGCTGTCAAACAGGAACAGGTTTATTTGTGAGTGACCTTCTTTTGTTGTTGAAAAACACTGTCAGAAATGGAGGCATCAAGAGCACACCTTATACCGTGCAATCCAGCCTTTCAACACAGATTAGCTGGTTTCACAAAGATAGCAGCTTCAGAGTTTCTGGCCAAAAAACCCCTTACCAGTATTTGGAAGTGGTGGTGTGCCATGTCTGCTGCCCATGGGCTGCCTGGAATTTTGCATAGGGCATCACAGCCAGGAACTCTTGTGATACATCGCAGTAATTCAGTAAAAGAAAATAATTTTACATGACCTGGAGTATAGAGCCCAGATGCTGGAGAGGTTTGGGAATCTGCAGCACTCAGGATGATGTATCTGCAGATAGGACTTATATTTATGCATCTTTTCAGCTGAAAGGTTAAAAAGTAAAAAAGGAAAAACTTTTATGCTCTAGACAACTCAGCTACACATATGCATTATGCATATGAGCAGATGATAAATGGTGAATACATTTACCCTGGGGAATGCTCTACAAAACAAAGCAAACATATGCCCTCGTCTCCATTTCATGTAACTCCTACAAAGTAAGAGAAAAAACCAGCACATTTCTCCTACTGAAGCCATTGGCAGGTTTTCCAGTCGATCTACACTGTTAGGTACATGATTATTGGTTTTTTTTTCTCTGGAGAACATATTGTGTGAAACATTAAATAGCTGCTACTGTGTGCACACAGTAAGACCAGGGACAGACAAGGAGGTGGATCAGACACTAGTTACAGACTGGCTCAAAAGTTCACTGTAACCAAGAGAAAAACACCACTTACTCTTGGATAGATTCGACTGGAGCCCATGAAAACACAGAAAACCCACATGGGGAAAAAAACTTGGTCTGGATCTGCTGCTGAATGTCAGCACACGAGGAATTCCTTCTGTCAGCATGGTAGGTAGCACATCCTCAGCCTGCTCACACAGTAAAGTAAAGTATGTTGGCTTAAATTTCAATTTTTCTGCCACGAAGAAATGAAACAACTTGCCCAAAGGAATTTTAAGCTACTCTCAGGCTGAAGTCTGCATAATTTCAGCACTGTAGGTTTCATGTAAGAGGTTTCAGTCCTGTCCAAATTCTCAGTTCACAGTTACCTACAGAAACGCAAACAGCTGTGGGTGTTACTGATATGACATCCCAATTCTCAGCTACCAAACCACCCTCCTTTTCTGAAGGTCACTGAAAATTCTTTACAGTGAAATGAACAGAGGATTCAGAAGACCAGAAAGTTTTTATTTTGATTTGAAGTCTGCAATGAAAGTTATAAAATGATAGTTCTATTTTAAAGCTAATCACAGCTTTGCTCCTCCTCATCGAGTGCATGTACAAAGAACCTTTGGTTGACTACACAGCAGCTAATTTGAGGATACCAACATACCATACTATTTCTCCAAGGATTTTTTAAACTGACCCGTTATTGCCTCTTTTTATCTCTTGAAAGCTAATGTCACTACAGCCCTGGCAGCATGTCACTGTGTAAAGCTTCTAGCACTCAGTAGCCTTTGGAAAAGCATTCCCATGGTAACACTTCAAATCCTGATGGCTACATCATTTCAGCACAGTAAGTTTAATATCAGATGCTTGAGCCATCTGTCCAGCTCCTCAATTAACATAGTTAGCTACTGAAACTTCAGCAATTACAGATATTATTGAAATCACACTGCAATCAAGGAACAAATCCACAACACAAAAGGAGGACAAAGGAAACCTTAAAGCCACATTCAAACAGAGCTAGTATGAGGGAAAAGAGAAGGAGATCTACTTCATCCAGAATTAAATGCAATTAGAACTTAATCTGGCCCATAATATCTGCCTCAAGTCCTCATTTGGACTGTGAAGCAGTTGGAATCCTGTTCTCATTACTGTAAATGACTGCGGTGCGAGGAAACAGAAAACCAAGCTCAGCACTTGTGTCCTCTATAAATAAACTTGAGAAACACCTTGGGACTGAGATGAAAGCAGAGCAGCCTAAGGCTAGGCCACGAGAAGGAAGATGCCCTTTTCTGCTAGCTTTGGACTTGAGGTAACTGCCGTGCAGTCATCTGGAGATACTGAAAACCTGGTAGATAAAAGTACACTGAGCACAACCAAAGCCCTGCTCGGTGGATATGGAGAGCAAATCACTGGGTTACAGCAGGCAAACAGGGGCCCTGAAGGGACAGCAAACAGCACAGGGTGTCTCAGAGAGAGACCAAAAGTGGCACCACATGGTCTGTGGGGGACAGCACGTGCAGGGAAGCCCAGGCACAAAAGGCAGGAGAGGAGCAGGTGGGGAAGGGCAGTGCTGAGCTGGCTGCAGCCTGGCTTGGGCTCTGTCTGCAGGGCCAGCCCCTGGCACAGCTCTGGCTGTTCTCCTGCAGGGCCAGGGTGAGGGGCTCACCTCACCTGCCTGTAAATTCAGAGGTCTTCAGGCAGTTACCCACACCACCTCAGCAGTCCTTAGAGAGACATAGGCATTTCTAAAGCATGACTTATATGGCACTTTAGACATTTACTGTAGAATAAGACAAATCATTCCCTATTTCTCTCCATGGGCTATAAAAGCACTCTGTATGCTCAGCTCAGCTCAAGATGTCTGTACAGTGGATATCTAAATTAAGGCAGCAGAGCCCTACCTTGGAGTACTCTGGTGACTGTGGTAAGAACTGTTTTCTTGGTTTACAGGGATCACAGAACTGATGAAACCAATGATGTTTCACACTACAGCTGCAAGATCTGCACTGCAAAGTCCTTGCTAAAGCATTACAAAAAGATGCTCAAGATCTTGCCCTGCCAGAAACAGCAGCCTGTTACCACTCCTGAGCTCAGCACAGCCTTCTTTCTCTTTGCAGCAAGAGAAATTCTGCTCCAAGTTGTAAGAAAAGTGTATGAAACTGTATGAAAACTGTATCAAACAATAAGTCTATGTCAAAAGACGTTATGGCAACACATGTCAGCCAAAGAAAGGCAAGGTACAAATGAATGCACTTGTAGCAGTTTGTCCCCTCACAGCAAGCACTGCTGCACAGCGTTTCATCTTTCAGCTCATGCTGGGTTTGATATTTAAGTGTTGCTGTCAGCCCTGAGTGTTCCAGGTAGTGCTTCTCTTTCTTGGATTGAATTCATTAAGGGAAGCAGGAAAGCCCAGGTGTCTTCCCAGACAGCTGTTTGTTTTGCAGTCTCACATTCCCAGAGCCTCCACCTGCAAGTGAAGAGAAGTTCTCTTTGCACGAGAGCTGAGGGCTCTGCCCTCGATCAGGCTGGGCTTTTCCCTCAGGTCACTTCTCAGTCTGTCCCCACCAGGCCCTCTGTCTCTCTACGTTGCCTCCACCGGGAACCTTGAGCCCATTAATCACAAACACCCCTTGTGCTCAAGGTGCTGTCCCTGAGCGTGCTTCCCCCAGAACTCGGAGCCTTGCCAGCCCTCGGCCGGCTCCCTGCAGCCAGGGGCCAGTGCCTCCTCTCCCTGCTCGCTTGGCCCCAGCAGGCTCAGTTCCCAGCCAGGAGGCAGGGAGATGGTGACAAAAAGGCTGCCTCCAACCCAGATTCTCTAGGCTGCCTGGCTGTCACCTACGTATTTATCTATCCATAGCTGGTTTATAGCTCTACTACCTTAAGAAGAGCGTATCATGGAGGAAATTCTGTTTCTCCTTAGAGGGATGCAGGGGATTTTGATAGCCCACCAAAGCTCCCCTGTGTTCCTTGAAGGGCCATGTTGCTCTTTACTTCTGTTTTTTTGCTAGAGACTGTTAAGTCTGCTCATTATTACAAAAGTCATTTTTCCAGCTAGAGCCATCCACAGCACAACATTAATTTTCTCCTCATTTTGTATGAATGTATTGATTTGACCACAGCTACAACCCATGATGTGTTTTGCTGCTATTGCATTCAAGTACTTGAAATAATATTGCCATGTAAAGCAGAGCTATTAACTGCAGCCTAATATCTACCAGCCAGTGGTGTGTGATAGCAAACCAGGGAACTATCCCAAAGGGAAAACTCAAAACATGTAAATACACTTCAGTCATTCAAATAATTATAATTGTTTTCAATAACATTCAAATGCAACATTCAGATTATGAAGTTAATTCTCCGTACCCACTCATCCATTGGGCTTTTAGTTATTATAAAACCCAGCTATTACAAGGTTCTTTGTATAGCTGAACAGTAAATGAGCCATATGTGCCAGACTGACCTTTTGTCACATTCTATTTATGAACTCAAGCCTTAAAACAGTTATATCTAAAATCCATTTAATGCTGACATTAGGCTGTGCACTTTCCTGCAATCAGAGAGATATCCCATCTTTTAATCCTGTGTGTCATCAATATTGGGACTCTGCTGTTAAAAAATAAACCCCAGCTATTGCAGATTTTGTCGAAGTAACTTGGCTGGAGCCACTCTTCATTTTTGCTGTCTGAAACTCCAATATTGGAGTACCTTTAACTCCTGCCAGCAATTCCAGCCACATATGTTTTTTCCTGAGAGAAACCATTTGTAATGAAAACCTGAATATGGTTTGGGTTCACCCTCCTGCCCAGGATTAGCTTTGCCTCTGAGTGCTTTCTGTGATTGCATCTTTCCCAGGGAGAAATCTGTGGCACTCCCCAGGGAGCCAGAAGGCCTGACTTGCTCTCTCCTGCAAATCAGTTATGATTCTCCTGGGTCTGTGAGGCATAGATGGATGAATAATTAATGCCCTGTCTTTTACATCCAATTATATTTACCAGAGAGTGTTTTTTGCAGTTGGCAGTGGTGGTGGTTGTTTGGAATTTTTTTGAATAACCAATACATGACTTAAAATTTATTTTCCCTTGCATTTTCACTGAGTGACAACCACACAACCTACAACTGCAACTGGACTGAAAACAACAAATTGTTAATCCTGTGAAGGTCCATAACAATTCAGGGCCTCGATTTTGAAGTTATTTATCAGCAGATTGTTATTAAATCAGACAAACATATGCACACATTAAACACTTCAGTGACCCAGTATAGCCCTAGGAACGAAACCATGAACCAGAACATGCACAAGCTTTATAACTCATTGCCAAATTGTCCACAGGATACCAGAGGGCAGAGTTCTGTTTGAGTCTTCAGTAATTTTGCATTTCAAACCAGCTCATTTGGTACCATTAAACTGTAGAAATACTTACTTTGATTGGTGTCATTTCATAGTATAAATTCTACTGTTAAAAATTTTTAAGACTGTTTTTAATACTTTTGTATCTTTGCACAGTTTTGTGAGTTAAGATAAAGTCTATTGTTATTTATTAAGTTTCCAGAATATTTTGTGAAAATACTAACTTTAATTTTTAGAGGAGTAAAAGGAAAGGTAAAAATTTTCATGATCTTTAAAATTATTCATTTTCAATTTTTCTGATTTTAACCCAGTTTTATGATTGCAGACCATAATAATAAGCTCAGAACTCTTGGGGTTGCCATTTCTACCCCAATATCTAACCTTTACAGAAACTGGAGAGGCACAGAGACTCCTTCAGTACCAAGCCATGACCTGAAAAATGATTTTGTGCTACTCAACTGATACAACAGGGTGCAGCAAGAATGTTATTTTGCACACTCCTGACCCGCACACACGGAAAGAGCAGCCCAGTGAGGATGGGGAAACACAACACGTTGCCTTCGGGTACCTCCTCACACGTACCATGCATTCCTCATCTCTTATCCACCCCTCTGATCCTCCTTATCTCTTTCAAAACCTCCGTATTGGAGCCAAAGGAGGCGGGGGAAAAGGGCTGAAGGAAGCAAAGCGGTGAGAACCAGGCTGACACCACCGGACCCCGTGTCAGGACCAGCCCTCCCGCTCGGTGCCCCAGGGGAGCCGCTGCTGTGGGCAGGATGCAGCTTCTGCTCGGGCAGGAGAGCGCTGGGAGCGCCTCTCGGGGGAGCAGAGGCCCGGGGGCCAGAGCCAGGGGATAAACGAGACCCCGTGCAATGCTGATTGTGCTGATTGTACCGACTGTGCTGTAGCACACCTGCTGCCAGAGCCCCCACGCCTGGAAGGCACAGAGCCCGAGGAGATGTCCTTCCAGGAGCTGCTGCAGCGTGAGCTGATCCACAGTGAGTGTGCAGTCGTGAGGTGAAAATGGCGAGGCAAAAGTTAACACAAGGCCAGGTGAAGCTGTTAGGAGCACACTAAGCTCTCTGCAAAATGACAAAATAAGGGTGTCTAAATTCCACTGCAAACCTGATGGACTGCATGCTGGAAGCAAAGAAATGAGATGAACAAGGGTTCATCTGCATTAGAAAGTTTTACTGCTTTAATTAATCCAAAAACATAATTAAAGCTGTGAAATCTTTCTAGTGTGAATGCAATTTTACTGGTTAAGTGAACAAGCACTTGGAGCTCACTATGGTTCAGATATATCATTTACCCATCTGCCTGTACCCTGTTTTAATATACCCAGTTTTCTTCTACAGACAGTTCTGGCTACCAATCTAAATTTCACAGAGAAGTTTCATACCACAGAATAGTGCTGAAATCACACAGGTCTTTTCGATGATCAAAGACAAAATAATTCACATTATTATTTATAATGCAGTTGTGTTAAAGTCATGTGACTTGTAAGGGTCATTTCCTCTCACTCAATATATAAATATTCAGATTTTTTTCCCCTGCTGAGCACTGAGGTACTAAACAAAGCAGTGAAAGTCATTTTGAGACTAAAAAGACAACTGGCATTCACACAAAAGTCACAGAGCATTTTATATTGCTGGCAAATTCGGCAGAGAATCTTTCTGTTGCTTTGCATTCACTTTCCAACTGATCTGTATCAAATCTCAATCTGCAACAAATATACAATTACCCCTGCCTTTTCTCTCCTCCTCATCCATTTATGTTTTAGTTGGGATCACTATAACGACATCTGCAGGATCTGAATGACCTCAGAATTTGGAGACTCAGGTTCCCAAAAGGACTCCTGGGCCTTCAGCTGACTGTGGCTGCAGCTGCTTTTACTTGATGTTGCACAGCAGCTTCCCAAGCGAAAGCACTCCGAGCAGCCTCACTGGAACACACCAGCCAGGACTCCCAGCTGACACCCAGGAAATAAAAAGAGGCGGCTCAGGTGGGAACTCAGCCTGTCCAGTGGCTGGGTATCAGCTGGGACTTCGCTCAGCGCTGGTGCACCAGGACTCAGCTGCCCCCTGTCACACCACTGATCCTGCAGACCTGTGCCTAATGGGGAGAAACTGGCAAATAACAGCAAAATGAGTTTTCCATCTCCGATTAGGGCTGGGTGACTTTCTCCCTCGCAGAGCTGAATGCACAATCAGCAGAGTGTTTGGTATCTCTTCCCTCCGGAGCCCCTGTGGCACACGGGGCTCTGTTAGATAAGATTGCTCAGCTGCCATGTTCTGCTGCACAAAAAGCAGCCTCCTGCTATTCAGGTACTGAGCAATATTGATGGATGTCAATCCATCTCCAGGCTGCAGCATGGCCGAGGGAGATTGTGCTTTTGCATTCATGTTCACGTGGGAAGATGAAAGCTGCCAGCACTCTGGAAAAATTCATCTGCACTTCACACAATCTGGGTTTCACACAGTACCACATCAAAATTCCATTCTGATTTGCTTTCTACTGACGTTAAATTAAGTAGCTTTAAAAAAGTTGTCTCTCTAAGTATATCAATGTATAGACAGATGAACACAAGGAGCATGGATATGCTCTTGAAAATGGAAGGACAAAGCAATTCCTCTGTGAAGAGTCACCCACAATTTGTAATCAGTGCCACTGTATGTCACATTAACTGCTTCATTCCGAGTATTCCTAAGGAAATCCAAAGATTTTTCATCTAAGAAAACTTTATCAAGGCAGAGGACTTTCAGCAGTTAAAGTAATTTAGGCAATGAAGGACGAGTAATTTCTCACTTCTAACACAACTTTGAAGATTTTTTGTGCTGACAATGTGCACTGAGCTATAATGAGAAGCTTAGAGCTTTTTGCTACAGCACGGTATATTCAGAAATTTAAATTTATAAACAGAGTATATTAAGAATCAATGCACACATGGTCACCAACAATCATGTAGGGACAGCAAAACGCTACAGATTTAAGTAGCACCTTGACCAGAAACTGCTCTCCCCTCAAAGAAAACGGGGAGAGGTACAATACAGTTCTCTTTGTGGAGAACATGGAAATTACAGAAATGTTTAACTCAAACCTATTTAAATTCCTCTCAATACTTATTATTGAGTTACTACAAGTATGCTTTGAAAAATTCAAATGTATGCTCAATTTAAAATACAGTTTATTTTGCAGCAATCTAAATATTTCATTCTGCACTAAGAAAATCAGATATTGCTGAAGCATGGTTTTGAAAAAATTATGTCTCTACTATTTGACTGCTTATTCCAACTCAATAGAGAAGTTTTCTGTCAAACCCCAGCTCTATGTGGATTCTCTTTAGTCCAGCTTTAATAAACACACATGGAATGGTGACAAAAATGAAATATACCCTGCTTTGTGACAGTTGTAACTCACACAGAACTATTTGAGAGTGCAAATAGATGCTTTTTGTGGTTGCAGCCAGATGACTCAAAATAGACAAAAAACTTTCTCAAAATTCACTCCCCCACCTCCACTGTATTTTTCAAACCTTTCCCCAAGGCTGGAATAGGTCAAAATTATTATCTTCAATTATTTGTTGTGCCTAAAAGTGTGACACAGCAAAGCAATTAAGTGTGACTAAAGAGAGAGTCATATTAGTGGTGCCACCAGCCTCGAAGGGGGTGTAGCCACGTCCGGAGCTGAGCCTTGTGCTCAGTCCTCACCGTGGGCCCCATTCCGGCGTCTGCTCATCACCGAGCAGGACTCTGCCTCCGCCTCCAGCAGGAGCCTCATTACTCGGAATGAGCAAACTTAATTGGCATGTGGCTCCACTTGCACAAAATGAAGGTTTTGAAAAGGTCTGTTTTGCACATTACAGCAAAGTCAAGGTCTTTCAAAAGTTTTTGTGACTGCGAAGATGAAAGGATAGACAGAAGGAAAACCCAGCCTGAGACGTGAGTGCTCAGCGTTTGAGGTTTCGCTGTCTCTGACTCAGACTGGTCTCCTCTAACAGAGGCTCTCTGCATCATCCTCCAATTTTCTTCAATTTGGCACAGATCTATCTGGTTTTCACCAGAAATCCCATCCTTGAACAGAGAGGCCTCTTTGAATCTAAACTTTCAGAACATATCTGTGTTCCCACAAGAAACTAAAAACCTCCTACTCAACCTTTTCAAGTGAGGAAGGCTGCAAGAAACACTGCAGAAGTGGCCAGCGAAGCAGTAAATTAGCACAGGATGGTATGGACTCACTTAAATGATATGTGGCACTGCCATAAATCAGCACAAGCTGATTTAAGGAACATAATCATTAGGATGAACTCTGGAGTAAGTATAGCATCTGTGTTTTACACACAGCTGGTGCCTCAAATGGCAGAAAACCAAACAATAACATCACTATCTTCTGTGGGGAATAAACAACAAAATAACACAAGTTTCAAAAACTCAGGAACTTTGTCCAAGACCATTGAGAGTGTTTAATTAAATATAGCCATGAAATGGCACTTGCTTGTGTTTGAAAAAAATTTTGCAATATTAGTACACTAACATGGTCAAGCTCAGGAAAAAAAAAACAGTGAAGAAAAGTGTCAATTTTCAAAAACTTCTCCTTGGCTTCCCTGTAAATTGCTGTTTAAAAAGCCCTGCTAGCCTATATTCGTTAGTTTCTCGGTGGCTGTTAAGACAAATGACTCCATCTTTAAAAACTTCAATAAATAATTGAATTAGATACCAAAATTTCTTCCCAAAATTTGACCCATTTCCATCCTAAGTTGCCGCTGGGCTCACTGTGCCGCTCGGGGGGGTGAGCTTGCGGCTTGCTAAAGTGCTCGGCTGTGGAACACACCGTGGGTTCTGAGCACCCTGTAGCAAGGTGAGAATGGAGCTGTTCGCTCTGAGCCCCTCTCTGGGGCTGGCCAGTGCCCCATGGTAGCTTGAGCGGCCCGTGGAGATGAAGGAGGGGAGGGGCCCCTTGTAACAGCAGTTCGAGTCTATTCCCTGAACAGAGAGAGCACAAAGAGCCCCAAAAGCCGTCTGCAGCAACCTTTTGTACTACTTTGAGAAGCGGGTAGGAGCAAAAAGACCAACCAATAGAGCATGTCGTGAGCTGACCGTACATAGATAACAGGGGCATTAGGGAGGAACATATTTTAAACAAACCAGCGGGGATAACAAGACAGTGTAACAGTCCAGAAACCCTTCTCATGCCTAAGACAAGGGAGTAGTTCGGGGGAGGAGGTTCCCACCGGTATGGGTTTTCAGGGATGAGGCCAGTTCCCAGCGCTGTCAGCATCGGGGCTGGATTCATCCTCCGAGCAGCTGTCCCCGGTGGGAAAATCCTCCCAGCTCACATTTTTATTTACTTTGAGAGCTAAAGCAGGCTGGGTCACCCTCACACTAAGTAGTACTGCCAGAACTGAGAAAGGTTATTCGTGTGCTTGAAGGATGCAGGGCCATTGGAAGTAGATTTTTCTCGTCTAACTAATCTTCCTCCGTAGTCAAAAACCAGAGACAGACATTGCCATCCCACAACATTTTCATCTGTCTCAGAAATCAGTTCACCCTCTGGTGTCAGTTTTTCCCCAGATTCTGACCACAGAAGTAAATGCATTTACATTAATGTATTAGATTTAGAAATTGAAGTATTATAAAATGTAATAATAAAATATGGTAGAAAATAAGTCTGGCAATGCCATCAAGTCACACAGTCTGTCGTTTTCCCAAGAGAAGTTTGAACTCTGTATTCCTTGACACAGGCTTTCCAAAGAATTACTTAGAAAATTCTGTGATTGAAATTCTACTTTCTTCCTAAACTGTGTGGTCTCATACTTCTCTTTAACTGACAAGCCAAGACAGCCAAAGCAGCTAATACAATTTAATTGACTTAGGGTTGGCAATTCTCCAAAATAATGAAGAAAAGCTTGGAAAAAAACATTCATTTTCCCTCTTCCTTGAATATAAATCTAAGAGACAAGATTCAGTGAGAATTTATTACGTGTACATATGGAAGTTGAGTGCCCCGTTATCTTAAAAGCACTGGTGAAATTTAATATGTTAATTCCTCAAAATAGCTTTGAAAATCCCCACCTGAAAGAATGAGAGCTGCCTGTTCATTAAAGGAACCATTCATTATAACACTATTGATTGTGTATTAACTTAATCCACACACTCACATTGAACTGGAGCTCGTTAAGCACTCGTTGGTGTGAACAACAAACATCAATGAGGTTTTCAAGCAAAGCTGCTGGGATAGACCAGCGATCCATTACCATGGAGAGCATTCCAGACTGAAAGGTAAATGCATGAAACACTTTATCACAGAAGCTCCATAAAGCCACAAGTTCTAAGAAGCTTAAGAAGTTGCTCGAGGAGAGTTTAAACAGCAAAGCAAGGTGGAAATGCATGGTGGGGGATTAATCACTTACGCAATGCATTATAAAAATTGCTATTTAATATCAAGCTGGCCCCAACCTTTAAACATTCCATCTACAACGTTTCCTGCAGAAAGGTGAGTTTCAACTCCTGTTTGTTTGGATCTAATCTTACACGTTGGCTTACTGAGATCGGGGCATTATATTTTTCAAACTATTTCTTTTGTTTAGCACATATGGTCCTTTCCGCAATGTTTTTCTGTAATTGTGAAATTGTGCATTGCATTGGTTTTAGGAGTAATATGCATTAAGCATAAAGATAAAATAACTGGAATGTCAGTCATTATTCAGCTGCTTTTCCCCTTTGCCCAAGTCTGAAACCCAATGCACAAATTTGCATTGGCAATGCAATAGCAAAAAAAGTGAAATAGTTTTAATAAATTATTCTGAAAGATATTAGATAGAGGTCAATTCCCAATTCTTTTGAACTCCATCACAGAACTCTCATTTAATTTTCTGGGAATAGAATTTGGCCCCAATCACTTATAAAATGGGATTAAACTTCTGGCTTTCTTCCCAGAACCTGAAATGAAAGTACACCAATGAAAATCTGCAGAATCATAAAACAGAGCTTCCGAAAGAAGGGAAAGCCTTACTTGTAGCTTTATGAAACAGATTTTTTAGTTCCTTAGATGGCCACCTTCAACATGAGCCAGCTTATCCTGTTATTCATAATTGATTAAAATGCCTGAAGTCAGAAGCAATTTCTTGAACTTGACTTGAATCAGTGGGTTTTCCACATTTAAACGTTTTTCAGCATGCATTTAAAATTGAAGAGTATGAGCAGCTATCATTTCTGTAAGACCATAATAAAGGTCAAACATTTATTAGATTGAAAGTGACATTAATACCTTCTGAATTCTTATTATAGAAGGTCCATCATGGTATCATTTTCTTGGAGAGTAATAGGTCAGCTGTCAAACCTATCACCATGTCTCTGTTTTCCTACTGCCAAGCCAGGGCCAAAGAGAACAGAAGGAATTTGAGGAAATACACTTCTCAAAAGCACCAATTTGACAGTTTTAATTAAAGACACAAATTCAAGCATGTGGAAATCTATTACCTGGAAATCCTAGAGTTGATTCTTCATTCTACACTGACTTGAAGAAATTGAATTTGAATATAGGACTGCACAAGCCATTTGCACTCTTACATAACTACCAACTCAAGAAATTACTCAACCCAAAACACGTGGAAGGCTAGATTTCACCTGGGGCTGAAAGAGAATCAAAGAATGACCCTCACGATGTGACATCCTGCCCTTAACTGGAAGAGGAAAGGAGTTGCACTTTCTGCTCCAGGGCCGAGACACCCGCAGTGTCAGCGCCAGGTGGACCTCGGGCTCCATTTCACCTTCACACTCACAGAGAAAGAGCTGTAGGAGAGCCCAGGTACCTCAGCCCACACCCTGCTCTCAGTCGAGTACTTCCACAGACCTGACATTTACCATTTGCTTGATAAATATTCAGTAGATGCTGGGGCGAGGATCAGGTGTGCTGACTCCTTCTAGGAGACGGGGATGCAATAAACCTTCTCTGACAGGTAGGTACCTCGGTGCATCGCAATATTTGGTTAATAGCCTAGAATATACTTTTTAAAAAGTATTTACAATGTGAGAAATGCAATAAAATTAAAAACGTGGTGAAAAGAAAGACATATTTTACCTAATGTAGTCACGCTTCTGGTTTTAAATGTCAGTGAGAGCTACCCAAGTTACTTGTGTTTTATGTATTTGTGCATGTTGGTTTAAGAAGATCATAAAATTGCACAAGTGGAAAATATATCATTTTAACTGCAGAGGGCAAGTCAAGCAAGGGAAGAAAAGGAATATGGAGGAAGTTACTCCAGTGTTGCTTGTCATTAAGAAGTAACTGCACATCTTTTTTTAAACCGGGCTAAGACGCAGAAAAGCTTACAAGATAACAATCCATTATTGAAAGAAAAAGGGTGGGGGGAGGGAGGGAGAGAGGGGAGGAGAGAGGGAAGGAGAGAGAAGAGAGAGAAAGGAGGCACCAAAACATCTAAGAATCAATAAAGAATGAAAATACAGGGCAGCCGGGGAAAATCAGGAATAATTTCCATAAACTTCTCCAATTTTACACCCAGGATAGTTCACTGATAGTCTGTGCCACAGGCATGCAAGTCAAAAAATATGAAAGCAATGAAAACAGTCAACATTCACAGAAAAATAAACTCATGCTGTTTAAAGAGGCCTGTCTCTTCTTTATACTGTTTGATAAATGGGTATTTCTGGTAATGACTGCCCAAAATCAACTGTGTTCCAATGTCTTCAGTGGAACAACACTGATTTTTACCAGGGAAGACAGAGGGACCCTTCCTGTCTGTAACAGAACCAAATAAAGCTCCTTCCTCCAAATTCACACATCCAAATCCAAATCTAGGTCCCGGGTTCTGCAGCTCAGATTCCACCATGCACACACACGTTTCTAGTAGCAAATATTTCAAATTTCTTGATACAATTTCACAAATTATGCAATGATAATTCACTGTGAGTATACAGTGTATCACATCGCTTCACAGCACCCGGACTCCAAAGCGTTGATAGTGATAAATCTTACAAAGAACTTCCAAAAACTGTGCTAAAATGAGAGGTTAAGTGAATTTTGGTCGAGAAGGAAGGAAGAGATATAGTTTTGCCACTTGATAAAAAAAGTCTCCCCAAATAGGACAGTGATGAACTGAGATTAGATAAACCATTTTAAGAGATCATAGTCACAATTCACGGAACATAAGATGAATACATGATGATTTAAATTATAGGAACGAAGAAAAGTTTTAATGAGATAAATGAAAGTTCTGAAGATGCAGACAAATTTATTTTCTGTATTTTTTTAAAGTACAAACATGTAGGAAAGTTTTTGACCCGAATAATTTCTCATACTGGTCTAAAATACATTTGTCAGGGATTCAGCTTCCATAGGTAGAGTAAGACTGACAAAAGACTAATAATATGACACAATTAAGGAGAGAGAATAGACAATCCTAGCAGTACACATGTAATTGCAGAAGTATCTCCTTCCCTGAAGCACTCTGCTACTACCCACATATAAGCTGAGAATACAGGTAATTGGTTTTTTAGCTGTTAGATGTAGCATGTTTGACATCCTCCGGGTTATATCCAGTCCTGTAAGGCCACAAAAAACCTCTGCATGTAGTGCACATCAATATTATGTATTTAGGAAGAGTTTTTCCTGGTTTTAGCTGCTTCCTACAAGACTGCAGAAGACTGTACCATGTATTTTAAAATCCATTATTAACTTCGTATTAGCATTTTGAGTCTCTAAGGAAGTAGACGTTGTTGCAGGTTACCCACAAAGAATCTACTTTCAGTAATGAGGAGCGGAACTCTGACATCTGTCAACTGAGTAAATTCCACTGTTTTCTAAATATTGATCAAACAATCATGGCTAATGATACAACTCTAAGTGAATTAGACGAATGTTCCCGCATGGCCATCAATTTAATTCCCAGACTAAATTAGCTTCTTTTGTAAAGCAAAACCCTTTTAAGGAAGATAAATTGTTCAGTGACATCGATGTCCATTTCAATTATGGCTTTGTTCTGGTGGAGCCTGTTCCGCAGAATACACCTGCAGTTCACCTGGTTGTGCTGTAAGAAAACACAGCGGCCACCACATGACACTGACCTTGAGCATTTATTTCCCATTTCTCTCAAACATGGGATAGTCGATGTAAATGATACACAAGAAGTAATTACTTTTCTTTGTACCAGCCCACACTGTCAGCTGAGCTGAAAGCACCATCATTAGGAAATACACTGATTTAATTCACCTCAGCACAACTGTGTTTCAGAACTGCACTGGAGATAAGGGCTGCCACCTGAACACAAACTGGGTGAAGATGGGGAGCCAGAATGCACCAAAAGGATACTTGCAAATGGGCAGAAAACACTTCCTAAAACCCAACTAATTATCTCTCAGAAGTAATTCATGCATCACTCTCCAGCCTACTTCAGTGGAGACAAAAGTGCCTCAGCTCAGCTCTCCTGGCCTCAACAAGGCAAGAAGGGAGGGTCAGGGGGGTTAACTTGGTCCCACTTAGAGAAGCAGGCAACTCTTCTCAACTCTGCTCTCTCTTCAGGACTGAAATTCTGCTCAGTGAAGCAGGGGAGCAGCTCCCCTCTGGCTTCTGTGGACTTTCGAAAGCCTGATATGGAATATGTAATGCCTTTTTATTTCTGTGTTTTAGTCTTTATTGGCAGCAGCTCATTAGTTTTGAGAGACTAGAAAGGCTCCTTAAAATGAATCTCAACCAAAGTGTCATTTAATTGCAAGCAGTTTATTTCAAAATGTTTCAGTTGAAATAAACTGGGTTTTTTTGTAAACATCATTACAATTTTGTGACAAAATGACTGTTAACTTTCTCTCCCCTTTTAGAATAGGGTGTTTTCCTTGATACATTCTAGTAGCTTTTAGTGGATGGAAAGAAACACCTGAGTAGGTAGTTATTCAAAATTATAAGTACTTTTCACCTCACAAGAAAGACAGCTGCTGTTTAAATGATCTTGTCTCACTTGGGGAAAGAAAAAGCTTTACCACAGTTCTGTACAAATATGGGCTGCCCAAGGGGCAGGAACAGAACACAGCATGAGCCTCAAAGCCCTGCTGTGACATTATGCAAAAGCAAACAGTAAAAAAGGAAGAGGCTATAGAGGCAATTTGGTGTTGCATTTAGAGGTTAGTAAAGATCTCTTTTGAAGAGAGGGTCAGCTTTTTAGGATATTCAGGTGGCTAACTCAATGGAAGTGCCTAAATGCCTTTAAATCTCCCACATGGTGTTCATTCTGACAACTCAATTTCAAGAACTGTGATGTTATCACAACAATGAAACAAGTCATATTTAGTCTGTGAGGAAATTCGTATGTTTCTTTTTCTCCAATTGCTTTGTGTCTTTCTCTGTATTTGACCCCATTTTGAAAAGACACAGTCCAAGGATACGTTTGAATAAGTGAGAAGATAGAATCCCAGAGTATCCTGAGCTGGAAGGGATCCACCAGGACCATCATGTTCCACCTCCCAGCCCATGCCAAGAATCAAAGCACGTGCCTGAGAGCATTGTCCAAACACTCCACATCCCTTCCCCTCCCAGGCCATGGATGACTGTAAATTATTATCATTTTTAATACTACAACCCAGCTACCCCCTTGGAGTGAGCAAGGCTTATCCTTCCAGCAATAAATCTCCTGTGTCCTGTCATCTCTCAGCTGAGGGCACGTCACGTGTCACCCCAGTCTGGGGCTGCTCTGTTTGCAGCTCCTTCTTGTGTCACTCCTGAGCAAACCACGTAACACACAACACGTCTGCCTCTGCCTTCTATTTGGTACAGATACCTGAATCAAGCTTCCAGTGCTGTTGTAAGAAAAATTCACCAGAAGTTCTAAAGCATGACTGTGAATTATTGATGGCCACCCCAGGGCTGGCCAGAAAACGGAACATCTCCTCCATGACTCATTCCAAAATTTATTTTCATTCTGAGTCCAAATGAAAGTCAATGAATCAAAATGAATGGTACAAACTCATGTAAACATTTCCTTATAATAAACATGTTCCTATGAATCATTTAAATGAAAGCATTTCCAGGAAAAGATGGATCATTTTGTAAGCAGTTGTTATCTGGGAAACAGGTGGTGACGGGAAGGCTGATTTATGATCACACACATTCAGATCATGGAGAGCTGGATGAAACAGTTGCTTCTCCAGAGTGCCAATCTCAGGAACAATTATTCAAATGAAAATTGTGCCCTGTGTGGCTTTTAAAAGGTTTACTTTTCATTTCTCCCAGGTATCACTACAGACCCCCTCTCCCTCACTGCCTGCCCACACCCATCACCCCAAACACAGACCCCCCAGTCAATCACCATTGCTTCCTGACCAGTAGAAGATTTAAGACATACAACATTGATGAGGTTTTTCTTTAACATAATGTAGGAATTAATTTTCAGGCAATAATTTGTTTTCTTTTCAATCTTTGATACCTCCAATGTACTAAAGCACTTTGGATGTATGGACTTCTTTACATCTCTAAAATTGAGATGACAGTGCTAATCACCCATTTAATATTTAATCTGAATGAAGGATTATTTAATAGCTGGTGTAAGGAACGGTGTACAGACAAATGTTCTCTTTCGGATGGCTTCTCTGGGCTCCATTACTGTTTTTCTTTTCTCTGAACTGGGTCACTCTCTGACTCATTAATTGTCTTCTGAGATTTGACCCATTTTTCTGAGTAGTCCTCTAAGACCTCTCAAAAAAGGGATGAAAGCAGTCCAAATTGCTGGAATGGGTTTTTTTAGGTTGCCTGAATAATCTGAACCGTTATCTGAATAATCAGGAAGAACTGAATCAAGTCTCACAGCACGAAAGCCCCCGGGGGAAGACAGTCAAAGCTTAGCTTTTGGGGGAAGTCCAAAAGCCGCTGAGCTGGGATGGAGGAGGTCAGTTTTCTGCAGCTCTGTCCAGGCCCAGCATGGAAAAGGGTGCACAAACCGCCACATTTTTGCATTTTACTATGTGTAGGTAGAGGTAAGAACTCCAAAGTCTTTTTTGATGTAAAGCTGCCATAAAACTTTCATTCCTCGGAGTACAAAGAATCCAAGAGCAGCCTGGCAAAACAAACACACTAACACTCTTAATTCTGAAAATGGACTGCTGCAGTTAATACAGTTTCTGTTTAGTATCATCAGTGAATAGAAGGCTGAAAAGAAAATTTTAAAGGGGCAATTTTCTTTGATTAAGTGAATTGTCAAAAGTAAATCAGGATAATTGAAGAAATTGAGAAGGCAAAATAACATCACTAGGTTTTTAACATGGGAAATACTTTACAGCATCCTCTCCCGGGACCTGTTGCACTTATTATGGATTAGCTGCTTATTGGATAAATTATATGTCTAAGTTTATCCAAATTTTCTCTCATCCATAAATTCATCATTAAAACAAATTACATATCTCACAGGAAGTATTTTGTGGGACTTTTTTACCACTAACTTCATTGAACACCAAGACAGCCATTTCTGAGTGCTTTTACCTGTCTGACATGGGTAAACATCACTTTTAAAATTCCACTAATCCCTTTAAAAATGTGATATTTGCAAGAAAACATATCTGCTCTTTCAGAAATGAACCCTCATGTCCTGAGACAGCTAGACAGATATAGATATAAACAAGGAATCTGAGTCACTGAGAAATAGAAAAAAACAATTCAATGCCAGGAAAAGGTCTCTATTTGTGAGACAAGGAAATGCTGGTTTGAGATATGTAAAATGATACAGTCATAAATTCCCAGGGCTTTATGTTTAAAATATTAAGCCTAGAAGATTCAGGATCCAACTCAGTGTCTCTTCCTTTTTTTTTTCTTTTCTAAGAAAGCTGCATTTCCTGCCACAATTTCAGTTTACTGGTATTTGTCTCACTGTCATAAACCAAAATTTTCCACATACTCTTGCTCCTTTTTTATGAGCAAATATTTCATTGCTTCAGTACCAGGTTCAAGTGCAAATTCAAATAACATCAGCTGGATGACTCAACAGCAGCCAAATGAAGCAAGAGTCTTCTACCAGACACTCCTTTCCCCAGAGACAATGTCATAAGCAATAGCTTTTTCTGACTGCAGGCATTTTATTATCTGATTGAATTTGGAAAAATAGAGATGGTTGTACACATTGAATGCCTCACAAGCATGTATGCTAAAACAAAAGAGGAAGTGCTTGTTAACAGTAATTACTTACATGTATAAATATATCTGTCCTGTCTCTCAGTCTTCAAAGGCCTCGAAACTGAAACAATTTTAGTTACCACTTCTTTGTTTCCTACAGGCTACTGCTAAGCTGGCTGGAATCAAGAGTTTAAACTGCACAACTGCTGGGAGCTGGCTCAGCAACAGACATAATTTCAGCAATGCTTTTGTGTTAATTAGTGTTTAGAATTAAGCACGTCACTACTGAACACCGCACTGTGATTGGTCCCCAGCACGGTGCTTAGGGCTGGGCTTATTTCGGGACAGGAAAGGGGTCGTGGTGTCACTGCTCTGCAGTTGTGGCTGGCAGTGGAGAAAACAGCAGTCCCAAATATACAAAACTTTAATGTCTTTTAATAACTGATAGAAATGCAACCTTTTCTGAATTTAGATACAGGTCCAAATCAGAGTTTCATAGCTGGCCTAAATCCCTGTAATGGATTAAATTAAAACTCCGTGTCCAAACATCTGCAGCTCCTCAAAACGTGACCTAATGCACCACGACCAGTGCAGCAGGTCACGGCAGAATCAGAAGAGCTGAATACCCACGAGTTCTCTGCAGAGATAGAGTTGTTATTTTGATCTTTAAAACAGATGACTAAAAATATTTTCACAAGCAATTCTATTGAAAGCACAGAGTGATTGATATGAACAATGTCAATTTTTCAAATGCATAAGGAAAATTACGGGGAAGCTACGCTGTGATAGCAAAAATAAACTCCATAAACTGGTGTTGTGAATAATGAAAAAATTCAGTTTTGGCTTGGAGTTCAACATTTAAATAGATGTCAAGGGGGAAGAAAGGGTGGGACCAAGGTCAAAGAAAGTCTGGGCTGTCTTACATCTTACTTGATCTTTGTCTATAGTAGAAAGCATGTGAAAGACATTTTAACTTCTTTTCACTTCTTCAGTACAAAACCAAAGAAAATAAAGCCCAAAGACAATACAAAGTAACTGGGGAATTTATCTGAATCCTTTTCCTATGAATCTGTTAAAAGAGAAAAAGAAAAAACCTCAACAGATAAAGCAGAATGGCAGATCTCACCCTCAGTGAGCTGGACCAGAAGGAAAGCCCAAATATGCCTCATACAGAATTCATCTGGGTTAAACATCACGGGTCTGCATAAGGGCCAGTCAAAGAGAAGAATTTAAAACAGGACAAAAAAAAAAAGTAAAAATGTCTCCTGGCAAGTCAGTGTAGCAGAGCTGTCCAGATTTGTGAGACATTTGTTCAACATGAATAACAAAAAGCACATAGCAATGAGTTTTGTAGGACCCTGAGATTAGGAATGGGGAATATCCAGAGATATTCTAGAACTGTGTCCATGTCTAGAACTGACCAGACCAACCGTCCAGCTCTGCAGTGGAACAAGGGCAGCAACAGCCATGAAATCACAGCTGTACTGCTTCTGTGGTAAAATGGATTTCATTGCCTTATTGGAACAATTACATTTGGCAGCTGCTGCACTTGCCTCTAAGAAATATTAGAAATGCCACCACAATCATTAAGAAAAGTTCAGGATCAAATGACATACTGGTTTATAGCAACATCTGTTTTGGGGAGGAATTGTGGGAGTGATGGAAGGGAAAAGTAAGAGAGCTACCTCACACATATGCAATAAATTTCTGCTTGCAAAAGCCATTGGTAGAGTCACTGGGAGAGCCAGAGCAGCAGTGAGTGTCCCTGCGTGAAGTACCACTCCAGGGTGACACTACATGATTTCCAGTTCAGTCTTCAGAAGAACTCTGTGTTCCTCAGCCTGATTCTCCCAAAACAAGTTCCTGAAAATGTAACTTTGGGTGGGTGGTGTGGGGTGATCTCCTCCTTGTCAGGCCCACTTGGAAGCTGTTCTGAAAAACCCATCCCCTTTCTTCTCCCTTCGAACTGAGGGAAAAGGCTTTGCCCAGCTCCCTTTTCTGGGGAGAAACTCCAGAGAGCAGCCCTGAGAGGGAGCATCACTGCCTCAAACAGGGACAGAAACGGGACCAGCTGCCAGGGCAGCGCTGTTGGGGTCTGCTGCTGTGCTCTGGAGAGGGGCCAGGCAAAAACAGCTTCCTGGGATCCAAACCCCAGGCACAACTGACTGGGAACCTCTGCAAATCTGGGGACACTCCAAGCTAATTTTTTATATGAACACCAACGCTAAGCAACTTGAAAATTTAATGTAATGTACAGCGCAATGGGGCACAGTTACCTAATAAAAATAGCAGGAATAGAAAGGATTTGTAGGAATATGAGTATCTCACTGGTTCAGAAAGTACATTAATCACTACTGAGGTAAAGTGAGAGAAAGGAGACGTTCATGTGAGCTTGCAAAGAGCTGTCAAACAAAGCATTTTCCACCTCAAACAAAGACAAGTGCATATGTTGGAGCACTATCCTAAACAATACAAGAAAAGTACACCTCAGGCTCTCATTTATGCACCCTGTGTCATGGTAAAAAAAAAAAAAAATCAATGCTAATTGCATATGTTTTCAAAAATACTCTAAATTACTCTATTAAAGTAAAGATGCGCCTCAGGAAATAGCTCCTGTCATGCATATTAATAGAGTACGACAACTCCTTTGAGTTTAGCATTTCCTATTTCTGTGTGTTTCCTAGTGAAATCTCTGCAATGGCTGTCTGTACCAGCTCATTGTGGGCACTTGTCCTGCCAGACTCTCAGAAAATAAAAAGAAAAGAAAAGGAAGAGGACAAAAATATACATTAAGATTAATTACTTATGAAAATCAGGCTCATGACACCAACTCTTGCCAGCCTTCCTGAAGGCAAAAGGAATGAGGCAGCTTTCAATGCATGATCTGGTGACAGAATAAAGAAAACCCAGATGAGAAGGGGTTCTAGCCAAGATCCCCATTCTAAGATTTTAAAGGAGGGAATGTTGGAGAGCAGCACCCAGGACAGCACCACCAGCCCCGGGGAGCAGCTGCTCCCAGCAAAGGTGAAATCAGCAGTGCTAATGATAATTGCAGGTTCTGAACGTTAATAGAGGAAAGAATTCTTCACTATCATCTGGGATTTGAGTCAGAAGCTCAAATTAAGAAGGCAGTGACCTCACAAATGAAGCAAACCCAAACTTTGGAGTGCCTGTGTGTCCTGGTGAGTTGTAGCCATCTGTGAGATACATTATATTAGCTGCACCAGGTACTCGATGCTCATAAGAAGGACTTTCTCTGAAACGAACCAAATGCATGGAGTCATTGTCCCTTTCTCCCTTGGCAGTGACCAGTGACCACAGACACCACCCAGGAATCCCCAAAGGTGGAGAATCAACAGGAGCTGTTGATCAAACACTTTTCTTCTGTAGCACTGTACAAGTGTACGCTGTATGAACAGCCAGCACCCCTAACCTCACCTGCTGTTAGCAAGAGCTCCCAGCTCTCTATTTCCTTATCCACACAATGAAAATTAATTTCTTTTGACCCCAGCAAACAGTCACTGAAACTCACTCTCCCACGGAGCACTGCTTTATGGAGAAGACAGGAGCAAAATCAACAACCGTGTAGAAGAGTTAAAATCTAAATATAGAGATATAGATGTAAATTCTTTATCTAACTATCTTTACGACTCTAGGACTCACTTGAAATGAAGTTTAGGATACAAGAACCCTCATAAAAGCCTCTCCTCCCTCTCATTTGTAATGGAAACAGGTATTGCCTCCAATTGCGTGAGCACGTAAGCAAAAATTATGGAACTGTAAACTGCTAGGAATAATAAAAGTCATTCTTACAAACTGATTTTTGCTGACATCCAGCGAAGAAATAACAAATATATCTTAGAGATGGCTCAGCCACAAATGCAGGTTTGTGCACAGAACGGGCTGCTGTTCACAGTTATAAAATGGTGCTCTTTTAACCATACTGGGGAGAGTAATTAAATTCAGTAGCAGAGAAATAGTCAGTGTAAAAGCTGTGTTCATAAATGGCATAAATCTGAATTTTTCAGGACAAAGACTTGACATGTCTTTATGTCTTCCATGCCTCTCCTTCTCTGACAGAAAGAACATTTTCTTCTGTAAATTTCTGTAATCCACCGAGAGTGAAAATTAACATCTCCAGACCATCATTAACTACCATTTTGAAACACTAAAAAAATTCCATTTGTTTCAGTCTGTGCTTTACAGTCCACCCAAACAGGAATTGTTCCCAAAGGTGCAATCACAAGTATTTCATCAGAACACAGCAGTCACAAAGACTCACAACCAACGGAGTAGATACCAACCTCAAGAATGCCTACACCTGAGAATTTGCATCAGTGCTTACTTGGGAAAAGGGAAAAAACATTCAAATTCCTCCAACAATAGTTGGTAAAAAAATTCTGTATCGTGTTTCATGTAAATTAAATTCTAAACAAGTAGTCAAAGAACGGCAAGAAGGCAAGATCAGCTAGGTAGGTGGCTACAAGCCAGGAGTGTCTGACATAAACTCCATCTCCTGCAGCCTTGTCTGGAACTAAATCGTGTGAGACTCTTGTTTAATTCCAGAAAAGCTGCTCAATGTCACCAAGAAGCAGAGGCAGTGGCTGTGATGGTGCTCCGTGCTTGGCTTTTTTCCCTGAGAGGTTTTGCCAGGATCGAAGTGCCTGTGAGCAGTGGTGGCCAGGAATAAACATCACACAGAAACTCGAATTAGAGAAGCCAAAGAAGATGAAAGAGCTGGGCTGGAGGCTGGTGCTGCGTGGGGCTCCCTGTAGGAGGGCCAGGCGTGGCACCATCCCCTCCAGCTCACCTTGGAGAGGAGCACGAGCTGGAAACGAATCATCTGTTTTTCAGTGAAGAGCTGTGTCAATTAAAATAAACTTCATAATGAGAGAAATTCAGATAGAATGTGTCCTCCCATTTCCCTTGAAATACAAAGATTAAAAAGGAGAAACAATTAGACAAAATAAGCTGGTCTGCAAGTGAAGGTAACAACTGGAAATTAAGTATCTGCCTATAAAAAGGCATACTAGAGCATACTGGAAAGTAAATAGATGTTTGGGGAATATGAAAGCTGTGTGGTTAGAAAGGAGCAAAGTACTTTAACTTGTATCAAAAAAATGCTAATAATCAAAATGACATTGAGAAATTAGAGCAGTGGAAAGAGAGCACATCACAGGCAACTCAAAATGTAAATTCCTTGCAAATGCAAGAAAACCCTGCAGATACTCCAAAGGCAACCAGAGAGCAAAATCAAACTTACAAAAACCATAGACAAGAACCTCAAATGTCCAGCACATCTATAGAAATCCTCATATATATAAATACTGCTGCATGCCACTCTAGTATTTCTTAATTCCTGATCTGAAAAGAGACATGTGGTGTGTGGCACAATGGGTGCCAGTTTTATGTCCTACAGCCGGAAGGTCTGGAGTGCAGCTGCACAGAACTCTTATTCCAGTGTCTCCCACTCGCCCACAGAGGCCCTGACCTGACAGACCTCGGTGTCTGAAGAGAGGTGAGACTACCAGGAACTGAGATTCCTAGGAATTACAGAATTTATACTAGGATCCACCCAACCACTCTTTGCTCATGAACCAACACACCCAACAGTGTTCCTCACTTTGCTGCAACCCTGCTGAGGAGGGGACCACTGCTCTTCCTGTTGGACAGAGCAGGATGTCCATGCTGCAGCCCCAGCAAACTCTGTTGGACACACACCTGAGCTGACCTGGGAGCTGGTGGCAGTAAATCTGCAGTAGGGTGTGAATTGCAATTAAATATCCAAGTATTTCCCAGGTAAGTCTGCACCATCCAAATGAATTCAGTTCCAACACGTTGCCCTGAAAGGTTCTGTAAATGCTGAGTGAACACTTGCACAGAAGCTCGCAAGCTCCAGTCAGAGCACGGCTCATGTGCAGGACCCAGGCATCTTATTCTGCAGTCCTGGAAAATTTCCTGAGCTTCAACCACCCCATTTCAGCCCAACCTCATTTCTTTAAGTATCTCCCCTCCAAATTGCAGAAGCCTGAGCAGACTTTCTGGACCTCACTGCACTCTTGCTGCATCCATCATTTAAATGGCATTGAGAACTCTGAGTCCTTGATCATCTGTTTTCTAAAGGACATGAAGAAGTGGAAGGAAATTCTCCAGAACAGCTCTGCCATGCAGTGAGGAGGTCACCGAGCCTCTGTATTTTCAGTTGTGAACCAATTACAATTTATAATTCTCTGTTGAAGTGCAAAATTACACACACAAAGGCAAACACAAAGAATGTTAATTTGTGGGTGTGCATCAGAAATGAATCATTCTACAGTCATTGCCCCCTCCCCATCTCATCTTAAATTACTAAAATAACACTGAAAATATTCATTAATCTAATTGTTCAACTTACATTCTTTATTGTATTTAACCCTGGGAATGATGCAAAAAACCTGAATAAATGCTATGCCTGCAAACTTTCCGTTTTCCTGGTATAAACTACCACAGCATGGAACTGTCATAAAAGTGCTTTTTGGGGACCTGAAACACTGACAGATCTCTTTGGTGGATTTGCTTTGGCCACTGCTCTCAGTCTCCAGCTATCATGAACATCCCCTTCTACCTTTTTTTTTTTTCTGGCCTTCTTCTTTCCCATCTCTGCAGCTGTTTAATTCTGAACATTGGTAGAGGAAATGAATTTTTAAATTATTTATGTTTTGGTAGTTGGATGAGCAAAATTCAGTGCTGCTTGGGAGTAAAACTTTGATTCTCTGGGCAGTTCTTCATGTGTTTATTGTAGATATTAATTATGAACAGGAAGACCTGCTGAGTCACTGCAGGGACCAATATCATGGGGTATAGAAAAGAGGTTCGATGGTTTTATCTCATCCACCAGCATTCAAAAGTAAATCAGGCTCCCCTCTGCACAAGGTGTGCAGAGAACAGGAGTCAGCAGGGCTCCCTTTGCTGTGGATGGGAACCAGAGGCTCTGGATTTGAAAGAGGCAGGGCAGGATTATGTGCACAATCTTTACAAGAAAAAGAAATATCAAAAAAGGAAAGAAAACCAAGGTGATTTGGTGTGAGTGCAAGGCAGCTCCTTCTAGAGGTGAATGTGGGAGCCCAGGATGCAGCCACCCAAGGGCTGTGCAGGTTTAACAGTGTGAATGGCAGAAATCCGTGAACATTTCTCTCCTCCCATTCTCCCTGCAGGGATGGAACCCTGACCCTGAGAGCTGTGGCCGTGTCTGCCCTGTTCTCTCGTTTTCCACTCGGTAACTGTGAGAAGCAAGGCTTAGAATACATTATTCACATCCCAGACTGCACAGTAACTGCATAAATGACAATTATCACTATTATCTCAACTGATGGTGGGAAACCAAGAGGTAGGTATGTAAAATTGAATTCATCCATCCATACATGAATACATATATATATATGTAATGTCTGTGGACAGGTAAATTGGCTATATAAACATTTGAAGCAAAAATACCATTTCTGATTCCCTTAAATCTCATCCACACTTCTTTAGGTGGATCCATAATCTATCCATAATCCGTCTTTCTGAAGAAACATTTAAAGAAGGCAATTTATTCTTCAATAAGGCTTAAGAACCCCTAAATGTGAGGCAATTAACAAAATTATATCAAAATTGGATGACAAAGAACTTGAGTAACTGTTAAAAACTAGAAGTAGGTTACTACAAGAAAAAACTACCTGTCACTTAGATACTGGACTAGAATTAAGAAGATTTACTGGAATTCCCAAGTCCTCCGCAGATATGAAGAATGACCTTTGGACAATCGCTGTGTTTGAAGTCCCCTTTATGAAGCAGGGATGGCAACAATACCGACTCTGTTACCTTGGGGCTGTCTTGTCTGCTTAATTGTAAGAACACTGAGTGAAGGGTGCCTCATTCCTTGTAAATCGAGCCTCACGCATTTCCTGTTTCTCCAAAAAGTTAAAGAATACCGTTGAAAGGGTCTTGTATACTGCAAGTTACCAGCACATAAAGAGGAAAATCATGGCAAATTACAGTTAATAAATATATCTAAAGGACAAAATTGTAAAGACAGATTTTATTCCCAAACTATATCTTGAAAAATGTTTAGGAAATGCAGCCTGCCCAGAAGGCATTTGCTATATTTCAGGGACAGTCATTTGTCCAGATGGCAGAGGAAGTTACTCGGGGCATGAATTTGATTTTAACTCACAAGGAGAAGCTAAGTAAGAATCTGAAAATAGGAAGAAATTTGGGAGGGGAATAAAGAAATGCCTGAGTTCTCTATTGCATGAGAACTGTGAAATTCAGCAGATTCACAGAGATAGTAGCTTGGATCTTTTGGGAAGACATTCTAAGGGAAAAGGAAGTGCAGAAGAATTATTAAAACAGACTCTATTAAAAACACAAAGGCGACGGAGTCTGCTGCAGAGGGAAAACACTCTTTAAAGAACCTACAAATCTAAAAAGAACACGCACAAAGGAGAAATGGAAAGATATTATAGAACTAGACAGGTATACAATCAGAAAAACAAAGGTTACAAGGGAGTTATTGCTGGCAAGGAATAGCAGAGATAACAGGAAAAAAGTTCTCTCAGTACCATGAGACAGAAAAGGTAGAGATTACCTAAAGGAACTGAGAGCAAATATGAGACAACAGAGAAGACTCAAGGATTGAAGTTATTTGCTCTCAGCTTCCCACAAAGACCCAGGTGCTTTCTGTGCTCATTTCAACAGAAAAACAGCCCAAAGACCAGAACCAGGAACAGCTTACATGTTCAGATACACAGAGAACCTGAAGGAATTTATCCTAGAGTTGTTAAGAAACCAGTCAGAGCAATGTTAGGACCAGCAGTAATTATGTGTGATGACTCAGTGTCTTAAGACAGCAGGACTTCAAAAACGCTTGAAGTGGTAAGTGCTCCCTATATTAAACTGCTACTTCATGCTTATACCAATTCTTGTTCTCTTCTTGGTTTATTCTCTGCAAGTACTCAGGAGAGTGCTTGGCAACGGCCACTGTTCAGTCGCAATGTGCTGAAAATTCAGCAATTCTGTGGTGTATTGGTTCCTTCAAAATATTGTCCAAGGGAATAATTCCTGCTACAAGCAACAAAGTACATCTTTGTCAGCTTTACAGCCACTTAGGGAAAGCAACACGCATCAGGAAGTTGTGTAATTACATGAAGAGATATCAACACAGAGCCATTTCTCTCCTTCATTGTCTATATTCTAATAATTGGACAGTTATCAGTTAATAAATTCTAACTGCAGCTCGAGTCTGGCACTTTACAAACAATTACAAAAAGCTATCAGTACAGAAAGGTAATCAGACCTTGCATCTCTGAGGACGTATCCTGTGCTCCTTGAAAGGATGGACCCTCCAGACCATCGCAGTTCAGCAGCTACAGAAACCACAGCAGTGAGGAGAGTGTCTGTGTCTGAATTCCCAGTCGTGGACACAAAGCTTCACTCACCACAGGTGGAGCAGCACAGGGAGTACTGAAGAGGGCCTTGGAGCTGAAAACTGCAGGAAAGTAAATTTCACCAAGAATATTTCGTTCTTTTCTTTCCCCTGCTTCTCTGTTGTATTTTTACTTCTGCCTACAAACCTTCAGGCACAGCACCTCAGTAGAGTTTCTAAATACCAGTGCAATATAATGTGTACTTGGTGTTTATTACTGTAAATGGAACATCAATTAGATGCATCACAAGGGAGGATAATTACCTAGATTTAGGGGGAAAAAAATCTGCTCTGTATGAATATCTGAACATATTAATGGCCCTGTGTTTTCCCGCTTCGTGGGAAGAGATGAGGGGTTGCCCTGAGGTTTTTTTAAAGATACTTAGTATTTTATTACAACTCAGCACTCTTCCTCTGGAAAAAAAAAAAATGGAAAAAATGGTTTAACAACACAGTTCCCTTTGCAAGCTGACATCAAGATGCTCTTAATGAAGATAGTAGTTTATTCCCTTAACTTCTCACCGTGGCATTTACTCGATAAAACACTACATAACTAAATCAAAAGATCAATATGTGACCCTATGAATTTATAGCCACCAAGACATCCCCAATATACGTATATATGGTCCTGGACATAATCTATGTACTCATACTGCAACTTGGAAGAGAATATATAAATAATTCAGAATCCTATGCAAATATCCCATTGCAGAGACACCAAACAGCAACTGCTGTGCACCCATCCCCATCCAGGAGTTTGAGCCCATGGGAGGCTGTGGGATGAGGTGAGGAAATGTTTGGATGGTGATCACGTGCCCCGTTTCACTTCTAACAGGCACCTGGAGCCACATCTGTACTGAAATCCAGTAAATTGTTTTCCTGGATGACCCCACACCTGCAAATGGATTTTAGACAACTGCAACTTTCATTTTCAATGCATTTCTAAGTGTTGAAAATTGGATTTGAATGTACCTTAAGCACTCCAAAACTGGATAGCCACTGGGCTGAGCTCCAAATTTATTTATAAATCTCCTTGCGACTTCTGACTGAATCACATGCTGGTTTGAGTCTTGAGGCCAATGCTGCATAAACCAGTGACTTTCTGAACATCTTCTGTACTTGCACACTGGAGCTAGGGAAAATACGGAGGAAATTGCACCCAGAAGTGGAGATGATTTATAGAGCCTTGGGCCAAGCGATACAATTTATGCACTATGTCCTACATAGCCCAGCCCAGAGGCTCTGCATAACACTTTGATGAGGATTTAATTTACTTCCTGTAGTGATAGTATAGTCTGTCATATCAGAATTTAAGTACATTAAACAGCAACACCATGAAACTTCTTATTTTCATTCATAAGTCAGAAGTAATTCTGGCGGGGAGAAAAAAAAACAAAAAAGAGGATATTTCACATCAGAAACAGATTCTCATTTTCTGAGACAATTTTTTTTCAGTTGAAAGTCTTAAGAGTGATATCCCATATACCCTCCTGATCCTTTAGCTGGAGATGCTGAAAGGCAGCAACACATGGCCAAATGTGTATCTCCTGTCCTAAAACCCCGGGTAGTGCAATAAATTAACACAATGGGCCCTGAGATGCCACCACATCTGCAATGATCAGTAAACATGTTTTCTTCTGAGACCAGACTGTCTGGGCACTCCTAGTCCCTGTTAGCTCTCAGCCAAACAGATTCCTTTAAATTACCAGAAAACAGGCTCTACACCTTCAGAAGTGCTGGGATCACTCCCCCAGGCAGCTCGAGCCAGAGCTGGGAGTGCTGGGAAATGGACGTGACACAGAGCTGCTTTCTGAACAGCTTCCTGACGACGATGGCTGTGGCGAGAGCTTTGTTCTACCCTCTCCCCATCCCCTGGGGATGAACTTCAGGGTCAGAACTTTGTCCTGGTGTTTTTCCTCTGCAACACGATTTTATTTGCAGTGAGGGTCTCGGACACCTGTTAGCCTGCCAGGGCAAGGTACGAGGCCCTAATGCAGGCCAGGTGCCACACTGGTGTTATTAAGCAGACTCAATCAAACACAACATTGTGACTTCCAGTCTGGCCTAAGACACTCTCAGGAATCCGGTCATAATTTCCCTGGATTGAAATGATAATGGGTTCTTTTTTTCTATGGACACCTTGAGAGGAATATGCAAAATATCTTAAATAAGAGATGACATATGCACATAGGTTAAATGAAATTATTCCATGGAAACGCATTCCCTTCTGCCCAGAGCAAGTGACACTAATACATGTATTTCAGACATACAGGCTCATGCCATAGAGACAGACTTCCCAGAGAGATAAATTTTTGCTCACTTGCATGTGTAAATTCAGTTCACTTAAAATTAAATTTGCATATATGCTGTTTTTCATATTAATGACAAAGAGAAAATACTTGTCTAGACTCGTCCTGCAGACTGGGTAGATTGCTTTTTATCTCATTTTTCTGAGAGGAATCCAGCTTTTTTAACAGGAGTTAAGTATTCCTGATACCAATGCTCACTGGGGCTGAAAAATCTCACAGCTCAAGAGCTTCCTAAAGTACCACCCGAAGAAGTAAGAATAAATAGAACAGTGTCTGACTTCTATTTCTCTTAAGCTTTTTTGTATATATTTACCTTTTCCTTATTCTTAGATAGCAACAAACTGGAACAGTTTGTGTTTGTCAAACATTCTCTTCTCCACTTTCTACTAATTTGGGGACCCTCCGAGAAGTTCAAACACTACTTAATAAACTCAGCAGAGGATGGAAGTCCAGTTATCAAGTTCCATTAATACAGTTTTTGAAAGGCAGATGCTAATCAAATGACAGCAAATTTGCTGTAAAATTACTTGTAGGTCATTTGATTCTGTAACTGAGGCAATTTAAATAGCACTCAAAAATGTCTTGGTACACTAAAAAAGTATCTTTGCTACTGAAATATTTTATTGCAGGAAATAAACGAACAGTACAACTCCCTTAGATGGAAGACCTCAAAGGATGATTTCAGGCATTCACCACATGTAGTTGGCTTTCCAAGTAAATGATGGGTCTTGCAAAGGGGAAAGCTGAAAACATCAAATTAACACTTGAGAATTTCTCTAACTCAGAACATTTGCAGTGATCTCAGAACCCTTCTAATTCCACTGAACTCTCCTTCAAATAATATTAAAGGCTGCAGCATGTAATAACCATGAGGGGAATCCTATTCTTAATAGCTTAAAAAAAGATTCAAATATCAGAGCAGGAGAGCATTTTCCGGACTTGCACAGGAAGAACAGCTGAGGAGATGGAAATTCTACAGGTATTTTATATTTTTTCTGGAGTTCCAGTTACATTGATTTTAACATTTTGTAATTTCTGTTTCTATTCTTTATGTAAGTGATTGGTGTCTCCTTTCCTGAACGAAGCATTTCTCTCTAATCAGAATGCAGTTCCTAAAACCCATTAAAATCAGAGACACAGTGTTAAAATGTCAAGTGTGTAATTGATGTGTGAAATAAATGGACTCTCAGGGCTATGTAAAGGGTGCACTGGCGCTCTGAAGGATACTCCAAATGAAGGCAGCAATGCTGCCTGTTGAAATACAATGGACAGGAACATTTTTAAGGCAGCTTTTACCACTGCCCTTCTTTCTCTTTCCCGAAAACGGCTGTAAAACGCAAACAAAAGTTCAACAAAAAAAATATTTCATTTGGGCAACAATCCTACTGCAAATCTCCCATTTCTCTGAAATAAAGTGAGAAAGATTCAGAAGCAGAGCAAACAGCCTGAGGGTTTTTTCAGACTGACACTGAACCGAAGCTGGATTCTGATCACTTTTCGCAAGGTGTGGTAAAAGACCACAACAGCCTAAAGCCCTGAGCAAAGCTGGGAAAGGAGGAATGCTCCGATGACCTAGAAGGTAATTCCAAGCTCTTGGCACTTTCAGAAACTGAGAAATAATTATGGATCTTATTCAAATGAAACTTCTACCCACAAAACTGGCATGGGCCTAATCTCTCCTTACTCTTTTTAGTTTGTTCTAATGGGGTACTTTTCTTCACACTGAAAAGCTGTTAAATCTTGCGATTGTACAAAAAATGACACTTCCACATTTGAGAGATTAAGATATCAATGTGGATATTTATGTAAGTAAGATTTATTAACATATATTCATTTTTAAAGATATTGTGCCATTTTGCACAATGATAAAAGTTTTTAAATTATTCTATAATTCAAGAGCGCAGATGAACACCTTTGAAACATCTAAAGAGGACAGAGAGATACAGGGATAGATGTATAGAGGGTGAAAATTAATAGAGCCTAACCTTCTAATCAGTCTGAAGATTTTAATTTCCACTACTACCTGCAGAATTTAATTGTCTATTTAATTGCATAAATGTTGCCAAGTATCATATTTTATATTTCTACAGTCATTATGAATATTCATCTAAAAATGATGATTGCAAATAGGTTGTCAATAGAGCAGATAGACAGTCTGAAATGCTTAATAACCAGCACGACGATAATTATCAACCCTTGTATAGTATTTCCCATCCAAGGTATATAATGGCCTCTTCTTTTCAAATTAACAAAACTTAATTAGGATACATTCCAATTACCTTGGGAGACTGCAGCCTGAGAGAGCAAAATGAAAGATTGGCCTAGGAGAAAGAAGCCTGGTCCGGTAGACAAGCAGTGAACTACAACAGAGAGAGCCTGAAACAAGAAGAGAGCACTGGCACAGGTGCCAAGCTCAGAGCTTGGGCCAGTCTGAGTGCTTTTGAAAACACTGAGTACCTTGGCTTGCTCCCCCTTCATTAAAGCCTTCAAGTAGATTGGAATCAAAATTAATTCAGTCTTTTGGCCTTTTAATATGAGAGAAATTGGCATTTCTCACACTGTCATTCAGGATTCCCTATTGTTTCGCAATGAAAAGGCCACTGTTACACGATATTTAATTCCTCATAATAATTAAGAGAAACATCAATTCAGGTTTTTTACTTCTCTTGTATTTTTTGCTCAGTGGTAACAGTAAATGAAAGATCAATGCCTGATCAAAGTCTGGCATTTACTAAGAATGTTTGAGGACCAGGTATCACACATACATATGTTCAAAACTATGCTGAGAGCACAGCAGCCTTGCATGTCCATCTCTCAAACCTCATATCCACACCCTTGGCTTAACAATTATGTCTGTTCTGATAACAATTTACTCTAAAAATCATGTTAAATGTGCTAGTCCTAGAGGGTCAAATGACAGATTACAGGTGACTGAAGTTACCATTCCTCAAATGAAGTAAAGAGCTTGACATTGTCAACCTTGGCACTGAAATGCAAAGCAGAACAGAGTGTGTTATCTTCAGCCTCAGGAGGAGAAATGCAATGGTCATTGCCTCTGTCCTCCCAGATACAATGGTAATTATGGACCTGCCAAATCTGCTCCAAATCTGATCCACAAGCTTGAATTACTGCGGGCATTCAGCTCCCTGCTTAGAGTGCCCCGAGGTTTGTAGATCCCACTGGGCCTTACGGGGCCAGCAGCCAAGCAGCACTCACACAGCAGCCATCGTCTCCAGCACCATTTCCTTCAAACACAGCCCTTTCCTCGGCAGATCAATTCCACAGGAGTGCAATTCCAAGCATGTAAATTCACCCCCTCCATCAACAGAGTCTTTAGCCTCTAATAGAGCTCTGTTAGAAAAGTAACCTTTCACTGACCCCAGCCAGACATTGATTTTTGTCATCCCATTATAATGAAACTGGAAATTAACACGTTTTTTTCTTTAAGAGAGGAAAAAAGTTTTTTAGTTAAGCTGGGCTCCCTCTGCAGCAGCTGAATGAAAGCACTGCAGGTGCACCTGGCCAGCAGAGCCTCTGTGCACAGCATGATCTTTCCCCTGATGTGTACACATGTACATTTGCATTTTCATATTTCTTTAATTTATGATTCTATTTCACATTTGGTGAAAATTGGCTCCACTTTTTTAGCAATTAAAGACTTTCATATAATGCATTCCTTCCATGGGTAGACCGCAGTTAAAGGTAAAGTTCCCATCTGGTATAAATCACCAGAAGTCTCCTGACTTGAATGGAGCAGAATTGATTTACACCTGCTCAGGACCCGCCAGCAAACCTCTGAAACACAAAATATGTCCTTTTTCTTTTCCCCTTTTCTTTAAGCCACTCCATTTTTATTACCCTTTGAAAGGAACTCTGAAGTGTTTACTTGTCAAGAGGACAAAATATTTGCTGTTGAACTTCATTCCCTTAAATTTTACAGTGACTTCCAGTGCTGCAGGGGTCATTCTTCTCCCCACTCCAAACCCCAGGTCCAGTACAGAGACATCAGGGAATGCCCGGAGGAACAGTGAGCTTCCAAGCACAGGGACAGAGCCAGCACAGGAGCTGCTGAGATGTTCTCAAGGAGAACATTTTGGTAGAGATCTACCAGAACTTGTTTCTCTCAGTATTTGGACGTCTGAGAGTTTATGGCTATAAACTAGGAAATTAGGAAATGAATGGAATTTTTTTAAATCCTGGTTTTTTTGTGAAACAGAAAAGTGGAAACAATTTGAAATAGGTCTATTCAAACTATTCTGACAGGTTTCTTCAAAAACATGTTCTCCACATGTGTGACAAGCTAAAAGTGTTCTGGCTGTGCTGGGATGATTGGAGCCTCCTGCAGTGTAGGCACCCACAACCCCCTGGTCAACCAGCCTCCAGAACTCCAGAAACCCCTGACAAACTCTTTTGCTCTTTATACAGAGAAAAAGATCTGAAGTAAAGCACACACCCTGTTGGCATTTATTCTGCCTCCCCAGAGAGGCAGTTTCATTTATCATTAACTCCCTGGATGCTGAACTGACTTGTTTGATAGCCTGAAAAGGAAAGGCTGAGTGTCTGCAAAGCTGCACTCTCAACATGCTGCTTGTTTGATATTTTTAGAGAACCTCTCAACACTTCACAGTTGTCAAGCTTCTTGATCTTTTTATAGTTTGATTTACATAAATGTGTTTCTTTCCTCTAAATAAACATCCAAGCAACTCAAGGCTTAGTTGATTTCCAGCCTGTTGCAAGTACAGCAAGAAAAGGCTAAAGATGAGAAATTACAGGGATAAGTATATTTCATTGACAGAAAGAAAGACTGTGTTTATCTGAGAAAATATTTTTTGGCAATTTCTGTACCACCTCGGTCAGGGAACAGTCTATAATCATAATGCTTAGAGACTACCCAACAAGTTTAAAGTCCAAATATTGCATTGCTTCTAAAAACACAAAAAGAATATTCCAGTGCTGCTAATTTAGAGCAGACTGCTAATACTTTAAATCATCTCAAAATCCACTGCTTTCTGTATAACTCCACGTTGTGGTCTCTGTTCTCCACTGTATCCATAAGGTTTCCAATGTAAGATACAAATCACCATCAAGCTTTACAAATTGAAGAGGAGATGCAGTCAATAACTGCTGTCTCAGGCTGTGAGAACAGAGTATCTGCTAGATTGGGTCACTCAGAGGAAGCTCTCTGAGGCTTTGTGTAGCAGGATAAGCAGATGGATCGTGGTCCCGGTACCCGGCTCTGTCACTCTGATTCTGGAATGCCAATTCCCACATTAGGCAAGACCTTAGTGCACCTTGCCCCCTCAGAATTACTCTGCCAATCCAATGTCCAAACTGCAGCTCTACTGGCTGCCTGCTGGCTGCTCTGCTCCGTCAAAATTCACGGTAATTTTGTGAAAGGACAGACACCAGGCCAAAATTTCCATCCCGCAGAAATCCCTCATTTTCAAAACTGCGGAGAGGAGGGGCAAGGGGTGAAACTGCTTTTTGTTCAGTATCAGAACCAAATTTCAGCAGTAAGAAATCTTCCAAAGGTGGGAATTAAAAGAAAAACAATTGGAAGAATGGAACAGAGTTTGTAAATATTTCTGGCATGGCAAAGAGCGTCCAGAGCCAGCCTGAGGAGGCTGGAGGTGAAGCCACTCAGCCAAACTATCCAGAACAACCACCACACGTGGGGCCCAAGGGAAAGAATGGCCCAGAAAGGGGTGGTTGGAAGGATTTCTTCCCACAGACTTGACCTGTCAGTGCTAAGAGAATGCCTCAATTCCATTGAGTAAGCATTTTCTGATGAAAAACTGGGTTCTTTAAAAACTTCAAGGAGCTCTGAACACTTCAGCATCACACATCTCCTTGGCTGCTTTGGCTTTCATCCAACAACGTTTGCCGCATGTCCTACTCTGTTTGTATTGTATATTCCACTATAATGCTGTCTGAAACTGTATTTTAGTCTGATTTTCTTCTCCCCTAGGTTGGTAAGAATTGCAGAATTGCTCCCTAGAAGACAGTGAATACAAAGTAACTGTGAAGACAGCTAAAATTCTGCCTCCTGTCTAACTCCAAGTGTGATGTGTTTACTCTCAGCCTGTTCTGGCTGTTCGCTTTCAGCTGGCATATGAAGACAGCTCACTAGTGGCCCATTATGAGACGAAAAAAGTATTTCATGATGGATTGAATTTATTTTGGGTGCATATTCAGAGCTCAGAATGGTATAATAAGGCTATCTTATATGAATCTTAATGCAGTGAAGGCAGGTTGCTTAGATTGTGTTTGAATTTCAGTATCAATTATTTTTTGGCTTTGTAAACAAGCATTCAGAAGACTTAAATAGTGGAATATCACATATAAACAGAAGAGAAAAACAGAGTTAATACAAATATTCTGAAGAACAAAGGCCACATGCAGAAAAAAGATAAAGCTATATTATTTTAAATGTAGTGAGAGATGAGCTTCACAAAAAGTCGTATGTGACTGAGTCTTTTAACCTGAAGGAACTGTAGTGTTTTACGTGCAGAAAATGAGGCAGCACATGTATCACACACACACACAGAGGTTTTTGCCATGGTAACAGTGATAACTGTATTTGTGTTTATTGTCAGGTGGAACTCTGGAGTGCTTTTTGCCTCCAATATTCTGTGAGTATGAAGAAGTGCTCTAACAAAGTGTGCTGCTCTGAATGTGCAGGTGAAGTGTATGTACAGCGGCTTTTTTCCACTGATCATCTAAGAAGTGTCCTTATATTTTTCTGCTGATTGGCCCTTGTTCAAAACCAGTGACAATCAGCAGCACCAAACCAGGTATTACACTGAGAGATTCTGCAGCAAAACAGTGGCGTGTCTTCCGAAATTGACTATTTTTAGACATTCTACATCACTGGAGATCCAATTGTTGCAGAGGTTATTGATTATTCTTGGTGTTTCAAATTGCCTGAGAACTGAGTATTTTAAGTATATTTTAAACCTAACATTGCAAGTAGAGAGGGTAGAAAATTATAGAAGTATTAAGAGGCAGCAGTACAAGACAAATCTATTGTCTGACAGCACAGGCTGATCAATACAATTATTAAAGTGATGCACTAAGTGTATTTGTCTTGAGCCATGTAATTTTAATGTTAAATTAAACCACAAAGAAAATACATTGTTTTTAAGGACATTGAATTTTCTTTGTCACAGCAAATAAATAAGGTCACAAACACATTTATTACATCTGGTTCATAGTGAGATCAGACATTTCTATTAAAAATGGCTGTTCTGCTCAACAATAATAGAATCAATCTGTTTCTGTTATACTTTGACAATAATTTATCTTTTTCTGAAGAAAAAATCCCAATTCTAATAAATTTTGCATCTTAAAAATTAAGAATTAATTGTGCAAATTGCTTATTTTTATATATATTTTTATATATATATATATAAGATTTCTGTATTTATAAGTACATATTCCCTTCTGTACTTTTTTGTATATATAATTTAATAAATTCAGAGATTGAGGAAGAAATTGCTTCCTGATGAAAAAAAAAAAAAGGTATAAGAAAGGAAAGACACATGTCTGCATCAGGAGGAAAACATATAGATTGCAAAACAGGCCTCTCCCAGACAATAAAAGACAGAAGAGAAAGAACAAGAATGTATAAATTGTGTTCAATTAGAAAGTCAGGGTTTCCGGGGTACAGTGTCGCTGCAACATGAGCTGAAAGGGGGCTCAGAAATACCATGCAGTCTCTCAGCTTCCTCCTATCCAGTCCTTCATCTGGTCTGACTGGGCATCATCTATCACCAAGTCTTATATTTTGCAAGCCTTTTCCAAATTTTCCAAACATCTCTCAGTGTAAATGTGACCAATTTCACGCTCTGCCATGCTTAGAAAACGTGGAGATGGAAGGTTTGCCCTTCCTTTTCCCAGCATTTGAATCTGGAAAGGCTGTTACCAGATCTGCTCTCAGCCCTCCATTATTTAACTGTTCTAGTCATCATAGTTATGCTTTTGTTTTTTTCTTTAAATCTATTTCTCTTCTTTTCCTCAATTCTTTGTTAAAAGCATCTACCCAAAATGAACAAGGTAATCTGATTAATCAAATCCAACAAATGAGATTCTAAAGAAGCAAAGCAAAAATTGTTACAAACATTTTTTCTGTAAATTATTTTAAAATTGGTTTACTGCCAGTTATGCACCATATTTTAGAAAGATTATTGTGTAAGAACTTTTTAATTCACTTGAAGATAGTCTTTGTTAATACACACTTTTTAACCTTTATTCAATAATTTATATCTGAATATTAATTATTCAGTGGGTTATTTCAGCCACACTATTTTCAAGAAAGCTATTAATTGGATAAATTATACTTTTAAAGTGTCAGAGAAGTAACACTCAGTACCAGCCACTTTCCATCAGAGGCACTGCTGTATAAGCAGATAAATACCTGTTTGACAAATGCATGTTAAGAAGAAATTTAGAAGGTATTGCGTTGTCTAAAGTTTAATGAAATCCTTAAAATTGAGGTCTAAAGTTCATCACAATTATTTCCCATCATCCACTTTTACAAGAGCTGCAAAGTCAAAACAGGAAGGTAGGAGCTTATCTCACAATTAACCTTTAGTATTAAACAATGCTAAAAGTCAGCAGAAAGAAGAAAATTCCTCTGAGAACATTTACATCACCCCCAGTGTGTTCTGATCTCACTCTGAAGGACACAATCCCCCAGTGACACACTTGGCAGGCAGTGCAGATGAGCAGAGGCTCTAAAAACACCTTGGTGAAAATCAGCATCAAGGTGAAAAATAAAGCACCATTTTTCCAGTTACACATAAACCCAACCTCCTGGTTCAGAGGCAGCTTTTGGGTGTTTGGTTCCTCATGACCCAAAGAAGAAGGAGCTGTAGAAGCAGCTGTTATTTTTCCTCACTGGCATCAGCAGAGCCCTTTGACCCTTGCTGAAGGGAAAACAAGTAGATAGTGTGAACACACCCAGGGGGAGGAGTAAACATGATAACGAAGTCAGGTTTTATTTTAAGTTGCACATGTCCACAAAAGCCTCGTCCAAGGCAGGATGAAACGAAAGCCTTGCTGCTCAAGGGAGAGCAAAAGCTGTGGCAACACCACTGACCACCACTGCTCTTTCCTGATAATTCAGGCAGTAAAAAGGGAGAACAGCATCATTTGATGTTAAGCAGAACCGGTGAAAGGAGCAGCAGACAGATTGTTATTGGTAGCACTTAAGGTAAAAAGGAGAGAGAGAGGGAGTTACAGAAATTGAGAAGAAGGATCTAAGAGAGACCTAAATAGCCTCTGGGTAAGTTTTTTCACACACCTTATCTTCAAGACCGGTCCATGTTATTATTGTTGATAGCCTTACAAATCAAGCAGGGTTATCAGAAAGTGGTTCAGAAATAGTTTTTGGAAGTGCATATTGTTTTTTTTTAAACAGAAATGATACAAGAACTAAATGTTTAAATTGATGTGTAAAGCACAATTCTATTTTATGCTTGTTTTATAACTTTTGTAGCCAATTGAGTATAAACTCTCAACAAAATATGTTGTAGCTCAGATAGGTTAAAGAAAGCCCAGCAATGTCTGCGTACATAAAGGAAAAGGCAGCATTTATTTTTAATCTTTCTCTCTGCTTAAGCAACACTTTCATTAATCAGCAGTTCAACCACATACAGTAATGGATGGATTATAGTTCCTTGGTCAACTTGTAGCATCAATAAGAGTTCACTAAACACCATGATTTTGAGTTTAACCCTGGTTCCTTCTTGCACTTAGTAAATTTTTAATTAATACCTGGCTTCCAAAGGATGCCATCTAATTAACTTCTACAACCTAACGTATTAGTAATCTAAATAAACAAAATGCATCAGATTGTTCCACTGGTTCAATTTGAGTTTCCAAATTGAGGAAATACATATATGTAGTTTGACATCTGTGCATAGTAAGCTGGTTGCTTTCAGACTGCTTTTAAAGGCAAAGAATTCTCCACTACTATTATTATTATTAAGGCAGTTTCTCTGCAGAGACAAGAGATGGGGTTTTTTTTGAGTCCCGGTTTTTCCTTCCTATTACACAGAGTTTCCATCTGACAGATTTGAGTCCCAGGAGGAAGACTGCACCTCTGCTGCCCTAAGGTGAAAACCAGAAAAGTGCCAAAGTGCCTCTGCTACCTGGGTGCTGGACTGAATGAACATCCTTGGAACAAAGCAGGTCTCAAATGTAACCCTTCAAAATACAAGGAGTGAAATTTCCTTTAGACTCCGTTTGAGGAGAACACCGTGTTTCTGGAGCTGCACAGAAGGACAGAAATTCCCTTCTGAATAAAGTATCTCTAATACATCCAATACACAAAGATATAAAAAGAGTCACAGAACATTCTGGTACTTCACATATTGTTTTATACACACAAGTACAAATGTGTTCACCTGCAGTAAAATCAGAGCACCAGGAACCATGTTCTGAAATTACAGTCCTCTTTATGGTGTCACACTAATTCCATAAGATAGAGAATAAAAGCCTACAATCATTATTAATCACCTCACACAGTTTTCCTCACCTTATCTAATTGCATTTCCATCTTTCTATAGGCTATCTAAAGAACCCAATTTCCACAGAAATTCACAGAGTTTTAATTTTACAGATTTCTATCTACAAAATTCTAATTTTTTAGATATGTTTTGGCTCTATGTAACGATTACAAAGCTTCTCCTCCTACTGTTCCAAGGCATATGGAAGAGAAAATGAACGGGACATGACAAAAGGCACAGGAAAAGTATCTGATAAAGAGGAAACAATGAAAAACTCTTTGTCTCAGCACCTCACATGCGATTAAATACTCCATGTTTAGGCCCTGTCATATCACTAATGCTACAATGAATCCTGGACTGTTTTTTCTGTATTGTTTCTGTTCTGGTCCATCATTTTGTGTTGTGTATAAAAGACCTTAACCTGCTGCTACTCCTGACAGATCAATTTAAATTTCGTTTTGGACTGACATCTCATTTATACAGCCTTGTTGAGATACCTGGCCGTGTCCTGGGAGCTGTTCTTGGCATTTAAATCAGATTTAAGACTTTCTCTTACACGTATTTGCATCCTAATCAGTAAGTGTTTACTTCCCTTCGGGAATTCATTGTCATCCTTTACCCCTACTGAGGCTTATCACTTTCCTTAGATGGAGAATGTCCTTTCTCCTTCAAATCTCTATTTACCTAACTTGCCTTACTAATTTCCCCACAAATCATCACTGCTGCCTGAGAGGTGGATGCTGTAATGACTCTCCTGTATTTAGCTCCTGACAAAGCCACTGAAGGAAAAAGGACACGGCTTTAAAAGCTTCTAAACATCTGAACACCCAATTTTTAAAGGCCTGATTTCCAGAAAGCTTCCAGCAATTCAGAACTCACTCAATTCACTCGCTCACGATTCACTGTGATTAGGTACTGAGCTGATTGTCTGGAATGTGACTCATTCAAAAGCAGTAGTCCGGAAAAATAAAGAATTAAATTTACAATTATTTGTGATACCAATAAATCCTTCTAAAATAAGTCTGTGATGGACAGCAAGCATTTGTTTGAATTCTCAAGCCTGTATTCAAATAAGTAACTGCATAAATAACCAGAGGCAAATAAATCATCCCAGCAATAAATAAATTCTCTTTCATCAAACATGAAAAACATACTGGTTCTGAAAATAAGTGAAGGAATTGTTGTTATAGAAGCTTCCTTTTCAGGTGATGTGTACCTCCTCTGTCAAATGCTTGTGAAGGAAAAATTATTTAATATTATGTATGATCCTTAATTTCCCAGCGAAAAATGATATGTGAGATCTCATTTCCCAAGTGTATAGGTGAGAATGAGTTAATTAATGCCGAGCAGTCTGAAAATGTTTTGCTCATTGTTTTTCTGAACATACTCTGTTCAGTGTTAACTATAAGCATACGCATAATTCATGTTAAGAAACAATTCCTGCAAGTTTGGGCAAAGTTCCTGGTGAAGATGGATAGAATATTATTAGATAAAAAAATTAAGTCCTTTTTATCTGAACTTTTGACACATCCAAACGGAATTTTAAATATTAATTTTAAACTAGATTGTCATGAGTTTTTTTGACTTCGTAAGTATTGATACTGATGTAAATAAAATATGATATGCAACATCTTGTCTACGAAACCTTGTGCTCAACACCTCTCTTAGGCTGACTATGATTTGTAAATCAGACTTTATTGGAAAGGGCAAGTATTCCAATGCATATCATGAGAAAAAGGCACAGCAAGTTACTCCCCACAGGTAAACAAAAGAATTCAAATTTTTTCTAAGATGTAAGGAAAAAGAGACACACTTTTTCACAGTCATATAGGAAAAATAATCTCCCTTACAGCAATGATGGACAGAGAATAAACTCCAGTGCACTTACCTGAGGCTCCCATGCCAAGTTCTAGCACATATTAATTAGCAATTAATCACTTGGATTGTGCAAGAGCAATTTTCAGACAGTCAACAGTATTGATTGTTATCCATTGTTTTTAAAAATGGTTTCTGTGCTCTGATGTTTTATCAGCCAGGGCATTAACTTTGTAGCCGTATTTGTCATTCACTGCCCCTCTCCACACACCCACCACACTAATTGCCAAAAGAGTGATCAATCTGAGCAACAAACAAACTTTCCCATTTCTATTAGAAAATCGATTCCATAAACTGAAGTTTCAGAAATGACCAGTTATCTTATTCTATATCAAGTTCTGACTAATGTTTATATGGAAAATGGTGTTGAGTCATAATGCTGAAAGCTCAGTGAAAATTTTATCCAAGTTATAAACGAATTTTTGCCTTATCCAACTCAAAAATCAGAAAATTACTGTAGTAGGGCTCTGACTGAGAAAAACTAAATTCAAAATTGGGTTTTGGGTAACAGTAGAGCAGGAAAGCATCTTTCTGAGGACAGAGGGACATCAGCTCCAGGAATGCTTTCAAAATCTTTCACATTCGGTTCCCTGAATTACCACTTCAGGGGTTGCCAAACCGGTTACTTTGGTGCTCAGCTATGAATTGTAGTTTTGCCTGGGGAGAAGTGAAGTTCAACCATGAAAACTGAGGAGACCTGCAGGCCGAGGTACATGATGAGTCCCAACACAGATGTTGCACATTAACTCCCTTTTCAGGAGGAGAATTTTGGTTTAGGTATTTGCAGCCCCCCAGGGAGTGCCAGGTGCCCAATTCCATGGCCCTAGCTGAGCACCAGGAATGTCCCACTGCCAAACACCATCCAGAATTTCTTTGAGGGGTGCCAAACTTGAGCCTTACTTCTCCATACACTGTTAGAAATAACTTTTACAGCATGAGAGCGGTATTTCACTCAAGATCTTCAGAAAAATAGAGTGACTACTATCAGCAGAAACTGCAGTCACAAGGTCACAACAATTTAGAAATCATTTCAATTACATTTCCTAAGGCTATAGGGTTTCTTTTGTGATGTTTTCCTAATAACCTTTAAAGAAATGACACACTTGAAAAAAATATAAGAAATGGCTTGAGGAAAGGAACAGTGGCCACAGATTTATGTAATATTTATGGATCTAGTTCTCAAAATAGAGGAACTGGAAAAATTAATACATTCTCTGCCTGAGGTTTTTCATCAGTAATAGTACATCAGGTTTAATAATACTGTCCCAACACTACAATAAAATTAAATTCCTGTTTGCAACAGGTTTTTTGGCAGCTTTGGATGAATACCTCCTTTATAGGAAAAAGTATTCTACAACATTTTAACTCCTGGCAAAGCTTGGTAGAGCCAGGAGCAGTATCTTTGGAAACATTTCCTGTGCCCCTCAGTTTAGGCAGAGGCAGGTCTGAACAGCAGCTGTCTGTTCCATACACAGACACAGAAAAAGGAGGTAAAGCCATGTGCCACAATTTCATTTCGGCCTCAAATTCTCCTTGAATTATTAACTGCAATCCATCACCTGAGCACATTTATGGTCTGGGTCTAAGTGTTCACATTTCTACCAGCAGGGTGGCCCAGACCCATCATTCAAAACAGCAGAGCACTCTTTACAAAGAAAAGCTGTGGGTGCTGCTATTACATTTACCTCAAAAGGGCATGAGGAAGGAAAAATCACTGACCAAGGATGCAGGCATCAGCAATGAGGAATGCTGACAAAACTGACAATATGACTTGGGGCAACAAAAAGAGGTTCTTCAGCACCTGTCAGTGTGGCTAAGGCTTCCAGCATGAACCATGGGAGAGGAAGGCCAGAAATATTTCATTACTGTTTTACACATGCATTTCCTTTCAGCTGGAAATGGTGAGAGGAACTGGAACAGCCACCCCTTCCAGTAATGGATATTTTTGCTATCTGTTATACATCAGTGTAAATGATAGCTATAGTCAGATAACTGCTGAAGCATGAAAGAACTCAGGCATGGAAATGGATAGCTTCGCCTCTGTCAAAGACATTGGGGAGTCTCACCTGAAAATAAATGTGTATCTGCATACCGGGGGAAGTCATGCCAAAATATTGCTTATGTTTCTTTTCCAGTCTAACATTAAACAATAACAGAAACTCAAATGTCTTCAGTTCCAGGGTCTTCTCATTTCCACCTTAATACTGTGGCTATTAGACCATGTTTTCACATTCATTTGTTAGAGGAAAATGTGTCATTTGTTTCAATATTGTCAGTATGGTACTTTAACTTTGGACATCTGTCTTCCCTGGGTATCTTATGCATTCTGTGATTTTTTTAAAAAGTTGGATTATTTCACTATTCTTAATGATCCTCTAAAAGAGTTAAAGTGCATTATTATTATTATTATTGTCCTTGTATCCGTTGAAACCACAAATCTGTGGCATTGGGGTTTTTTTGAAGGTATTGTTTTTACTACCTAATAGCAAAAAGCAGCTCTGTCCTTTCTTGCAGAGGGAGGAGCACCATGTTACTTTTGTAATTCAGGAAATTAAATGAATTCTTCTTTCTTCATCATTTGTAGAGGCTACAGAAGTGTCAAAAATAAGTTTCAAGGTCACAGCCTGCAGAGACACAGTTAGCTCAGCTGACATCAGGAGATGCTCCCATTCAGAGGAACAGTAATTTCGTCCCTGGATTATCTCTCTCACACATCAGCTTCAGATGTCTTAACCTCTCTGTGCCTCAATTTTCTCACCTACAAAATGGTGGCAAAGGACACTGATGGCTGCCAATTCTTAACTGTTCAGAACACCTTGTCAATTGTGCAGAGGAAAAGTATATTTTTAGATCACAGGCATCCAAAGACACCAGGGGTAAAATCCTTTTGATTTCAACGGGAATTGTTCGTGCTTGATGAAATACGGGTAATGCACAAAAGCCTCTTTTCTGTTAGAACTGGCAGTGACTCTGCATCTGCTCAAATTTCACCTAGAGAGGAAATAACTTCTATTTTGGTGAAGTATTTTTACCTCTATAAGAATGTGCTGGGTCCAGTATTAAGTGGAAACCGTTTCATAACTAGAACTAATAACAGATTTCACATTTAAAAACATTCTCCGATGTTGAAAGCTTCTTAAATTACAGTAGGAAAAACCTGAAAATTTTGTGTTAACATAAAGTTAATTTATTGTTGACTGATATGTGAAAATTATTCCCCATGCTTGATTTTCATTTACTCTTCCCTAAATATCTGCTGTTGTCCTCAGTTGTGAGGTCCACCTTTGCCTTGATCCGAGTGTGTGTGCAATCACGTGGCAGAAATGATGAAGGGGTCAACACTTGGGTTCTCCAGGTGTGTTTGACTTAAAACTTCTTTGGCTAAACTCTCATGGTTATTGTGGTTGTCACAGTAATTCCGTGACAGAACAGAATCATGGAATGGTTTGGGTGGGAAGGGACCTTCAAGCCCATCTCATTCCAACCTCCCTGCCACGGGCAGGGACACTCCACTAGACTAGGTTGCTCAAAGCCTGGAAAATTTTTAAGTCTGGTTTTTCTGACTTTAAACCGCTCAAATCCAAGGACTTTCATGGCTACTGTTAATTTTGGCATGTAATTAACTACAATGTGTATTTAGATTTCAGCATGTTAAGTAGCCTTTCTGAATGCAAATGTTCCAACCTCAAGGTTTCGTAGGTAAAATCCAAGAAAATATGATCTTTAAGGCAAACAAAAGAAACCAAGTTCCTCAATAGCTAAACCAAACTCTTAAACAGAAAGCTTTATGGAAGCTGAAAGTGAATATAAATCTTCTTTTAAATTAAAGGTCAACACCAAGAACTCTCTCAGAAGTAAAATTAAAATTCAGCAAGAGCAATAACAATTTTCTATACGTTCCTCATTTGGCAAGCAGTTTAACGTTGAAAAGGAAAAAAAGAATGAAGGGAGCATATGTTTGTGCCTGAATTTCCACTGAGCAAATAAGCAAATGATTTATTGAGCTTTGCCTTCCTCTTAGATCCTGGAATATCTATGAGCAATGTTTGATCTCTGTGAAGAAATCCACTTGAAATAGCCAAAAATATTCTTACTGTGCAGATTGATTATCAAGAGCTGTCAGTGAGGTTTTTGCCTTCTCTGTGCCCCTCAAGCCATTACTCAACTGGACCATGCAACATTTTTCAGCCTCAGCTGGACTTCGTGTGCAATCACAGAAATTATTCCAATGAGCCCTGGGCAGTCAAGATCAAGCCCACTCAGTAGACAGACTTTTCTGGTGTAAAAACAGCATTTAAAACACCTAAACATGCATCCTGGTTTACATCCTGAATAGCCCACCTAATCTGGTAAGTGGGCTCACATGAATAACGTTAACAGGTAAATTCTTTGTGGAAACTGAGGCATAGAATTCTTTTTTTTTTCTTGCTTGCCTGGAAACAAAACCTAAACACCACAATAATGTGCGACAGTTGTTGAAAAGCATGGAAAAGCATGAACCAAATGGATATCAAGCAAAGTATTCACTCAGATATGAGAATTAATTTGCAAAATGTATATATACAGTCATTTACTCTGGACACTTGATGGAAAATAAATCAATTTTTCATATTGCTGTACACTGTTGTACATTGTACAATACAGAAAAGGCATTTAGAGCCACATCCTTCTACAGGAGATTGTCTCTGAGACTGTTGAATCGAAAATGGAAGAACAAGATAGAGAAAAATCAAGAAGAAATAAAATTTTAGAAGTTTGGAGCTATTTCTCTATGTTATTTGAAGTATATATTTCAGAAGGAGTGCTAACCATTATTTGTAATGCATATTTGCGTTTCAGGTTTTCAGACCAAAACCTCTTTGCATGCTCAACTACAAAACACATTCCGTATCCAACAGCTGCATTGCCATGCAAAGAGATCTGTCTGTCTGAGGAGCACATTTTCAGCTGCAGGAAGCAGCTGCTGTTTTGGACGAGCAGGGTATGGTCACTCCTTATGCATCAGGGTGGAAAGGCTCAGAAGGCAGCAGTCATCCCTGAGAGATTCCTGAGAGAAAGGACCCCTGCCTGCTCTGCCATCATCAGAACAGCTCTGGAACAGAGACATCAGTGACATCCGAGGGTTTCTGCTGCCTGCCCACTGACCAGTCAAGAAAACAGGAGATAAAACTGTGTAAAATTCCTCTCCATTTCGGTGCTGACTGATTTTACAAACAGCTCTCGCAGCTTTATTGCTTCCTACCTCATTTTGAATCTGCCTGGGAGAGGAGAGGGGGAAAAAGCCCAGACTATTTCAGAATTCCGTAACAGATATATACATATATACCTATTCTCTCCCGGTCAAAATCCTGCCAGGACGCCCAGTGAGCCACTGAGGAATTGCTGTGTGCCAGAAGTCACGGAAGAGCGGGCAGGGTGTGAGGCCAGAGGTTTGGCCAGACACTGCTTTGCTTTGGCCTTGCTGCAGCAGCCACATCCACATCCTTGCAAATGCCATTTCCCTCCAACTGCTGCCTTCAGTCTTTTTGGATTGCTCCTCAAATAAACACCAGAGCACTTGAATTTCATCTCAATGAAGGAATGCAGATATTTGCAAGCCGAAAGGGAGAAATGATGATTGTAGGACAACCAGAACGCTGGAAGAAATATGGTCACACTGTTGGCATTGTGTGTGTCGTTCATGGGACAAGTATGAGTGAGTATGAGGAAGGAGATTTTGAAATTAAGGTGTTAGGTAAGCAGTCCAACTCCAACTCTTCAGCTTCTCTGTTGCCAACAGTTGCCATCATGTTTTTCTGAGCCTCTCACAAAATGCATTAATACAAGCTTGTGAAATAAATTTATGGTTTGTGAGATATAAGTGCAGCACTACAAGCCAGTAAAGAATGACAGCTTGATTTATGGTAGCTAACTTCAGAAATATTGTTTTTTGTATTGGGGAATACATATCAAACCTCATGCACTTCACTTTTTATGATTCACATGTACCCCAAAATGCCCAAATTAATCTTAGACATTGCTATTTCAGCATCCCGTAAGAAGAATGCATCCTGCGTAAAATTGGTTATTGCATAAGAAGCATTGCAAAGAACTTGCTGTATCTCCCTAAGAAAAGGAGGGGAAAAGAAGTGGCTTTGATTAACACAGACTAAAACAAATTAAACATATTAAAGAAATTTGATCTTAATCTGAGATAAAAAACTATGACTGCTCCAATTGCATTCAAATAGCTGTAGGTGAAACCAGACATGTTTTAGTTTATGAAAAAAGTGAAGCATTACGTATTTGTGATGACACAGAACTGCTCTCTTCCACACCTGCACATTCTCCCTGTCCCCCCTGTGCAGTGCCAGTCAAACCCTGTTTGAATACGCTGAGCCACTGCAGAACTAACCCCATGAAGAGTGAACAGTCTGCAGAAAACTCCTCCGGGGTGAGGCTGATGCTCTGCTGGCTCAGAGGGGCTCAGGCAGCAGGAGCTCAGCCTGGCAGCCCTGGCACCACCTCCCTGCTCCGAAGTCAGCCAGCTCTGCCCCTGCTGATGTGCCCCCGAAGAAGAGCTCTGCAAAGTGACTGGGAATGAAGCAGAACAGAACCTGACCCTATTTCCCCAATCCCAGTGCACTGGGGCCTTGTTAGAGACTGTGAGAACGTGTTCTGCTCTCCTCAGCGTTTCACCCTGCACCCGAGGTACTCCACCCATTAGAACTTTTATTCAGCTCAACAGATTTCTGCAAAATCATTTCAGTTTCAGCAAAAGAGCACATCCAGCATAAAACCCTAAGAAGCGCTATTTTCATTAACTCTATACTTGAGACCACAACTTCGCCAAACACAGACGTGCATTTCTCCCAGTCCTAGCAAAATTAACAAATAAGGTGAATATTTATATAAGGACAAGGAGTGCAAGGCCCTATTCCCATTTAATCCAAAAGGACTCTAATTTATATCCCTCCAACAATTACATCTCCTTGTAAAACTGTTATATTTGTAATGCTGAAATAAAGCAAAATATAGTTTATATTTCAATAATAATAATAATTAAGGCAATTATTATTTATGTCCCTTGATTTTAAAATTTATGTACACATTTATGTTATTAATGCATTTATGTATTTATAATTATGCATTTATAGTCAAGTAAGTGTTATTTATCAATAAATAAAGGTCTTGGTCATGCTTTGTTTCTTTTTTAATTGAGTGGACAAGGTTGTTTACCTATTTTCCTATTTGTGTCACTGAAATAGGAAGGAATTCAGTATTACAGATAGTCCAAATTTTTCAGAAATCAACTCCATGATGGGAAACAGAAAATTTAAAATTATTTTTAGATCAAAATAATGCAGTTCTCATTCAAAAAAATTCTGACTTACATACAGAAATACATACAGGGCTTTATGATGCCACTATTTGATTTCATTCTTCCAATCGCTATATTCACTTTAGGGCAATGAATCAATATTTTTGCTGGAGAAAGTGTCTATGCTGTTTATCTGGCTGTCTCAGGCAAAACAGCTTCAATGTTCTTGGAAACATTTATGAAGAAATAAAGAATAAAACAGTATCTGAAACAATTTTTCAGTCTATACTTTTGCCTCACACATCCCTGATTAAAGCAATTTGTAATTATGCATATGTTTGAGTCTAATTGAAATGTATGACCTTCCAAATATTATTCCATATTGATTCTGTCAATTTATACCACAGGATAAAAAAGAATTTTGCAGTAAATTGCAGTATTATTGCAATCAAAGGTTTTAGTTTCCAAAGAAACAAAGGTTGAGAGAAACAGCTCAGATAATTGAGCTCGTTCACACAGGAGATTCTGAATGTGCTGTGAATGCAAAGCAGGCTCTGATTGTGTAATGCTTAACACAATAATCAGAAGTAATTGATTTCACACTTCTTTTAGGTTTTATTTCTCATTGCTAGGCAAAGGCAGTGATCATCTCACTCCATTTCAATGCAAAAAATCACAATTATTGCTAATTAATACAGAATACCTTCAATAGTTTCTTGGATTTCTAATTTTCTGGATCTCAAAATTTTTTAAGTCCTCAATTTGCAAACCAGCTTCTCTCATAATTGTGGAACTTTTATTTTGTTTGCATTATCCACTTAAAAGATGGTAAGCAATCCTGATCTATTCCTCATATGCACTATTATGCAGTGTTCTTAAAATATTATTTTTGCATCATACAAATGTCTGAAGCATTCTCTGTAAGTCACCTTCTTTCTAGAAAAACGATTTTGGAGACGTAACTTCAGCACATTAAGGTTTGTGATGATTCGTAGAACAAATTTCAAGACTAACTAAAACCATGATTATTCATGCAGTCTGGAAAGGGTTGCTATTTTTACCTCTGTGTAGCACTGCAGACTCTTACAGAAGTCAATTCAGACACCACCAAAGCTGTGCTACATCTCTGGCTGAATCAGAAGATCAGGAAAATACTAATACTCTGCTAAACTGCCTTCCACTGCTTGAAAGGCCGGGGTTAATAGTGCTCCCCACAGCTGGCTGTGCAGTGCCAGCACCCACTCCACCTCCTCTGCAAACCATCACTCAGTCTGGCAGCAGTTTGTTCAAAATTGAAATGCCTCATCTTCCTGGTGCCTCAATTTGCACATTCAGCCCAGTCACGTATCGTGTTGTGCTGAAAATACATTTCATGCACAACTTTAGTTTCAAAAGGTGCTGTGGAGATAGTGCTGGCAGAAATGTCCTGTTATTACTTTATTAAGGAAAACAGGAGATGGAAACATGGTTCCTTATGGCATGATCCGCCTTTGGATAATTCTGTAATTATCCTGAGACCCACATGTTCCTTTGCCCTGCAAGGACAAGACATGCAGCTCCCAGACAAAGGGGAGCTGAAGCAGAGCTCTGTTTGCAAATTGCAGTGCCCAGTTCTGGAAGTGCACGACTTACTGTCCTTATGTTACTTTTACAAAAAAGAAAAAAAATCAACAAGTAAAAGCAAAAAGAAGGAACAAGACATGAATGGCATGAATGACGGAAGGCTGTCAGTACTGTTCAGAGTATTTCAGTAGCACAGAAAATTTGTGTGGTCTTACACCCACATTTCCTCAGATGTACTCTGAAAGTAGAGAGTTCCTGCCTAAGGAAACTGTTATCTTCTAACATGCTTAAATAAAGTTTGCTTTCTGAAGTTATTCTCTGAAATAGCTGATATTAACCTGTCAGCATCAAGATAAATGGGTCTAATCTTACCCAATACACTGATTCTTTTGTTCCTATTAATTTCCATCTAGCCAAGCTACAAGGTTACAGAAAATCTATTTTTGGATACTTTTCAGTATTGATTAGGAATTATTTTGAAAGGTATAACAGAATGGGAAATCAGTAGCTAAATCTTTATCTTGGGACATCAGTGTTAAGGTAGCTGATTTTCTAGTTCTTGTCTGCTGTGTTTTCCAGGAGCTGATGCATATGGAAATTGAATTAATTAATCAGGTTACCTGTTGGTACCAGCAGGGATATGGCAATACCTGCTCAGCCAGTGATCAAATTGTAAACCGAGAATTGTCATTGCATTTAGACAAGAAATATCCAAGCTTTTCCGACTTTATCAGATCAGCTTCTATTACCACAAATGGAAGAATAACTTGACTCAGAGAGGGAACAGCATGGAGCTGTGACAGGGGAGTTTAGGCTGGATTTTAGGAAAAGGTTCTTTCCCCAGAGGGGGATTACCTGTTCAATTACCTGATCAATTACATCTGGACACTCCCTAACATCTTATCACTTTTTTTTTTATTGTGATACCCCAAACTGCACACAGGACTTTAAAAAATGACTATCACTTTATTACAAACTTTTCTGAAGTTTGGAATATACCAGGACACAGAAAGCAAACAAGGAGGCAAAGAAACCCACATATGTCCTACCTCCAAGCTTGGGGACGTTAAGTCTGAGTAAGTAGCTTTGACCAGTTTTAATGCACTGAGAGATGTAACGATTGTCATTCTACTTGGGAATAAATCAGAAAGTTTTGACACCAGCAGTCATGTCACCAAACCTCCCTTCTTTCTTAATATTTATTTACTTTTTTGGCCACTGGGATAGTCTTCAGAGACAGATACCTCATTTTTATGGCAGTAGTTCTACATGCAGCTGGAAGAAGAAAACCCTGGGATCTACTTTTCAGTCCATCCCAGCTGCTGAATTTTTCATTTCAAGCAATTAAGGAAAACCATGGTAAGTGGAATGTTGATTAAGATTTAAAAAAAAAAAATAAATCAGGAAACTTTCTATTGTTTTCTTTATGTGTGTCTAGACAGTAATGGAGTGCATTAATTCAAGTGCTTTCTTCCCTGTATTCATTTTTTACCTTGTTAGATATTTATTAATCGACTCTGTAACGCACTTCCAAAGGTGAAGGATTAGAGAAAGAGCTGAAGAACAGAAAGTCCAGGGGAGTGCAGCCTTCCTATAGTTTTACTCTGGCAAGAAATGTGTTCAATGAAAGCAGACAAATGTATGCAGGGAAAGCAGCCATGACCAAGCCAGGTTTTGTATTGTGTCTTGTTTTCCTTATGTTTACCCAGAGTAACAGATCAACCCCCTGCCATGCCCAAGGATGAATGTCTACCCAAGCAGAATGCCAGCCTTGATCTGTCTGAGCCCTCTGAGTAACCCAAGGAATTTCCTCTTTAAAAATGAAAAGAAATAGCCTAAAGCAAACACACAGGTCTTTGCAGGATGCATTCTGCTTTATCTTTTCAATCCTTAATTTGTTGGGTATTTTTGAAATGTCTGTCCCCTTTACAGTCTCCCCCATACCTGGGGGACAGCACTAATTGTTGTTTGCCAGACACCACGCCAGGGGAAAGGAAAAGCTGGTTCTGACCACAGCAACAGCATTTTCAGCTCTCTCTCAGAAACCCAATGTGCTGGGGAAAAAATGTACCTTGTCTTTTAGATGCCTGCATTCACTCTGTGCATGCCATCAGAAAAGTTGGGATAAATTGACCATGGTGACTTTATTTTCTTTTTATCTGTACACATGGTTCCTCCTGAGCTGTCAGGAGAGCTGACTGCAATATGCCCAATTTCTTCAGTCAAATGTGCATATATTTCTTTATCTCTGCTTTTTAACAAACAAATAGAAACAAGCTGCAGGCTCTTTTCCAACAGGATGGTTGTCTTCTCTAGCTATTGACATATTTCTGAAGTTCATTATTTTACATGTCAGAATGGCTTTGCCTATCACACTGAAGAGGTTTATAAACTCTTGTCTGGAAACTTCTGAATGTGAGGAATACTTTTACAGCCCTATTGCTAATCCCTTGATATTTTTTTTACCATTTGCTATTAGAATCGCAAAAAACAAACTCACAAATAGCTTTACACGTGTAACACAAGTCTTGGAATTTGAAGTGAAGTATAATGCCCAAATAAACTTCTCAAACATTTGGATTTTATTTCAGCCCAGACATCAAGCCACATTGTTAAAGGAGCATTCAAGCCAGTCAGAAGGAAATGTGTAGTTTTAACAAATTATTGGAATTTTTTTTTCATTAAATATCCTGTTTTTCTACTATATAGACACACTCCAAGAGGCTTTCAAAGCAATGTATGCAACACTGAAAGGGTTTTAAACGGTGTGTCATTTCAGCTTAAAAGGATAAAAATTTATTTCCTTAATCTCTTAATGCAGACTTGTGCCTTTCTTTTTTTCACCTAAATTAATTTCAGCAAATTACATGATTATAGCTATTTCCAAATCCTTTTCCAAACCAACAGATGTTCTTAAAACATGGAAAACAAGAGACAGCAGGTGAAAGATAAAGAAGGTTATTTTGAAGAAGGTAGCGATTCCGAAAGAACCATTTTCAGAAGCCCAAACCTGCAGACCAGACAACACAAGAGGCAATTCAGAGCATCTGTGAAATTACAAACAGAAATTAGATAGTCAACAGTAAAAGAAAAAAACCAAAAAAAGACAGAGATAAACTGAAAAATCACCAGTGTTTTAAATTTAAGAATAGCTGAGGAAGACTGTTTAAAAACCCCCAAAATGTTTTTTGCAGTATAATTTTGAGAAGACAATGGCTCTGTCAAGAAACAATAGAAAAAAACACATGGACAATTTCAGTCTGACAACCAACTGAGAGCCCTAGAAACCATATTCTGTTTATGGAAAATACTGACAGGAGGCTGGAGGAGAACCAGAGGAACATCACACTCTTGTCTGTTGTTTCCCTCTGCCTCAGTGACGTGCTCACTGCTGCTATTGCACAGGCTACTGGATTAAACCCCTAATCCCCTCAGCCATTCACACATTGTGATCTCTGCCAGTGACTGCTGCTTTTTCCATGTGTCCCAAAGCTCTTGTGTTGTCTGTAACATCATCACCAGGGTACCAACTGAACAGCAGCAGCAGCTCTGTCACATCAATTAGGGAGAGCTCCCCTGCCCCAGAGTACAGCTTCCAGTATTCAGGGCTTTGAAAAGCACTCAATAGATCATTTTCCTCTTTCTTTGCCTCAGAAAAAGTAAGGAAATGATGTAGAAGCTGATATGCAATAATCATTTGTCTGTTAAACCCACGCTTTTCCTCTTTGAGAGTGAGAACAGTATTATGTTTAAATCAGTACACTGAGATTACTGTTAGATATATGAGCATGATTCATAAACCACTGAAAAATACTAAACTGCCCTGATTATTATGAAAATACTCTATAATTATGCACACAATTAGTTACATTGGTTCAGATGCAGAACTGAAACTTGTTCTAACTCAGATCTCCCTGACATTCATTTTCTGTAGCTTGTATGTGATGAACATTTATCCATTTTCAACCAACCATCAACTAGTGCAATTATCTTGGCACGCTTATTAATCATATAGCATAATGAAATAATTTATTCCTAAGCAGATCATAAAAAATGAGGTGTATGTGCTGGTATTCTCTGTTAAAGAGCAACACCTGTCACAGCATTTGCAGTTGTTATTAGTGCTGACCCCTACACAATATATACATACTGCCCGTCACAGGCTCAGTGATGGTATTTGGTGGATGTGTCTGTTCAGGATAGATGGGACAGTAAATAACATTTTTTTCCCAGGTCTATATATTTAGCAGCTAGAACATGACTGTACCAACGATTGCCACCTCGGGACTATGCACTATGGAATATCGAGATTTTCACCTATTTAAAAAGAGGAGGAAGCATTGAATGTGTAATGGGCAATCAATTGAGGTAGTTAAGAACAAAAGGTGACTTTCTAAACAGAAGCCGTGTCTATTATCTGCACTGGATTAGTGTCACTGCCTTTGGTTTTTAATGCTCTTGTCATCCAGGATAAACAGAGATTGATGGCAACTATTAGTCTATTTTTTCACACTTTCTGTGGTTTGGCACCTTTCTGCTTGAAAATGTTGTTGTGTAAAAAAGTGACACTCATCAGCTATTTCGTTCATTGATTCAAATCACATGTTGATGAAAATATCAGTGTCATCACTGATAAGTGCTACTGACCTAGAGCATAAGAGATGTCTGGGTCCCTGTGTCAAAGCTCTGCAATCACAGCCATCAATGTAAATGACATTTCCACTCAGGCAGCTCTTGACCATACATCACAAGGCACAGAAAAACCCTCACACTAAACCACTTACATACGAAAGACCAAAACCCTCAAAATATGTTACATGCTTGACAGAAAGAAAAAGCAAGAGATACTGCCAGTATCCTGTATTTCTTAAAGCTGAGTACCTTGTAAGGAGTTTGTACTTTCACACTGTAATCCCCTATCCACCATCTTTAACCAGAAAGCAAAACTGGTACCAAATTATGAACTACCTAAATAGAAAAAAAAAAAAAAATTTGCCTCCCCAACAGAGGAATTACAAACATTATGGAGTTCCTATCCCAGGCAGCGATCTAACAGATGCCCAAATGCTGAGAAGCCAATGATATAATTTAGTAGAATATATACAATTTCAGTCTTTAAGAGCCACAGGGAGGAGTAGGACCCAGGGAAGTTTTACATTAAATGACTGTAAATAGATCATTATAAATAGCCAGATTCCTGTAGGAGCCAGTAACAACCTGGCAGTAATCAAAGGAAAACTGGCAAACGCCTTTCTATCAGCAGTGAAGCCGTGTTACCCATGTGCTCTATTTTTAATTAGTTAAAAATACTTACACACAGCCTTGTTTACATGCAGGCAAGGACTTTAAAATACAGTCAGCAGAGGTTTCCTGCTGTCTTTGGTATGTTCCCAGATAATTCAATCTAATTTATTTCATAAGGTGGATTTTTTAAGCTCTGCTGACTGAGTTATAAAGTGATCATGGCATTTTACAGCTTTGTGATGAGTTTGAGACATTGTTCTTCTCTTCCCACACAGCTTTTTAATAAAATTCTGCCAGTTTGCTGACCTTCCCCTCTTCAAGGTTAATGGTTTGTTACCTACAAATTACTTTCCATGATACAACGTGGGTTATGAACTCCGAAATAGTCTTCTGTTTGCTCTCCCTTCAATTTGTTTTAGGCTCAGAGAAAAGCAGTTTTCACAATAGCAAAAAGGGCCAGAGAAATGAAAAGAGATAATGTTGGCTTTAGAGACTTGTTTTTTTGTTCTATAAGAAGATACAAAATTATTGCAGTGGGGTGATATTGGGGAACAATTGCTGTCATGTTCTGTAGAAAAGCTGAAAGCCTCTGAGAGTGCAATTTACCACTGCCCTGACTCCTTTTTCTTGCATACAGAGCCTCTAGGCTAAAGATATTTCAGAGACAATAATTAGTGACATTGCATTGTTGTAAAGGTTTATAAAGATGTTAATAGTCAGACAATTCATAATACGCAGGCTTTGTTATCATTATGGAACATCTGTTATTTAAGAACCAACTGCATAATAAGCCATGTCCTAGCATTTCTTAATCCTGCCATGGTTTAAGAAGTTAAAAAGAGATGAAATTAAATTTGATCTTGGGAGGTAGCAAAAATATCTGCATCCCATGGAGGGCAGTAAGAGCAGAAGGTGTTCAGCACCACCTGGCAGATTCCCTATCCTTCGCTGATACATCCCATAATCCTGCACCAGCCGGTCCTTCCCACCCTTTAAACTCTGAGAGGGGATTTTGTAAGACGTCAATGACAAGACTCCAGTAGCACATTATAACTCAATATCCAGGAAATACACATTTGCTTTCAAGGTCTGGGAACCATTTGAGTATCTACACTGGCAAAAAATAAAACTCTGCCACTTCAACTGCAATTTCAGACATAAAAATAGGTGTAAGAGTCTCATTCTGTCTGACTGTTGTTTTCTAGAGATCGTTTACTTTACACGAAGCCATTTATAAAGGAATGGAAAATCATGCAACGATGAAGCAGAGCTTTCTTGGCATAGTTGTGGTACCCTTGCACACAGAGTATTGCAAACAGCTTAATTTCTTTTATTTTGAATAAAAGATCTATTCTACTTCTTTTATTTTTAAGGCTTTTTGAGTAAAACCTGGCTGCATCCTGCAGAACTACACACAGAAATGACTCTTACCACTTTATAAACAAGATAACAGAGGCCAGATTTTTGCTTAAAGTTAAGTTATAGCAGTTCTATTACTCCCATTCAGAAGCTGCTGAAATTATATCAACTTCTTCCAACAGGCAGTAAGCCCAACCTTTTTTTGTCTAAGTTGTTGAAAAAGGGTTGAACATTTTTTATCTCTTTCCCAAACACACTCTCCACACATCCATCCCACATTTAATTACTTCAGCAGTTCATTAGACCGTGCATCAGAGCACTATGTTAAATTTACTTTTGGCTTCCATTCCAAAAACCGAGTTAGTCAATAGCTATGATGTACTACTTCTTTGTCCATAGAGATCATTATTAAAACCTTTACTTACAGCATTTGTGCAATGCCTTCAAGCTATTTCAGTTCAATTTTATTCAACATTTAGAGATATTTTTGAAATTCATACTCTTTTAAAGGAAAAAACATGTTTTATGAGTTTCCAGGGGATTGCTATTCCTCTCTTTTAACACTCTTTTTCTTATTTACATTTAATTTCCTTTTTTTTTACTACTGCATTGTGATTGTACATTTAAAACAACAAAATCACACCCCACCCCACCCCCATGTGTTATTTGGAAGAAAATGCCTAACTGTAGCATCTTCAGTATTTTCTCGATTTTGTTCTAGAAACACAGTCACCTTTGACAGCACATTTCAGAAGTAGTCTAGAAATTGAGTTTTAAAATATAATTTGATCATCACAAAAAATCATAGTCATCTTACAGCTTCTCATTAGCTTTTCCTGTTTAATTACTAATTAACTGTGGTCAGAAAAGAATCTTTACCTATCAAATATAAACTCAGTTCCTGTAATGTTTTGCTGAAGTATTTGTTTTACTCTGCGTAAGTTTTGTTTTCTTGATTACTTAAGCTATTCACTGCAACAAAATCCAGGGTTCATGTAGCACTGGCCTGGGATTTAGGTCTGGTTTTTGACTCCTGAAAAGTTCAAGACCTCTGGGAGCTCATCAAGCTTAGAGCAAAACGCTGTCAAAATGAGCAAAGGTTTGAGTAACAGTGCCAAAGCAAAGAAACTTCCCCAAAGTGGCACTCCACTTCCCTTTGTGTCCAGTGAAAAGACTTGCAGAGAAGCAAAGTTAGAAGCATCTTTAAGTGCCTCTACATCTGGAAAAATTGGCCTTGCTAGGAGGTCTCAGGCTGGGGACTCAGTTCCTAATGCAAAACTTTAAAGCATTCAAGCCTGGGTTTCTAACATGGTTTAGGACATGATGGTTTCAAGCTGTCCTCCTTAAGTAAAACGTGCTGAATTTAAGTTTTTAAGTAAAAAATTAACTGAATTAAGCAAAGTTTCCAGAAGTGATAAATCTGATAGTGGCACCCTAAAATATAATCTTAGAAGCATCAGTGACCTATTAGGAAACAGATGATGTAAAAGATTCAAAGCTTCAGGGCTGAAGGGAAAGGACTGTGTGCTGCAGCACTGCCACCAGAGCAAATCGGGATAGTCAAACTATCAATCCTTTTACCACTACGCAAAATTTATTTTAGTTAAAACCCTAAGCCATTCATTATCTAAATTAGAAGTACAGTGTGTTTATTGAATTCGGAGATTAGCTTGCTGTTACACACTGTAGTCCCACTTTGATGTCATGGGATTAATATTCATGAGGTTTCAGACTATTAACTACACATATACAACATCTAACAAGAAACGTATCTTACAGAGTTCAATTATTGTACAATGCTTTAGTTCTGATTTTATCTTTCATTTTTCTGTGGATTCCCGTGGAGTTTTCATAAAATCAATGTTTTAAGGTTGGTTGTGGCAGGTTTATTCTATTGATGGATCTGGCTAAAACCTAGACTTCCAAATCCAAAGGATATCCTTCAATTTCTTTCTTATTTTTACTAGTTTCAAACGAGTGAAAACTTTCAAACTCAGTTGCCTGAAACATCTGAAGTTTCAGCAGAATTGGAAATCAGCAGAAACCATTCACTCCTCAATCAGTTCAGCCCAGAATGTGGCACGACACTTTGCACACCATTGGTGAACACTGACTCTTGTCCCATTCCAAAGAGTGTCAGAAACACAAAACCTTTGTATACTCTGGGCCCCACAGGTAGCCAGATATATAAGAAAATCTAAGGTGCTACTTCTCTGGAATTCAAGATAAGTCCCAAACCCTAAAGTTGTGAAACTCGTGTGGTCATTACCCCCGGGGCTGCTGAGCAGAGAGCACGTCCCACCTGAGCCTCTGTCAAGACGCTGCTTCAAAGCTTCTGCGTCCTTCCCTCAGTGCAGGGGAGAAAGTCATAAACTGCACAGAAACAGCAACAAAAAGCAATAACAAAAGGAAATGTCAGAATTTGAATTGCAAACTATATGTGAGCCTTGACTGCTAAAACTAAATCCAAATTTGAACGTTCAAGGTTTGAAGTTGCTCTGCTGGGGATGGAGTTTGCTTCTGCTCATCCATTCAACAATCTACTGGGCATTCCAGGAAGACTAGAGACGGCAGCAACTCTCAAAAGTTCACAGGATTCATGTGAAATACTTATTATTTCAATAGAGAATATGTATCAAATTACTCCTTATATAATAGAGGTTTATTTTTTTAATAGAGTTGTTGTGCAGTAATATAACTTTCTAAGACATAAATTCTAATTACATTAGACTAATTTCTCCTGAAAACTAAAGATATTTCAGACCCTGTTGTATAAGCCCTAATTCCCACCTAAACCTCTGGATTTAGAAAAGTTCAGAATTAATATTTTGAATTTTTCATCAATTTGAAATTTTGGAGCTTTACTTTTACTGTCTTTCAAATGACACTTTAATGAATTTGGTCTCTACAAATGCATGTTATTCCTCACCATCAGTCAGGCTATTAAGTCGTCTGCATTGTTCCAACACAGCAATGTCATCACATAAATCTGGTTTCAGTGTAGCTCTCAGTGTAAAAGACTAAATGGAAATGAAACAAATGACAATTTTCACTCCTGCAATTATTCCCTGAAAGCTTGATGGAGAAAAAGACTTGGGATGCCCAAACAGAAAGAAGTGAAATATTAACTGATAAGACCAGTTTTTTCTTCACACGAACCATCACAGGAGGTGTCCCTGCAAGGCACAGTCTCCTGCTGTGCATGAAAACTTAATGCTGTGAGATCTGCAGAAGGCCCAGGAGCAGCTTCCTAACACTCAGCACGGGCCTGAGAACAACCTGGCCTTGGGAGCAAGCTGAGCTGTGCTCAGCAAAACTGGTTTTCTCAAGAAGGTTACCATTCCAGTGTACAGAGCTGAGGGATCACAACGTACTGGTGCTTAGATTTTTAAGAGAAAATTATTTTATCAGGAACTTCTGTTCTCAACTAATAGTGCCAGAGAGACTAAGAAGCTTCTCTTCAGAATTTGTGTAGATACGAGACCCTGGTCTCCTAAAACTCTGCAGCATTTGTAACAGCTTTCTGAGCTTTCTGCTTTATTAATAAAACTTGCATAAAAACCCGCTTGAAAAACAAACCCTTATTTTCACCACTAATACATTGAATTAATGTTCTCTATCAATTCTCCCCTAAACAGCTGGAGACGTACAGTAAACTTATTTTTGAGAGAAAAACATTAATGCTGTCTACCCTTTCATGCTGTGTTTCAGCTTATGGGTAATATCAAGAGGGAAAACCCTGGAATATGAAAACTGATTAGATGTGAGGTGACAAACAGGCTCGTGGTTCAGACATCCCCCTCACTCCTTTCAATGGATGAGAACTAGAAGGCCTCTCTGTAAAGTTCTTTTTGTCAAGAAAATAACAGTTTTACATTTCACTCCCTTTTCCTCAGTAAATTTCTTTGTACTCTACAGTAACTCAAAAGAAATCCAACATGGACATCAACGCAGACAAAAGAAGAAACAAAGACAAAATCTGGTGAGTTTTGAATTAGTATATGCAAAGTCCTTTCCTGCATCTTTCCACATTTGCATTTTAGATGAAATGTGTTTTCATTTCATCTATAAAGACTACAAAACAAATCTTAATCCGCTGCCCATGTTTAGAGACTTTGAACAGCATGTTGTAAGCTTAGCTCTACGGACTTCGTAACAGTTCTTTTAAAAAGCTGGAGGCAACTTACTACAAACAAAAGTTTCTACCTGAACCAAAAACTGGTCTGTGTGAGCAGTTTAGCCATCCCTTGTTAAGTTCCCATTCCTCTTTACCTGTGCACATTTCTAACAATCACTCAAACCCAAGGGACATGCAGGTACAGGCTCTTCCTGCACCTTTGCTCTTCCACCCAGCTGCTCCCTTAGTACCCTCTATCTTACAAAGAACAGACAGGCCAGAAAAGTAGGTGCTAAATTTCAGAAAGTGATAGATCATTAGATCTAGAAATAGCATGACTTTGAGCACATAGTCATGAGATCTAGTAAAAGAAAAAGAAAACAGTATAGAGGAAAAAAAAATTGGTTTAGATACCAAGGTGAAGCTTTCTGAAAAGTGGATACTGTGGGTCACACAGATGGGCTGTAGAAAGGTGGGAGATCCTCTAACCCCGCTCTAGCCACCTTCTTCCTCATTCTTAAAGAGCACTAGAAAGAATATTTTTAAAATGCACTGAATATTTTTAATTTATTGAATTTTCTGCATCAGTAGTGTCTTTGTAAAATATATGAAATCATTAGGTTGTGAGTGGTATGTTCAATTACCATCTAATAAAAATCTAATAAAAATAAAGTATGCAGAAGACAATCCATTTTTAAATGCAGTCTGCACAGCACAGGTCACACTGCCTCTGGCTGAGCGCTAGTGTCTCACCTTTATTAGGCTGTTGTGGCAGAGTTCACACTCTCCTCAGGTGCGTCACCTCGGGACACCGTGCTCAGCCAGCGGGAGGTCTCCGTGCCTTTCGGTCACTCGCGAGGCCGTGCAGAGCTCTGTGTCACTCGAGGGTGTGCAGCGGGACAAGGCGCTGTGACAGTGACACACACACACAAACACACACCAGTGCTCGGGGGCCAGCGCTGCAGCGACCACGCACAGTTCTATTACATGAACATTAAGACAACTGAATTGCTAAAAGCATTCATACGGGACTTTGGAGATGTAAGAAACCACGTAGAAATAGCCCACACCAGAAGAACTCGGAGTTCATGGCTAAAACAGCAAAATGTTCCAGGTCAGAGCACACCTGACCTTCTGATCAAGCCATTTAACAACTCCTGATCCAGAACTGACTTTCCACATGAGCACAGGCAATGTAGGGTCGACCCAAATATATTCCTTCATGTATTATTAACTCTTGACAGCAAATTACAGGCTTCATTTGGTTTCTTATGGACCTGATGCTCCTCAGTCTTCACCCCCATCTGACCTCTCCTGAATCCACTTTTTAAATCTGGATTGGAAATTATAGTCCCTACCTAACTTAGTGTCCAAGCAAACAAAAAAGTTACTTTCTAACTTTAGTAGAAGAAGGAAGTAGTTTGTTCATTTCAGTAAAAAAACTAAACAAACTTGTCTCCAGGAGGATTCCTATGAGTAATTATATTCCATACATTTCTATTTTTTCCAGGTCTCTGGTAACCTCACAGTCCCTACACCAATTTATAGGCATGTTCAGGGTAAATCATCTCAAAACTCTGTGATTTCCTACATATGATTTAGGGCATGTGATGTGACCTGGGTATTTAATTTATTCCTCCCAGTTGCTGAGCCATCTTTCTACTTCAGCTCTGGCTTTTATTTTTAGCCAATAAATCTGACTAAATTCAGTTGAAATGTGGGAAGCAAAGCCTTGTTACCCTCCTGGACAACACAGGCCTTTCTGCTTACATTTCCTTGATGCATTAAAAACACAAAGCTGTATTTTTGAAGTGCACAGGAACTGCAGAAGCTCAGTGAATAAACAATAATTTGTTGTTCATTTTTGAAAAAATACAAAATACAGTTCTTTTATGCCCACTTCCAACATAATTTTTAAGGATACCAAATACTAAAATATTTCAAAGGATACTCACTGCTGCAGATACTTCTGTTGCCCACATTGCTATATAATTTTGCAGTAATTTACTATAGAAATCTCCCTTTGTTCAGGCAGTGAGCTATTGCTGAAATACCAACAGGATGCAAACAGAAAATCATGTGCATTCCATTGAAGGCATAAATAGGAAGTTTCCCTCACTTCCAGACTCAGAATTGGCAGTGAGAAGCACGAAGATAAAAGAGACATAAACCGTCTTTTCACAAAGTAACCCTTTTACAAGAACTGACAGATTTGATGTTTCTCCCAAGCACTAACGTTCTGTATTTACTGTTGCATTTCATTTTATGTATTTTTTTTCCCCACACTGAGTTCAAACAGAATAAACAGAAGTTTGAGTTATAGCACGTAACATGGTCAGAAAGGGACTTTATAGAATTAGATCAATTCTTGTTTCTTATCCACCTGGATTCATAAAACACTCATATTGACTCTCTGCTGCCATAATCGTTGTGTTTGGTTGCTCAGGTTTCACAATCTATTAGAAGCTAAAGGAAGAGCTTTTTATGGGAAAAATAGAAGTCACGGGACTTTGATAGTGCTGTTCTCTCTTCTTCATGGTTTTTCTCTGAAGAATTTGGAGGAAGTTTTCAATCTCTAATTTTTGCCCTATATACACATATTAAATAAAACCCTTCACTGAAATTCAAAAACCCCTATGATTTCACAGTCAGCAAAGTCAATGGAAATACATATCTCAATGTAGTTCCATAACAAAATAATCATATTTCCAATGAAAGCACGAAAAAAATGGACAAATTAGATGTGAGACAAGTGAAATGGAAAGGAAGTGAAAGGGTGGAAGGAATCCTACTCTAGATAGCTCCAGAGGGTTTCTTGTAAGATTTTCCCCTGAGTGATATAACAAAATAACAGTTGGTAGAACTGATGTAGTATTGTCTTCTAGAGGGAACAGACAGACATGACAAGTGACTACTCTAGTGCAGGAAAGACAATATATTCAAGATGTTTCTAAAGAACTAATTGTTCCTTAAATAGTAGTATTAGATATTAGGAAATGCCATTAAATATATAGTTGTATCCCTTAGATTCTCAGAATAATTTTTTAACTGTCTTCATTCTACTTTATTTTTCTTAGGAACCTTAAACAACAGTGGCTTGAAAGACAGGTTAAGAGATGCAATTTCTCCTTTCTCTTGTTTCTTTCAGGCCAAAATTAAGCTGCTTGGATTGCTTCCAGTCTGGCTCTCAGTGCGTATGAAGGAAGAAGCAATGGTGCCTGTGATTTAATAAAACTGATTATCTGTAATGAAAAGCTGTGACCCTTCTGTAATTCATCTAAATTAGATCTGCACAATAAAAAGGAAAATTTTTTCCTTCTAAGCCTTTCCATGCTGGCTGAGAACATCCCAGTTCCAAGAGAGATACTGAGATAAGCCCAATGTCTAAAGTCTGATCGTCCCTGAACACAAAGATGTAACTGGAATTCTGACTTCTTTCTCCGTGTCACACTCAGCAAACGTTCCAGCAGGAGTGGGATGAGCCCCTCACTGTGAAGAAAACTTGTATATAACGTGTCTTCCAGCAAAATAAATAAACCAGTCAACAAAGTCTCAGCAGCTGGGCACGTAAATCACATGGACTTTTAAGATTCTAGAAACTTTGTTGGGGTTCTTTTTCATGCCCACAAAAATTTTCAGAATTACAATAGTAATTGCAATGCACCTTGGATCAAACAATAAAAACTCCAGTTTCTGAGAAGCAAAAAAAGGAAATTTCTATTAGAGGTCAAGAGCAGTGCAACTAACATTTTGAGACTACTACACTACTCTCCTATGTATCAAGTAAACTAAAAATTATATGAGCAGACTACTACATTTCACAATAAAAAGACTGTTGATCAAAAGGTGTTTAGTTAAGGAAATCTAAGCTTCACAAAAAAACCCAACAAATACAAAACCAAACCAAACAAAACCACAAAAATTCCCCCCCAAACCAAACCAACAAAAAACCACAAACAGACACACACCAATCAGAATGCATCAGAAGATAATTTCACAGACGTAAAAATTAAAAAATAAAGTTACAAATGCCTTCTGCTCTGGAAATTTTAAATGGTCTTGGGACCAAAAAGGATTCTCACATGAATAGGATGCATCAGAAGGATGGGATGTGCTTACCTGAATATAGCTTTAGTGATGCAAATTTCTGCTTAATAATGCTACTAACAATTTAATTACCAACCTATGCCTTCATTGGCAGCCTGGGAATTGTATTGCCTTCGAATTTCCTGCTGTACCTTAATTTCTTGTCTCCTAAAATAGCAAGACCTGATATGGGAAAGAATATATGAGTCTGTGCCCTTCCTTTCTCAGGTTCCTGCCCTTTCATGGAAAGGTTCCATTGTGAATTTTGGTCTGGGATCGTGTTGAAAACATGCAAACAACCTTGACTGAATTATAGGCCAACAAACCCATTTTCTTCAAGCAAATTATTCTGCTTCCATTCTCATGCTGTGTTGATGTTGAATTAGAATGATTTTTCAAAAGATATCCAGGTCAATCAATGATTTATTTGATTCAGTTCATGTGTTATGGCTCTGAAAAGGTGACTTTCATTGTCATTTTAAATTTACCGCCTTATATGAAAGTACTAAAAACCTGACTAGAAAACAGCACAGTTATACTTCATTTTAAATCATTCTATTGAAAGTACTGGTAATTTCATCCCCAGAATACTGAATACAATAAAAAGTGTAAACAAAATATTTTAAATTTTTCCTGCAATTTTTACAGCAATACCTTACACCTTCCAAAAGCAGTCTGGATTACATCTCTCAGACTCTCAGGGATTTAAACACCCTAACCCCTGTCATAGGGAGATCTCATTGGCTCCTGGTGAGCAAGTGTCTCTTGTATCTCGACTCATCAGCTCCTGAGGTCTTTCTAGACAAGCAGAATCCCACAATTTTCTAACATATTGAAGAATCTTCTTATTCCTTTATCATCATTTTGTGTTTTGCCTAATGTCTCACTACGGCAGTGAATATTAAATATTAGATTTTCTGTTCAGACCAATATTAAGATTCGTAGCTTTTTTACTCTTACACTGATTGCCTTCACCTCCAACAAATTAGTAACTTAATATTAAACTCACACAACCATAGCAATGAAAATTAAATGAAATATTGTGTTATTCTGTGTCCTGGCACAGTTACTTGGGTTGTCACTAAGTTACATGAAGGGAACTTTTAGCAACTGGCTCGAGAAATGTGTCAATATTTAAAATGAAAAGAACACAAAACATAAAAAGAAGGGTTATGAGTTCTTGCTGAACACAGGAGCCAGAAGATTTTGATTTATAACCCATTCCTTTGGTAGACATTAGACATTTGTGTGTCTGAGGAAAGGAAGATACCTAAACCCAAATGGAAATAAGCTGCATCCACACCTCGAGCCTGGAGCTGTATCCATTATTTCCACAGCTACTTTCAATAAATGGCAATGTGCTCCTCAGCACTGACTCACACAGCAGAGCAGCCAGCACCACGCTGCTGCATGGGAAATTGGGGTCTTAGCCAAGAACCAGAACACTGCTGGATGACAGAAATATGTTTAATAAAACATTGCCCACAAACAAATTAACTTCCTCAATATTTGTATATCAATGAAACCACACAGAGTGAAAAGAAAATTGTACTTGCCATAATCCCACATGCCAATTCAGCACAGGAATTAAGGAAGAAGAGAGGCGAAAGCTACAGTCATATATTCCTGTTGATAAAAAGCAAATTCTGCCCAAACTGAGTCTCATCCTTCCCAGGGAGAAAGTGCTGCTGTCACAGACCCTGGGGACCTCTGGTCACTCTCACTGGCTGAGCCCAGGGGAGGGAGTTCTCTGCTGCTGCTGCTGCAGGGTGTCTTTGAGAAAGGTGGAAAGAGAGGGAAGCAGCACGTTCAGGAGGAGAATCCCAGAAAGAACCAACTCTAAACCTCTCCTCTGCCACCCTTTTACCACCCTGCTCACTCGACAGCAAACCTGTGCCCCTGAACCCCGGTGAGCCCCCAAAACTGCCAGTAACACAGAGTGCAAATCCAGATCAGTTTTTCCCCACAAAATCTCCATGGTTATTTACAAGCACTTAGAGGATGTTGTGGATCCCAGTAAGTGACAGGAGTGATTTCTTGAAATCTGCTCAGGGAAAGGCTGAGGCTATGCATTCTAACAATCAGTAAAGTTTGAAGCACCAGTGAGACACAATATGCTGTAATACGTGCAATCCACACACTACTGCACTTGATTAAAAGCGTGACTCCTCTTTTATGGGAAGTCTTCTTGCACACATCATTTGTATTATCACACCAGATATTCGGACACTTCTGATTTTTTGGGCCTTGTTGAGACTTTTTTTTTTTGATTGTTTTGGGGTTGGTTTGGTTTGGTTATTTTTTTGACTGAGTTTCTCTCCCCCAGATATGAATCCTGAGAAGAGTATCAAGCACAAAATGCAGCTTGGTCTACTAAGTCATGACAAAGCAAATTTACTAAACAGATAAAAACAGCCTTCACACAACAGTATCCTGATGAAGGTGGTAAATAAATAAGCAACGCAATTTGCTGGTTTCCTCTGTGTGCAATATATGAGGCCATAACTGCTTTGCTAAACTGTGTCCTCCTAGAAAGATTTCCAGTATCAACTACAGCACTGATTGCATTGCTACTAAATAGAGTTCCCTGTCGTGTTTCCTTGATTACATGTAAATATTTCCTAAATTAGACGTGTTTCAAGCTCCATTTAAAATTTAGTACAATTGGATGCTGTGTCAAAATCATGCAAGGTAGAACATGACTACAAGGTCCTACAGTCTAAGATTTTTACCTTTTAGTTTGAAATGAAGGGGAAATAATTTATTCTGGACAATGTCATTTAACAAAAACTAGTAAGATACTTTGGGTTTATGCTATAGAAATTATGCCAATTTTCTAAGCTATTAAAAAAAAATAAACCTGAAGTTTAGCTCATGTCAGTCCCTAAAGCCTCAGACATTGTTCCAACAATAAATTAAGAACTTTAAAGTGTGTTGTGTAACAAGATGTTTTCCCATTACTCAATAAGTTAAGCTGTTCAGTTGACAGGAATTTCATATGTAAAATAATGATACATGGAGGAATACACTAATAATACCCTGAAGTTATTAACTGCTCACCTCAAAATTTCTGGATTATTTTAAAGATGCAAAACTCTCATCTTGATATATTTTATTGTGCTAGAATTCTGTCACAATCATCTTTTCTGAGTGCTGAGAGTCTCCAGAGAAATGCTAGGAGAGTGCTAGAGAATACTGGAACCAGTGGTTACCAGCTCATAACTGAGAGGGTTTTGCTTTAACATACTAAAAAAGATAAAAGAAGCTTTAATTAATGCAAGATTTCTTTTGTTTCTATGAAAATATGCTTTTAATCTATCTACCTATCTACCTGTTTCCTCAGAACTTAATGGTAAGTTGCATGCTATTTTATTTCTAATTTATTTCTTTATTCAGATTTCTCTGCTAATATGAAAACTTCTCATAATGTTATTACTTCCTCAAAATAAGAAAGCTAGGGGAAAAAAAAAATCATTGGTTTTCTCCACACCCTCAAGGGTTTGGAAGATAAGGATGCACTAAGAAGTTTACTTAAACTTTAATACCTCCGTTAAAATTTTACACCTTATGCCACAGGAAACATAAATCAGAGTTTTAACACAGCAAAGTCTCAGTGTCAGCCATCTAAACATGCTAAGGAGGCAGGAAACATCTCAGGCTTTGGGGAAATTCTTGATGCTAATATGAGAAAATCCAAAATGAAGTTCACCTCTAGAGGAACACCACAAAAATGCTAAAAGTAGTTTATGGACACTGATGGTCTTCTCAAGGAACACTGGCATTTTCATAAACCCTTCTAGATGTGTTAAGACCATACTCAAAGGAAATAAAACTGTAACTCTGTTAACTGTCACCAGTCATCCCACCCATGTTTTCCAGTTTAACATCTATGTTGCATTTTATACAACCAGCAAACTTGTTTTCTAATCCAACAGGAGACAACTCTTACATAATTGAATGGGGCTAACTAAATTCTGAATTAAATTTCATCTTCCTTATGAAATGCTTCCATTTTTAAATGTTCAAATTTTACTGAGACAGAAATATGATGGGCGATACAGTTCAGGTTTGGGTTTTTTAAGGAATATCTTTTTATTCTTCAATGGGCCAGAAAGTAAATTATAAATACATGCATGTGTCTGTCTGTGTACATGTACTTCAAAAACCCCACAGGAGATTTCTTGTTTAATCCAAAACTGAGAGACCACTAAAAACAATCCCATTGCACTCATTCCTCAACTGTTCAGCTTCATGACAGAATTGCTAAAAGCCAGGGAATTCAGTCTGTCCACTGACTTGGAGCTTTTGGATTAGGAAATGACAGCATCAGCAGTAGGACAAAAGCTCTGCTTAGTCTGAGCACAGATCAGGACACAAAGGGCAAACAAGGGCACAGCTGCTGCCAAGGAGCAAAAAACCCTCTTTGGTCCTGTAAGCCCTTCAAGAGCCTCAGTCAGAGGCCAATTAAGTGCCCCAGCAGAAGACACAATGCTCCAAGCCAGCTACAAGAAGGGGGAGATCACCCTGGCTCTCTGGGAATGCCACAAGCACGAACAGATGATTTTTCCTTCCCACTTCCATGCCTAGGGCTGTTTACTCAACCCCACGTGTGCTGTCTGATGGGTTGTACATGAACAATGCAGGTGACTCCTGCAGGTAATTCAGCTTCTCCTTAATGCACCTTGCTTTTCACTTAACAGACCTGACACACTGAAACTTCATTTCTGGAAGTGTCATGTGACACTTCAAGGGTACACTCCAAAAATCGTATCTCATCCGACTCAGTGAATTAGTGTTTCTAGGGATAAAATGCCCTTTTTGGAGTGTCACTAAAGACTAGAGAGCTTTTCTTACAAAAATTTTTGTAATAAAAACCTTGGTAACCTACCCAAGGGTGCCAGGTGCACTGAAACATTGAGCAGTTTAGGCATAATTAACTCCCTGTTGCTCCCCTGCTGCTCCTTGCCATCAGCAGCTGCTTGCTTTCTTTCTCTAATAGAACCACACGTGCTGATGGCTCCAGGAACAGAGAGCTCTTTGACATAACAACATCTCATGACTACAGATCTCATCACTGAGTTTCTATTTGAAAAATGCAAAAATGCCAAATGCCACATCAGAGAAAGCTGAAGCAGAACAGCACTTCATGAAAACGATGATCAGAAAGCCCTGGCACAGGCTGACAATCCAAGCATCCATCAACATTGAACAAATGATTTATTGAAAGTTTTCAGTTCTGAAAAAAGCACAGGAAACAACAAAAATATTCAAATCCAGATCATGAATTGCAACTATTTTAGCTACTTTTCTTGTAAAAAGACATATTTTTTCTGTTGAAAGATCAATAGAGAAGCCTTCACGGAATGTCAAGATGCTACAAAGCCGTATAAAAATCTCTCTCGCCCTGCTCACTTGAAGTTCCACCACTCTGCTTATCCATAAGAGTTCACATTTTTAGAGATGTCACATCCCCAATTTTTAAAATCACCCTTCCCCTTATAAGGAAGTTTTTTATGCTTGGAGGGGATGGTATGCAACAGGATTTACTTATACACTGAATAATGTTGCTGTCTTATCTGGTTTTATGTAGCTTGTACATCTGTTTTCTGGTAGACATCTGGACTCGCATCTTGCAGCAGACAGCTAAGTGACAGCAGAGATGTGCTGTTTCCTGATTGTAGATATTCTCACAAAAACGACACTGAGATGGGAGAAGTACATATTTTTGCAGACTAAAATTGTTACCTAGACCACTTTCTTCCACAATTATAATTTATCATTGCTTTCTCACAGCTCTCTGGTAAGAAGGATGACAACAAATGAAAGGAGAAGTCTAACAGACCAACAAAAGTTTCCTTGGTTGTCCCCTGCATCCAGCAGGTCCTCTCTGTCTTCTGACATGCACAGTAGAGAAAAAAAATAAAGAAATGAACTCTTCAGAAACAGAATCACTCACCTGGAGCCTCAAAAGAAGACACTGTATATTCCAATCTTGCAGGTACCTATCTTTAACACATCACTTATGCTACAACTGCTGCCTAAATATTGCAGCTCTGCCCTCCCCACAAAAGTGCAGGTGGAACCTCCCAAGCACCAAAGAGACCGGGGCATTACTGGGGTGAAAGAGGACACTTTCTCTCAGCCAGGCAGCTGCTGCTCCCAGCACTGCAGGGCAGGTGCTGATAGGGTTTGACACAAGTGATAAGCAGCAGCCAAAGCCAGTTCAGAGCAGGGAACTCCAGCACAGCAGAGAGATCTCCAGAGCAGTCTTTCTACAACCCCATCAGGCAACAACTAGCAAGATAGAATAGCTGAAAAGAGAAGTCAAAATCCAGATACGGTTAGTAAGTTCTTCCAAATCTGGATTTAAACCCCTCACATACACATAAACACACAAAATAAGGATTTCCAAATTTTGTTTTAGTTAGCTGTACAGAAAGGGTTAGACTTTCAAGATAAGCTAAACGCTTTTATGACAAAAGAGAGGCACTGAACAGTCTGTCTGGCCTAGATACATATCCTAGATAACATCTGCTGAAAAATAAAAAACAACAACCTTATGGTTTGGCCTGGGTAAGAAAACCCCCAGAACCCAACAACAATAATGCCAGATAGAGAAAACCACTGATCTTGACACACAAATTCCAAAGTCTTCACCCCGTTCTGAGCAGTTCTTTGGATCAATGGCTCCCTGAGCAGGTCTCTGGCCACATAACCAAACCCAGAGCCAAATACTTTGCTGTTAAGGAAACTGGCATTGCTAAAGGGAAGTCACTGACGTACATTAATTCAGACCATCTGAGAATTAGGTCTCTAATTTTATTGTTTCCATCATCTTTATGTTTTAAATCCTCTACCAGTTTTAATTAATTTGTCTCCTCTAGGCTCAATGGCTCAAAGTTCTTTGAATAAAGAATGGGAATAGGAACACGAAGAGGAAGCAGATTTTTTACTCCAAGCTCAGCCAGCTTCAGCAAATTTTGCTAAAGGAGACTTTCAGGGCACTGAGTATTCTCAATATTGTTATGTGTTTGGGTTTATTACCTGGATTCTGTAGTGGGTTATGTTTCATACGGGTATCCTGTGCCTTGTCTCAAGCCTTGGATTAACCGAATTTTGTTTTTTCTCAGCAAACATGTTAGGGGAAAAAAAAAAAGCTCAAAGCAAGAGTGCCAATCTGACAGAAACTGTGTAGAAATCTGTTAGAAATCCTGTAAGAAAGAACAGACTGTACAACTGTCCTCTGCAGAACAGAGTGCTCATTCTTCATGGCATCTTACATGACCCACATTGCCTCAAAACTCTTCACTTCAGCTCTGACCTAGGCTCTCACTCAGGTAACCTCTGACTCCTCTGCCCCTCAGGCACAAAAGCCTCTTAACTGAACACAAAGGGCATTTTCTGTGGGCTTAATCTGAGTGGTCTGGGGATAGAAAAGAAAACCTGAGTGCTGCTTTCATTCCAGGGCATAGTTTAGAGAGGTTTTCTCAGTGCAAGTCCTTACCATGGGCCTTCCCTGTAATTCGTCACATGTTCAGAGGCCAAACAAATTATCCTGTAATCCAGTGGGAAAGGATCAAAGCTGATACTTTCTGCCTTATTGCATTTGCTTCCAGAAGTCAAGGAGGATATATCCGTGATAAGAGCACAGAGCAAATGATCACACAGTAACTCCGTACGGCTTTGAAGCAGGGATAATCACAGCAGAGCTAAGGTAGCCTGGATGCTGATTTCTTTTTCAAGGAAGATTTTTTTGAACAGTGAGTAGTAAGAAGCTCTGCTTCCCACATGGACTGTCAGAGCAGCAGGACAGTGCTCTGGGGCAGTGCTGAAACCTCTTTTCTATATTCATAGTTCTGCTGGTCAAGTTTTGAACTGTGCAGGCTGTGTAAGAAAAGCTCCCTAATTCACCTTCATGTGGTGAAGATTTGGGGGATTTCGATTAAATTTAATTTTGAGGTATTGCTAATCAGTGGAGAAAGAATTGTGCAAGGTCTGCCAATATGCATTTCTGTTACCAAGCTGATGGCAGAACAGTTGCTGACACTCAGATTCCCTGGTGTAGCTCAATTAAATTGTTAAAATACAGACATATCAAACTGTATTTTACACATTTTAGAATATCACTTGCATACTGTCCCATGCCATAGGCAGAAAGTAGAGCCACATTTCTAAATTCATGTTGTTTTCCAGGTCCTTTGTTACCTGTGTAGGAGTTTAGTCAGAGAAGCAGAAAACGAGAATACTGGAAGCACTGTAGTGGTCCTGCCTTACAGCTGGGATGCCATTATGATAAATCTTAAACAAACTAGATGAACTAACTCCCAGCAGCTCAGATCTCTAGCTGTTAAATTTTTCCCTCTTCACAGATCCCAACTTGGGAAAATTCTGGACCACGAAAGATTTAACAATCAAGGCAGGAGGAGCAAGGTAATTCCACAGCCGTTTTCATATGCTTCACTTAGGGATAAAACCAGCTTTCTCTGTGTTTCTTTCTAGTTCTGTAATATGCACTTTCTTTTCGATCCTTTCAGTCTTCAGCTGTGGTAGAAAACAAGAAAACAAGCCCCCAGGACATTACAAATATACACTACACCATTGTAATGGTGTGATACAATTTTAATTGCAGGCAGCTCTTATTTGGAACATTTTCTCCCATTTGTAAGAAGTAATGCAGGAAGGAACAGGTCTGTGGATCTCATCAATTATAGAGAGTTCTTATTCCCAGGTAGCATTGATTGCACAGTCAGGCTTTGCTCCAGCTACGAGGGCAAAGTAGAAATGTAACATTTTTACACTAGGGATGCATATCAACATAAACAAAGGGACAGTATGCGCCTGCATTACTGAAAATCATAGATGTAAGCACTCAGCCCTCTCACCTTTTAATTTGCTAGAAAGGTAATTAGCAAAGACAATTATGAGATAAAGGCAATTTGTTTTATGGATAATTGCATGCATTTCTAGTATGAGTAGATTTAGAATGGTTCACAAAAGTATTAAAGCCATTCATCTCATAAGCTTGTTTCCTGACTATTCAGGGTTTCTTTTCCCACTCAGTAGTCTCAGCTTTGCCAAATGATATCCAATGGAAACCTGTACCAATACTTTGGGCACCGTGGCTTAGCAGTTACAAAAGCCTGATGTAAATTATCTAAAACTATAAATCACATGATCCTGCATGAGATGCTTTTGTGAAGCAGTAACACAGTGCATTAACTCAGCCATGCATTGCAAGGGCAACTTCCTCTACCACTTAACAGGAAAACATAACACAAAACAAGATGCCTCCTTTAAAGTTTGTGCCATTTAGAAAAGTTTGACCTTACTGCAATACCAAACCAGTGCTGGTAACACCCTTGTGTTCCGGCTTTTGCTGAACAGGGCTTGCTCAGCATGAGGGCTCCTGTGCTTCTCACTCTGCCCCCCACCAAACAGGTTGAGGGGCAGAATAAACTGGGAGGGACACAGCCAGACAGATAACCCAAATTAACCAGAGAAATATTCCATGCCATGTAGCACCGTGCTCAGCAACAGAATGGAAAGGAATTTTAGAGGGGTTGACCTTTCTTTTCCTCAGGACCTGGCTGGGCATTGGTCCACCCGTGGGAGGAGGGGTAACGATTGCCTTTTCATCGTTTATTTTGTTGCCTTCTTACCTCTTTTTCCATTTATCCTTCACTTATTAAACAGTCTTTTTGGTGGGTTTTTTTACCCCCAATATTCCTTATTTCTACTTTTCCTTTCCTCCTCTCCTGAACCACAGGCAGGGTAGGGGAGTAAGTGAGGGAGCAGGTCTGTGGTGCTCAAGTACCCACCATGGTTAACCCACTACACTGAGCACTGAAAATAAATAATTGAGATATTACTGATGCAAAGGGCTGAAACAGGTAAATTTGGTATAAACTCCTAGTGTCTAATCACAGAAAAAGACCACGGAAACGTTCCAAGAAGCCATAAGTGAAGAAAATACACAGCAAGAGCACAACAAAAATTGGAATGGCAAATGTGCTCTCTGATGTATTTGGGAGGCAGCCTGTCAGCGTGGTGCTGTGATAACAAATAAATAACACTACCTTACGTTTATGCAGTGCTCTTCAGTGACAGACCAAGGTGCTTGTCAGGTGAAACACAGCAGAAGCAAAACAGTGCTGGTACATCAATGCTTTTTAAACACGGATGCAAAAAGGGCCCAATAGAACTGACTTAAGTAAAACCTATTTAAAATAAAGGCAAGTCATTATCATGGGAAATAAACAGAATCTGCTCTTGACAACTTCAAGTTAGAATTAAAAAACAGTCAAGGGGAAAAAAGGCTTGTAGAAGTCAGTAGCATTAACAGCCAAGATCAGAGGTGATCAAAGTAGGAAGCAAATGAATGTTTATGCAGTTATGCATGTAAAGCTGTAATGAACTAATTCAGTACAGCAGCTTTCATGCTCCAAGTATTTCCTAAGGAATAGATTTAATCCATATTAAATACAAACACAAGGGCTCAGAGTCAGGCAGCAGTGTAGCAGAGAGTAAAAAAGAGGCTGGAACCATAAAATATAACATGTCCACTCTCATTAGCATTTAACTGTTACAAAATGTGCCCTGGAGTTGGAGTTCGGAGTCCAAGATCAGCTCAAGTGGTTTACTGGTGCTGTCCATGGTTTTAGACTGTAAAATTCTTGATTCCACTTGAAAAAAGATTGTATTATTATTATATATTATATATTATAATTCACTTAAGGACTGTACTTGTAACTATTTGTCAGCAAAGGCTGGACGCACAAATGGTATATACAAAGCCCTGAATCTGCCCAACTACCCCCAATGACACACATTACATTGTTCAGCTTCCAGTTACATAAAGCCAAGATGATTTCATCAAAACAGCCATAATATTAATAAAACAGCTATTCCAGTGGAATTTTGTAATGTAAGGTAGATACAACTCTTCAGGTTATATCAAAACCCTCAGAAATATAAACCAACTACAAGATGAAAAGAAGTCAAGTTGATTTTTGAAGGGGTGACTGCCTGTAATTGGTCATTTATTGGAGACCTGGAGCTGTGTGCCATGAGCACATCGTGGGCTGACTGAGAGGAAAGGAAGATAACTCTTGGAGTGTGCAGGGCTCTGGCACTCAAGGCAGGATGGACGAGTCTTTCATTTGGTCTGTTTAATACTCATCTGTTTTATCTGATCACTTTTGATTAGTGCTGCAGTTTTCACTTTGTACTTTGACTAGAGAACTCTGATGAATGCAAATGGGGTGAAAAAGTGAATTATAAAGGTCACAAGGACAAAAAATGAATTTCAATAAATCAAGCCATATGAGAAGTCATAGCAGCCCAGTAAAGTTCCCACTAATTGGAAAAGGGGAAATGTAAAAAGGGAAAAAAGGAATACCCAGAGAACTACAGCTGCACTGCTGGAGAGCTGAGACCCATTCACACAAGAGGGGCGGCTGCTAATCCTTAACCACTGCTGAGATGACAGAGATACTCCCCTGTCTCAGTGAAACAAACACATTGACAGTCTCTTATCAGCACTTCAAGTTTGCCTTGTTTCCTTAGGATTTGAAAAGTGCAGAATTTGTCATTCTGCCGGTCCTAGTACACTATCACGTAAATATTACCACCCAACAATTACACACAACTTTGTTTCCTCTGTATTTGATGGGTGAGGTACTTCTCCCGCTATTTCACGCGTAAAGTTTGAAAATTCAAAGCAGCCTAAGGTATTAGTAGTATAAGTACACAAATCCAAATATCCCACCCTCTGGCTGGATTCATCCCACCTATCTGAGAAACTAAAGCAGCCACCTCCATCTTCCTCCACAGTCAAAGTCCAGAGGGCAACTCAGTGCATCAAAGACGATTTGATCTGTGTTTCCAAGTGCAAATGTCACACTAAGAACAATCCTATAATGTAATTGTACATCACAATTATGCTCTCTTCATATCAAATATTCATTGAAAAAAAAATACGCTCCATCAAGTTAATGAAAGAAGACTGATAAAACATTGTTAAATTCTCAAGACTGCAATTTGAATTTCAGGAAAATTTACAGACCTGAGCTTCCAGCTCTTGCTCAAAATGAAACACGTCTGGAAGTTGTGTGGTGCATCCATCAGAGTGCAGGAGCGCAAAGCAAAGGTCTAAATGCTGCTCCTACCTGTGCTGTTGAGCTGCTGGTTGATCTCAGGAAAGCCACTAGTCCTTTCTCTCTCTCCCAGCTATCCAAATTTCAGCTGGAATCATATCTCCTGAAGTGTACCTACAGGAAGCAATGTAAAAAACATTGTAATAACAGTAAAGATGCCTTAGGTGCTCTCCTAACTATGTTATAATGTGCCTGAATCAACTTTGCATACTGATTCCAATTCTAGGAAACATCTGCTGCCTCCACTCACTCCTAACTTTCCTCTTTCAGCATTTCCTGCAGGTTTATGGCTTATCTTTTATGCATATTGATCATGGTTTCAGCAGTTTCAAGTTAGTTATTTTTGACATCAACAAGGCTCTAAAATCAATACACACTGAAATCTGAGCATGAAAGCCAAAGGAAATTAACCTAAGGAAGCACAGGACAAAATGATATTGTTTACTCATTTTAAGTCACTCATGAATGTCCATTACAGGTGTAAAACATCAGAAAACTTTCAGAACCGAAATTGCTTCCTTAGAGCAACAGGCTTACTGCTTTCACTGTCGTGAGAGATGAAAAAAACCAGCATAACATGGTGTAATGGCAAAAAGCATCTTCTTTTTACAGAAATGGAGAGCATGACTAGACATCAAATGAGTTCTTATCTGGGACTTTTGAAATCTAATTTTCAAAGGAGCTGGAGTTTAAAAGAGGAACTACACTACTCAATTCAAGGAAAATATTTGCATTCAAATATTCTATTTTTTTTAAATTAAGGAGAAATTTTAAAATATATTATTACTAAATAAATCCTTATCATTTTGTAATACCCAACCTACATGTTGGCACAGATCTTTTTGTCTTGAAAGGAATATTTCTTGTGCCTGCCAAAGACTCATACAACGGCACTGGAGTGGGAACGCCTTGGGTGCTGAGGTTTGGAAAATATCCAGCCACACAGCAACTTTACAGACATGAATCAGAACTGTAGGAATCTTTGTACGATTTTCAGTCATGGCACTCAGCATCTCTCATTAACAGATTTACCAATTTTCCACTCCTCAATAGGAATATTTTTTGGCACTTCTCTCTCTCGTATAAATTATTGCTAATAATTAAAATGAAATTCTTAAGATGTGTGAGTTCATTAACTCCGTTAATGAGAAAGAACATTTTGGACCTTATTATTAGACTGTCATCAGTATCTGTTAGACAGCTAAATTAATAAAGTGATTATATTCAAATAACTCAGGCATTTGCATTTTATTTTTAACATTACATGTCTCTCTAGCTTGCTCTGAGACTGGGGAAAATTTTCTGGCCATGCAGGAGTGCAGCCTGGGTGGATTTCAGTGCACTGGATGCCTGGACCTCAAAAGTACTCAGGGGCTGAAATAGCTGTGGTCTGGGTAAGGGCTACTGCAGCCTCAAGGAATGATTCAAGCAAGTGCAGGATAGACATCCCTTGAAAATAAAGATATTGTGGTCCCTTTAGTGCTAGAAAGCAAAAAGCCTGAAAGAAAAGTGTAGAGAAGAGACATTTTTTATCCTTGAAAGCATCAGGATAAAGCAAGACGCAGCAATAATTCTCTCCTGCACTGCACTCTTGGAATACCACCGGCATTCTGTGAAAAATATCCACCGGCTAAAAGCAATATACAGAGTGGAACCAGAGCTCCAGATATCTCCCATTCTTGTGAAAAGCCATGGGTGTTTTCTAATGAGCTCACCGTGCATCTTTCTCAAAGAGATCCTCTAGCTATGCAGGGGCCCTTCAGTGCTTTTCTGGGACACTGATGCAGTCAAGGCACACAGGAGAGACACAGCCTCAGCTCAGAGAGAGAAATCCTACTACTCTGAAAATCATATGTCAGATGGGTGAAAAAGTGGTGCCAGTTAAAACATATGTGCATAGCTCATTGTAACTCATAAAACCTACATCTGATTTCAGTAACACGTGTCTGCTTTATACATATCCCTCAAACTGAAAGTTCAGAACTGAACTTTTTGCTCCCAAATGTTATTCAAGACAATGCAAGCAGCTTTTTTGCCTCCACTTCCTCAGCACTAGAGAAAAAGAATCATGACTTTTCTTCCCTTTCTCATGTTTCACAAGTCACAAGCTTCACAACAACAAATGAAAATGAAAAATAAAACAGACATGTCCAGTGTGGCTCCCACATGAACCAAATTAGATTTAAAATTTTGTAATCTTTGAAGCCAAACTGCTGCTTTTTAAGAGGCTGTTAGATTTACCAAAGCCACATGGAAAAAACTGCTTGAGTGAGATCAGTTGCTCAACAGAGAAGCAGAAAGGAGGAAAGTGGAAGATTTTTTCAATTCAATTAAGACATGGTTCTGTCTCAGAACTCTGTCTCTATGGTGCCTTCTAGACAAGTGCAGCTGATGAGGAATTTAAAGCACTGCTTCTTCTACTGAGCCTGCTCCAGTTACAGAACTCAGATACTTACAAAGAGAAATTTAGCTGGAAAAAAACAGCATAGCACCTGTACAACTGTTTAAATATTTATGCCACAGCTTATTTCTTTCTTCGGGGCTGCACTTAGCTGCACAATTGAATACTGCAGCAGTCGCATTCAGATTCATCCCAGGGACAATGATTGGAACTCAGGGATGTGTTCAGAGCTGCCAGCGTTTGGAAGTCGCGTTGGATGCTTTGGCTCGAACCGATGCTGTCGATCCCTGTGGGGCTCCCTGAGAGCTCTCTTCTGGTGGGGTGATGGAGGGACCCCCACAGAGAGCGACCCCAGTGGTTCCCCTGCCAAAGTCTCTCGTGAGAACATCCCTCCTATCTTGTGGATATCCATCCTACTTCCCACTCCACTGCTCATTTAATCACGGTAACAAAACTACAGCCGATGCCTGTGGCAAGCTCAGAGCCCAAAAAGCCTTTTACTGCTGGAGCTGAGAGAGGAGGGACAGTGGGAGCATTGTGTTATAAATCCAAAAACTCCAATGGGCACCCCTGCAGCAAACACTCCTCAAAACAACTTTGAGTCCCGCTCAATGGCAGCTAAACAAAGATGAAGTCCAAACCAAAGAGCAGCTCCTCAGGGATTCCAAACGTGGTTCCGATGCAGAGCTGGGAATCAAACCCCACAGGCAGGCAGGGAAGTTCTTGAGCAAAGCATTCCAGTCTGCCATTCTGGAATATTCTAACACAACATTAGCCCCCATACAAGTGCACTTCAAATATTATCTGAATCCTCACAGTCACACAGCCAACCAATAATCCAATTCAAATATCTACCAACAATCCTCGCAATCACTATTCTAAAATACAACACATTCTTCTCTATTCACTAAAGCAAATCTCATCAATGACAGATCCACTTATATACTGTAAAAAAGGAAAGGAATGTGTCTGTTGGCCTATTTATTCTTCCTCTCACCGGGAGATGCTATTAAAATCATTCATCCAATTACACGTGGTAATCAGAACTAACACGAAATTGTATGTACAGCATTCCATCTTTGGTTTTCTGTGGGGAAAAACACCAATAGTACATAGACTCAAATTTCCAAACACAAATGTAATATTGTAACTGATATAACTAAGTGAAACAATTCTTTTTTCCCATAGAAGTGTTGCAGACATTTCTGGACAGAGAGGGGGTATCTTCCATAACAGCTTTTTTGAAGCAGGAAGTGTATTTGCATTTAATACCAAACCAGGGTTTTATCAATGGCTGCAGTTCAAAGTGAGAAGTCATTCAATGTCAACTCTGTACATTGAATTAACTACCTTTTTATTGAAAAGCTGTTAACTCTAATGATATATCTATCTTTAATAACTCAATGAGGAATATTAAGGATAGGCTTAGATTCTCTAACCTAACTAAAATTATGGCATAAGAAACCTGCTCTGATTTAAAGTAACATTATATTTCACAAGGCTTTTAATGGGAATGTTTAATTTATGGCTTAAAATAACTACAGTTCTTCAATTTAAAATGCTATTCCTTGCTATACCTATGATATACTACATGTTCATATCTTCCTCTGCACATCAGCTGGTTTCATTTTAGAGTTCTAACAAGCCTTACACAGGGCTAGTTACTGAGGCACATGCCTGCATCCCAACCAGATGCTGTCATTACACTTCAGCAGGTGAGGATGATCTAAATTTCTACCACAGCTTTTAAAGCACCAGAGACAGTTACTTCAAATCCACTGCTCTCAGGAAAAAAACAAACAAAAAAACAAAAAACCCCCCCAAAAAACACCACAAAAAACTGTACAGAAAAGCTGAAATAGTCTTTTCCTGAGAAGGGAATATCCATGCATGCTCCTCCTCTGCAGGTTCTGCAGGATAGTACACCTCCAATTATATCCAAAAGCAAAAAACAAAGGGAAAAGCTCTCGGTGAGGGAAACTAGGGCAGCTCTTGGATCTTTTACCTTCAAACCCCACACTTCTGTTCATTAATGATTAAATTCCAGTTTACATAAACAGCAAATTACAAAGACCGCCAGGAGTCTCCTCTATTTCTATTCACGATGTTCTGTACCAGCAAATCCAGGGGCTATACTGCTTTGTGTGGAGTTCTCTCTGCAGGGATGCGATTTTAATTTCTGAAGTTCTTTCTGACAGACAACCTCCCCTGACAGAAGGAAGTTCAAGGACAGAGTTACAGCTTGCAGGGAAGAGCAAAGGCAGGCAGGAGTGAACTGAACTGTGTCTGCACTGGACTCCAGCTTCTTTGAGGACTGCTGTATTTCCTCTTCCAAAGTGATTGAGATGATTCCGTTTCTAAAGAATCGCTACAATGTTTTTTAAACACCATTTTTCTAGGCAAAAAATTATGCCTGTGGCCTACACTCTAACAGGAAATTACATATTAACTCGCATTGGAAATTTCACAGATAATAAAAAGGTCAGGCCAGACATTATGCTTTGTGTTTCTTTGTCCTGTGAAACCGTTTGACACAAGAACTTGTTGGTCTTGCTTTGACCTTTTGACACTTTCCTTCAGTATCAGTTACCAACATAGGAAAAAATAGTATATCCTAATTTTTACACTGATTTAAAATAGAAGGAAAATTTGACCAACTGAACATCAGCGCAAATTAAGATACAGTAAAAAGCATCGCTAACATTTAAGACAGATCAAAAACAACTATCTCTAAAACATCTTAGAGGGATTATAAATACACTTTTCAGCAGGCAGGAGATTTAACACTGAATAAAGGGAAGATGCTGGACCCTCCTATTTGGACTCTGAACTGTATTCCAGAAATGCAAAAGAAAGAGTTAAATAACTCTTTAAAAAAGCATAGGGATTGCTTTGCTTAGCAGGAAATAGTCAACAATTATCTATTTGCATTATGAGCCATTAACTGGGGAGCAGACCTGTAGGTTCAGAAATGTGCTAATGGAACAGCTGTCAGATAAAAGGGTGGCTGCAGAAATATGTGTTCTGCCATTTGTAACGCTGATGTCTCTGTGAGCATCTGTCTGCAGATCAGCCAGATCCAAAGGACACCAAAGAGCACAGTAATCTTCTCAGTGACTTATGTGGCACTGGCACAGGCTCTAAAATTTAAATCAAGACTGGCAACCTCTAGATAGATGCTGCTAAATCCTGTTGAAATAGATTTAATTAGGCTTAATAACCTGAATTTGTCCTTAATGTGTTAGATAAGTTGTGCTGTTCCAGAGATCACCGTGGTGGGTTAACACTGTGGTATTAAAGCAGCTTTCTCCTCTGCTTAATGCAATGTCATAACCCTTCACTAAGATCATTGTCACGGCTGTACATCAGAGACATAATGGCTATATATTATTAGACAAAGTCTTCTTTAATGTTGGATTTGGCAAAAGTGGTTTTCGTGCTTAAGTAAAGAGTTTCAGCCAAATACTCCATCAATGGATTCTTGACATCGAGCTTTGTATAAAAATGTTTTCCGTTCGTTTGCAGTGTCTTTAAATTTATTTGATTGTTATTCAGTATGCAAAGGGCAATTAAAGAAGCATTTCAGGTGTTTCACGGGCTATTAAATATGAAGAAACAATGCCTTAATGGTCACCATATTTGTGCTGTGCTTTAACCTAACAAATTCTCATTTCCAATTTTAATGTTTCACCTCCGTGTTCTACCTTGCTGGCATCTTTTCTCTGCCCAGTGCTGCACTAGGGTTCAGTACCACTGAGTGGTGAGACTGAATCAGTCCAGCACCGTGGAATAAAACTTAGGCCCCATTAGAGAAATTAGCAGCCCCCTGTTCAGACACAGGCACAGTCCTGTTCTACCATGCTGTGCTGTTTTTACAATTTTGTATCAATTCTGGCAGCAGTAGCAATTATCATAATGATACATCATTCTTATTACATTCAGAGTCCAAAGAGAGATGATGACTGAGAGAAGAGAAACTTGACAGAAAGAACAGGAGAAAATGTTTACTGCATCAGTACAAATTTCTGTTTAAAGTCACTAAAAACTAACTTTAATCAAGCTGAAATTATGTTGGTAACATCAAGACTCACACTGAAATTGATTTTGGTTTTTTATTTGATCGCCTTCCTTCTACTGATATTAAAATAAAACTTCCCAACCAGTACTTCTCACACCTTCAGACAGGGTGGCCATGCTAACATAAACTCACTAGACTAAATATCTCAGCAGGTAAAACCTCTAGTCAGCTTCACACTTCCATATTTTACATACAGCAACAGTCTTATCTCCCAGACTAAGAAGATTCATGCTAATAAGCATGCACTGATACAGTATATTGTAACAGATCCAAACATCTACACGTCTAATGCGGACACCAAGCGCGAATAAAGACTCCCATGAAGGCCACAAAAAATGCTAATGCTTTAAAAGAAGCTATCGAGGGTAGGAAATACTTAGACAATAAGGGAGATTTACACAGCTAGATTAGGACTTTAAACATTCCAAAGAGATCATTTGCTTTCTATGTATTAAAATCCTATTACATAGGAAATTAACAGAAAAGTATTGAGAATTCTGAATCTCCAAAACAAAGCACTGCAGAGCATACAAATTAGCACTAAATTAAGAGGAACTGCTGTGCAATCTGACAATGAACGTGGTGAAGTTTCTTCTGGCACAGCGTGCTGAAACAGTCAAGTGAAACAGTGGCCCAAAGGACAGGAAAGGACAGAAGTTCTCTCCCCGGAGACAGAAAGCAAGGCTCCGTCTCAACAACACATGCTGGTGTTCACTCCCTGGCTGAGCCAGAGTAAGTCAAATTTATAGGGCTAGTCTTCCTTCCTGGGGCAAATTGTCATCTCACAACCACAGATAAGGCAACCTTTATTATCCCTTAATTTTCTCAGTGGTTCTCAGAGTGGGACCTCTGCAATACATGCATTCCCCTGAATTCAAAGATCCCAGAACAGTCTTAGGAGCAGTCTGTCCCTGGGAGAATTAATGAGAAGTACATGGGGAACAGAATTTGACAGATGACAGTGTGAAACTGAATGCTCTAATTCCTTTTTTGATCTGATACAATGACTAAAGCGAGCGGTGCCGAACAAAAGAACAGAGAACTCAAACTGCAATAGGCAAACCATGGGAAAGAGAGGACTCTAACAAGGCGCAGTAATGTTTCCAGATTTCAAACTGTAAAAACCAAAAGGACCTAAATACCTGGCTCTTTAAAAGTCTAGGCAGAGAGTTGAATATTATATTTATAATAATACTACCAAGAAACCAAAACCTCTCTTGCATACGACAACTGAACTTGGAAAATAGACGTCAAAAAAAAAAGGAAAGCATCATTATAAATCTACTAATCCGTGGTTTTGGGCAAAAGAAGACAAAAACATAAGAGCACTAAGGCTTCAGTAGGTTCAAGGTTCTTAGATATTCCTCACATCAGACTTTTTGTATTAAACTATGAACACAGCATTTCTTGCTTTGATTGCCTTAAATATAATAAAAAGAATAATTGCCACTTGAAGATTTCCAGTAATTCTCATTCCAGTGTAATTAGATGTAATGATTAGAATCTCTTCTATTGCATTGCAGCCCTTCCTTAGCACCAAGGAACACTGATAGAAGTTATTTGCATAATTAGCTTCAGTTAAATGAGGAACACAGCTTAACACAAGAGTTGCCTTTGTCCTGCATAGCACCACAGTGCTGTGCAATGACTTGGTGAACTGTTTGTGGCACATCATCATCCACAGAATTTACTCTATTTAACACAGTCTTTTCAACCAACTGATCCACAGGCTGGCTGCCCCCAGGTTCTTTCAGGGAAACACTCCCTTTACACCCCAAAGACAAAGCCATGCTTCAGTATTAACTGCTGGTAGGCTGCCAGCCTCACCCACCAAATTTCAAGCACAAGCAGGACAGACTCAGCTTCTGATCATTTCCTGAATCAAGAGTGGATCTCTGCACTAAATGCATCATAAATATTTAATGTACGTTAGCATTTGGAGTTAATAAGAATACTCCTAAGAACCCCACTAAAAATTTTGTAATAAAGTTCTCATTTATCAACATATACGAACATTTAGGTTCCAATTTCTTGGACCATTAATCCAAATTTTTTCAATAAGTTATGCCAAAAAAAGTTACCAGGAAAAAGTAATTTATAGAATGATCTTTGCTTACTAACTTTTTAAAAATATAAACAATGTCAGCACATGAATTATATGCCAATGAAGCAATATACTCCAATAATTTTCCAGTCACACTGGAAGAAAATAATTTCATCTTAAAGAAATGTGGATGATTTCTTTACTCTTTGACTCTCACTGAACGCAGCTAAATGACAACGATGCTCTTGTTCAAGGTCTAAATTATATTTTGATCTATGTGTTCTGTATCTTCCATCCCAGGACTGCACTGAAACACAGCCGATGCTTCTCCTCAACCTTTCATTCATTCCTCTTGAATAACACTGTTGCTAATTTGTCAGGCAATTGATCTCCACCTCCACCCGACTCATTAAGCATTGCAACAGCAACGACTGTTCCACCCCCAGGGCTAACAATATGCAACAAAATCTTTTAATTGGTTGGGGGTGAGGTTTTGCTAAAAGGAGCGCTGCCTTCAAAAGCTGCATTTAAAAGCTGCCCCGTGGGGCTGTGGCCGCCGAGCAAAGGCAGCGAGAGAAGTTTGCCTGGAACCTCCACTGCAGCTCTTGGAGGGATCTGCAACACGCAGCCCAACTTCGGTGCTTCTGCTGTTCCTCTCTGTAGCAGGGATAACAAGTGTTTCTCCTTTTGTTTGAGTGCTGACATGAACCTTCATGCATTTACCATTTCTCAGTACCTGTAGTTTACTGAATGCCTGGTTCCTGGTACAGTAAAACTCGGGTGTAATGGGAACAGAAGAGTTTGATGCTTTACATTATGAACTGATGCTTCGAAACCAGAAAGTACAGCAAGAATTGGTCTGGGAGAAGAAGGAAGGAGGATGGAAGCTTCTTATATGGCGGAATTTTCTTATACCAAACCAGTCACATGGTTAGAGGTTGGCACATTTCTATTCCATGATGGAAACAGCTTTTTCAGATTGGTACTCTTTTTTAAAGAAAAAAAAAATTCTCATTTATATAGCTACACATTGGAAATTGCTCCAATAAACATCTGGGCCAGTGGAAAGGAGCTCTCAAAAAGCCATTGTAAGAGACATTCCCTGCTCAGATCAGGAATGGAAAATAAAACAGAGAGCTGAATCTTTTTTAGTATCTTTGGCAAGAGGCTGCTTAAATGAAAGCTAAGTCTGACAGTGCAATTGGAGACTACTGCTGGAACAGTAGTTAAATATTTACAACAAAGCTAGGCTGCCTCCCTCCTGATTGCATTAGATAACCTGGCACAGAGAAGGATGTCTTGCCATGGAATCTTTCCTATGGAACCTATGAAATAACTTCAAAGGGAAAACATTACATTAAAAAGACAGAAAGATACTCCGAAATTCTCTAACAGCCACTTCCACGTTGGTTTAGCCTTTACAAACTAAAGAAGTTGATGGTTCTATTAGCTTCTCCACCACCTGCTCCATTTTATCCTACATTGTGTAAGAGCAGCTGATGAAAAATAGCAGTTTAGGTAACTAGAGAAATGCTCTATCTAGCAAAGCATCACAAGACACTTATGGTTCAAGAAGGTCGGGATGAATACATCCTGTTACATCAATTCAAAATAAACCTCTGCTGTCTTATATCACTCACTCAGCTCATTACTCATAATGTAACTCTATTCCAGCCTGCTCTGCTTTTGAGAAAAGTTCCTTTGCAGCTTACCTTAGTCAGGAAATTTCATAAATCCTGACTGACCTTGCTCTTTAGTCATTATTTGCTCTTGTTTTAATTACAATAACTTATTAACTGCATTTCTGTACTTTTTACAGATCTGCTATCTATTTCCAAATTTTCAGATTTTAGAAAGCATTCAGCAGTTTTTGTGCAATGCCCTTTTCACTGTATGCGTTCTTCAAAGCAGCCAGCTACTGATATTCACACAGTAAATCAAAAAGCAGAATTATTTGCAGAAAGATAATATAATGAGCTAGTCAGCATGATGCTAAGTCCTAATATGAAAGTTTTAAAGATTTAACACTTACTTAACTGGAATCATTGCTCAATCCCAATGAAAACATGGATACCAGCCTGGAAAATTCAAGCCTGGTCCTTTATGTGGCTCCATCTGAACCCTTAGCTCAGAGCATGAGGGACACTAGGCAGCATTTGTGGGTATCCAAGCCTTTGCCACACACTTCCTTTTGCTAGCAGGGGTGAGCTGGCTCTGCCACAGGACTGTGCTGGAAGCCACATGCGCGTCCTGTGGGGACAGCTCACAGCCTGGCAGCAACTGCTCTTCTCCAGCCTTGACTTGTCCAGGCTCAGCTCGGCCCCAGCTGTGGCCCCACAGTGTTTTGGGAAGCTTGGGGGCAGGGGGAGCTCACTCCTGGCTGCAGAGGACATCACACACATCTAAAGTACAAAGGACAAGGATCAGGATGCAGCTCACATTTCCTCGCAGCCATTCGCTCCCTCCTGATTGTACCCTGCAGATTTGTAAAGGCTGAAAGTTCATGAAGGAATAGAAATGTTTAAGGCTAAGGAGAAAGCCCAGAACAAGGATCCTGCCATCCCTTCAGTGTTTACACTTTGTCAGCTCCGTTCAAACATGAGCTGTGGGACTCAGCACAACTACTGTATGAAGTGCAATAGGCTGAGCTCTCCAGACGAGACAAATGATCTAATTACTGCTAGGAGGAGGTGCAGCAGAACTGGCAGGCTGTGACGTGGCTTGTTTTGGAGAAACAGATTGGATTTTCTCATCAGGCTTACAAAGGGTCAGAGTGTTCTCTGAGAACACGGTGTGCCAGCATTCCTAGGACAAATGCAAGTATTGCCTGTGAGCACTCCCAACAGCATCTGTGGAACACCTTCTATTGACAGTGAAGCAAAACAAAACCCCACAGCGATCCATTTTCCTAGCACTAAGTTTTAACAGGAAACAAAGACACCCTTTCCAGTCATCACTGGGAATTCTTGTCACATCAGAACTACAAATCTGTGAGACTTGAACAAAACACTTCAGGAGAGTAACTCACATCAAGAAGTGGGTGTTTTTCATTTAAGACTCTGAACTTCCAGGAAAAAAAAGTCAGCGTGATTTGAGGCACCTTTTTCATAAACCTTTTAGCCCTTCCTCAAAACAACATGTAACACTTGAATAAAAGGGATTTTTTGCATGTCATCATGACAATCAAACCCATTTTCACAATTTGAGGAGGGAGGAAAAGCGAAAGAAATATCACAATGTTTCACTTGTCATAGCAAAAAAAGCAAAAAAGATTGACAGCCACAATATTTTGCTTTCCATTCCAAAATGGGCTAAAACTATTCAGTCATGAGTATCTTTATGAGTTGTCCGTGCGCCTGAAATTGTTAAAATTCTGACTGGCTGGCAGAGAATATTCACCCAAGCTAGCATCAATGTATCTAAACTTTATTCTTATGCCTACTCCTAGTCACCGTCAGAGGTTGCTTATTGGACCAGACCAACATTTAGATGACTTTGCTTTCATAAAACCCAAAGTAAAATGAAACTGGCACCTCCTTTTCCTTCTCCCCCTACAAAAACCGCTCATGAAAGCTAAATCTTCCAGGTTTTGCTTATATTTACATATGCACAGTGAAAGAAATTTAATTAAGTCAGCTGAAGTATAAAAAGCAGGAAAGTCTGTTGTCTTTCTTGTTCCAGCAGCTTTTTTCAGCAAGAGATCAAAATACCTCCTAACAAGAAAGCACTTCACCTAAGTACTTATGTCTGCTTTATTGTCTAAACCAGGACTCCTTGTTGTGCATGTAATTTTTACTGTATTTAAAAACACATTTTATTGTTCTGACTGGTGCCAGCACTGCTCTGGGAGAAGTTCCTAACATAGCTGCCACTTAAGCTCTGCAACCAGATCTCATGACTAGGCCAATCAACTTTTTTTTTTTTTTGCTTTTTGTATCATTAAATGTGATACTCCTTCCCATTGTCCCAAAGACGCTTTCCGAGAAGTGCTTCAGAGATGTTCCTCTATCAGCTGCTTCATGTGCGATGGAATAATCAACCTTTCTATGAGATTACCTTTATTTGCATTTTAGTGCACTCATCAACTTGATTAGGGAATAGAGATCCAAATTCTCTATATGACACTACACTCACTGAGATGAGTGTTTCCAACCACTACTGTATTTGACTGATTTGACTGCTGTAATCCAAGAAGATCTAAATACTCTATTCAGAATCAGCCAATAAACAAATCTTTTTTCCCCACAGGCTCCTTATATCCATGCTGCATGCAAAACAAGCATTTATATTCTTCAGACTTTGTCACTAAACCAGCCAACCTTGTCTTTTATAGTTCACACTTCATAGTTCACTATTAAGTTCACACTTAGTAATTTAAACCTGATACTTAAGAGAATGTTGTGTTTCCAAATACTGGGACTCTCAGGAAAAACAGGTAAAAATGCTACTCATATTTTTTACTCTGGAGTTTGCTGCATTTAGTAAATCAACAGTGAGCAGAGCATGTAAGGGCTCCTTGTATAGCCATTTTCATTGCCAAGTAGCTGTCCTTGCATCCGTTGACTTTAGGAGTTGATATACAGCTTGTGTGTAAAAACCACATACTTGCAAAAAAACTGATGTAAAATTTTAATTACAAATGCAAAATAGCATTGCATAACTATTTTGCTAAAAGTATATACTTAGGAGAAAAAAAGGAATAAAAGCCGGGCACTGAGGTTGTGATTTGCTGAAGTTGAAGGCAGAATGTCAGGGAGCAAGTGATGTTTAGAATGAGGAAGGTTATCTGGGCCTTTGAATTCACACGCTGATGTATTCAGGATTCAGCATCAGATTTTATCTTAGCTGCAGTATTTCCAGACAAGTATTATACCCATTATTATATTGTCCTGGAGGGATGGTACTACTGGACCTCCATTCTCCTTTTTCTCAAAAGCTTTCTCGTTATTTTTCTGGCTTTATTTTGGTGATATTTCTAAGAATTGCACTACCAGCTGCTATTGCTTCAGGCTGCACAGAGGCTTTGCAGATACCCACTGCCAAGTAGCTGGGAAGCCACTGCAGGAATACTCTTCTATCATGTATTTGTAGGCAAGTAATTCTTAGAAAAGATACCCTCGGTTGTGACTCATTCCTTCCTTAATAGGTACACCATTATTACAAATTATAGATCTCACAGTGTGTGAGACCTAGCTAGTGCACTATAATTACAAATGAAAGCTAATGATTCTTCTAATCTTTGGCTTTTTTGTATGGTATCATCCTATTTAAGATCATAAGAAAAGTAATAACATCATGAACAAGAGGCACAGCTACATCCATCATTTTAAGAGAGGCCTCCTTCCCTCTTCTGTCTTACTGAAGGCAAGAGACAGCCAAAATGAAAGAGAAAACTAAGTCTCGTTTCGTGTCTTAAGACAGCCAAGAGCCGCCAAGCCTGTTCCCTGCCAGAATGGAGGAAGCACTGTCAGGTAACAAGACTCTGAGGCTTTGTCTGCTGTCCTTGCTGCAGGAAGCACCAGAGCTGCGGAGAGCTGCAAACCACACCCGTGAGGGGCCGAAGTGCCCAAGCTGCCACAGGTACAACACAAGTGACAGTCATCACCCAGCCATGGGGGACCACCCTCAGCACTTCAATTTGGTCAGTGCTTATGATTTTTAAAACTTTTAAGCCACTGACAAAGCCAGCCCAAAATTACGGTTCCCAAACCTCAACCCAAACAGCAACCCAAAAGAGAGATTAAAATCCAAGCCTACCTTATAGGGAAGGACGCTTTTAAATGCCCCTTTCCTTCAAATCCTGCCCCATATCATCCTTTGTGTCTATCCTAGCACGAGATGAATCTCACATTCAGGCACCCCAAGAGGAACCAGAGCCAGTGCCTGATGATTTCACTGTTCTTTAAATACCTTTTGACAGAACCCAGGATAATCTCCTCCATAATTTTTCTAGGAACTGAGGTTAGACTCACAGGTCTGTGGTTTCCTAGGTCTTTCCTGACACTGTTCTTGTAAATTGGAATATCATTGGCCACATTCCAGCCAGCAGGAACCTCTCCACAAACTCCCAAGGCCTTTGGTAGATGGTGAAGAGGGGTCCTGCAGTGCTCTGGGATGAGCTCCTTCAGGCTCCATGGACTTGTGAATATTGAGCTGGTCCTTTACAATTTCAATGTCCACAAATAGAACATCTTCCACTCAAGATCCTCTAACTCAGGGACCTGGTAGCCCAATTCTGTCCACACTCCTAAAGACTGAGCCAAAACAAGAATTGAAAGCCTCCACTTTTTCTTCATCCTTAGGTGTGTGTGTGTGACAGATGCCAGTCCTGCAGGCCTGCCAGCTGTACCAAACTGCCCGCTCCTCACACATCCTTTTATACACATTGGAATTGTTATGAAGTACAGCATTGTGAGAAGAAAATATGACAGACATCACACCTTTACTCATGCCATAATCATAGACTGTCACAATGCAGGAAATTACTCACAGTCATGTAAAATAGCCCCACTAGGGATAAATGAAATGGTAATTTCATTTGATCAATGTTTATGTCCTTTGTAAGAGATACAATTTCAAGATCAATCAAGACTAGACATATCCAGCAGGATATTTCAATACATTTTTGATACATGCTTTTCAAGCTTCCTGTTACTTTCACATTCAAAAGAGACCACCACAGTTCTGCAGACAATGTGATATATCTTAAAAGACGTCAGCTTCACTTCATGTATCTTTATGCTCACAAGCTGAAACTCTACTAATTAAAAATTCTTTATTCAATCTGTGTAGCAAATGAGACACCCAGAACCTCTTAAGATTTAGCTTTAATGTAGGACTGGCAAACCTTTTCCAGCACAGACTGCCTCCTAAAACCACAAGTTCGTCTCCCTTCTTCCCATTGCCCAGACACAGATTCTTCCCCTCATTTCTGTGGCAGGGAAATGTGGTGACATAGACCAACACAAATTTGGGGTGGACTCCACCAGACAGCCTCAATCTGCATCACAACTGCACTGACTGAAAATATTTCATTAAATACAATTATGAGCTCAGCATAAACATTAAAAAAGTCAAAGTCATGTTGCCTGATTTGCCTGTGACAATCCATTTTATGTATTGGGATGAATCTCCCCATGCACTACATCAAAATTGAAATGCTCACATAGGAAATACTTGAAAACTTTATTAAAATTATTAAAATAATGGCAATAGATAATGTGCCCTGGCCCTAATCCCTTCAACCATTTAAATAGTCACTTGATTGAAGCTTTTGGGACCAAGGAATTAAAATGGATATTAAAAAATTGGTAAGAGAAACCTAGAAAGATTTCAGAAAATAAAGTACCATAGTGAATAATGATGGGAAGATTTGCTGCATCCGATGTTTATTTAGTATAAGAGTACATATGAGTTTACAATCTCGCTTCTGACTGACTCATTTAGCTGCTGAGGTCTGATAATCACCAGTAAATCTCTTGGTACTAGTTAAGGAAGTCTCTCCTAAGTAGAACATTCGTTTACACCGTCCCCAGTAATCTGCAGCCATTACTGCTCACTCACATTAAGCTACAGCCATTCCCTGGCAGAGGTCCTAGTAAAATAGCCATCCCAACTCATTACGTTTCCCATTAAAGGGATAAATAATATATTCACTATTGAAATTAGATCAAAATATTGAAAGATTCATAAAAATCCTCCCTCCTCATCTGGGAAAGAGGAGATAGACATTATCATAAGCACTCTACTTATTGCAAGACTTTTGCTAGCGGCACATCAGTGTCACAGCAGCTGAATTATGTTATTCCAGAAATGCCAGCCTTCATAACTGCAAAAGTGACCACAATTTCCATAAACTGGAAGGACACATCAAGGGCTATTTAACATCAGGATGAAAGGAATATGACATTAGCCTTCCGTTTCTTCTCCACCCCTTCTCTGCCATTAGCTGCCTGTTTCCACTTCAAGATCAGTTAAAGTGAGGTTAGCAACTTGTCCTTAGCAGTATTTTAGTGGTCTTCAATTCCATTTTACAGTCAGATCCCTAATACAGTAGATCTACATAAATCAGTTATTTGGGTGGCAATGGCCGTGGTGGCTCAGGCAGCAGCCACACACAGTTTCTCAGACATTAGTGGGCACCTGGCACAGATTGATCAGACACAGCCCTGCAGCTGAACCTTCAGCGGTCTGAGCTTGCACAGCACAGTGCTCCCTGTTCCCTCAGGAGCAAACAGGATGCAGGAACAAGCACCTGTAATCAGGAAGGCTGAAACACCTCAGCAGAGCACACCCTGGTCAAAGCCACAGGAAAACAATGGCTTTGGACCGTGCTCCTCCAACATTCACAAAGCTTATTTTCTGAAACAAGTGCCATTGCACTGGGCACTTGGGAGCAATAATCGGGTTATAAAAATTTACAAGTGACCATGAATTTTCAGTCTGATCTTTCCATTAGGATTAATTGTAAGCAGTGTAATAGTCATAAAGCAGCTCCAGAGAGAAAATCATCTCTGTAATTAATTGTGCCGTTTGACTAATAAAATAATGTATATTTCCATTAACAAAACTGAATGCAAACAGAATTGATTTTCAGCTTTCTTTGATGTAAACACAGCTTATTATCTTGATTAATCCTTCTCTGGGCTTTGTTTTCTGGAAGGCATTTCTCTCAAATAAAGCCACACACAAGCAGTATTTTCACCTTTATAGCCTCAGATATGATGTAGGATCCAAGACCATATTCATGTTGCTAATGCTAAAATCACCTTGGAAGGAGGGCCCTGCTAGCAGAGTGGCTGCATCAGCCCTGGGGCTCAGCACCAAGAGCATCAGTTTGTGGAAACGGCCTGGATGCTCCGATCCGTGCCTGATGTGGAGGAAGGCGCTCCCTGCCAGGGGGCAGCCCCGGGCACTCCGGGATTCACCATTCCCTTCTGACCTTGAGAACACCTTTATCTTCACAGCCCACTCAGAACTTCCTGGGGTGCCTGCTAAAAAGGTTTCCAAAGTGACATCTATTCTGTGACTCCGAATACTCTCTGATCTTCCTCCAGCGCGGTGCTGGGTGCCCGTGCCCAGGCGCCGACTGCGGCTGCCGGGGTGGCTCGGCCGGGCCGGGGCACCTCGGGAAGGGCATTTCAGAGCCGGCAAAACCTGCTCAGAGCTCGTGTCAAACCCCTCAGAAGAGCACAACCATCCCAAAACTGATAATTAGGCTGAAATACTTCCCTCTGGTGGCGGAGTCTATTTCAGCCTATAGAAATAAGTGCTTTTTAATATTCTTCTATTTGAAAATCCAAAATAGACCGTTTTTATTAACTGTAGAAACAGCCAATACTGTTCAAAATGCAGTCTGATCATGGGCTTGGTCCTTTTGCCCTCAACATCATAAAGTGCACATCAACACAAAAATCAGAAGATAACATTCAAAATCAGCAGGACCAAAGCCTACATTGAAGTGCTTTCCTAAATCAAATTTTGAATCAAATAGCGCACTGTTTAATTAAAGAACTTCATTTGCATTCCCACCTTTCACTGCATTTACAGCACATTGCTTAATTATATTTTCTAATCATGAGAAGAGATGCAAAATCTCACTCACTACTTCTACTCCTTAATTTGCAAAAAACCTTTACAGTTTGCATAAATATTCACTGAAAAATAACTGAAACACTGGAGATGCAGGAATATCCTTTGTGTATTTTGTGAACACACATCTTTCAAATTAGAATTTTTCCAAATCCCCTTCAGACCCATCATGAAAACAGAACAGGATAGTGGGATGTACAGTAGCAAGTTTGGATGAGGAACGTATAATCGGTATTATTAAAGGAAAGTTTGGGACTACTGAAGTAAACTTCAGTAGTCTGCATCTGAAGTACCACAGTGATAAACAGGCTGAATTTATATTCTTTGCCTTAAACAGTACTTAAAGACATTGCAAACTACTCATTAATTTAGAACAAATTTTGTTTCCAGCAACGTGCCTTAAAAATCAGCCAGTGCTTGTTCAGCAGTAAGGATGGTCTCCTTTTAGAAACTGCACAGAGCAGCAATTCCATCATTAAACTGAATCATAAATGAATTACCTCATTTTTTTTCCCACACAACTTTGCTTTGATTGTTATTGTAAAGGTTCTATCACCATTTAAATATGTAGCTTCAACAAATAAGTTTTCTTGTGTTCTGTTAATCTTCTTGTTCCTTCAAGTTTTTAAAGTCAGTCTGAAAAAGCTGCAAGCAACTGCTGAGCAGAGGAGAATGCCTCTGCAGGGAGGACCCACCAAGGACGAGAATCCCTCTCCGGGTAATTCTCCCCATCAAGGATGGCTTCATTCTGCTTCAGGCCAGAATGCCCTTTACATTACTTACTTTTATTTTGTGTGTATTCCGCCTCTATCCCTAGAGGTGACCCGAAGGACTTCACACAACCAAATGCAGGGAAATCACGATCCACTTAATCCCTTCTTGAAATTTTTTCGACTGATGCAGAGGAAAACAAGGGCACAAATACACAAGGGGCTGCACTTCTAGTAAAAGCACTTCTAAAACGCTGTCTGCTCTTATCTGGGTGGCTGGGTGGGTAGTTTCTCACTCACTGCACTACAAAGCAAATTTGCTTGAACACATCTATTGTGGAGGCTGCCTGCTCTCCACTGGGTTGTCTCTGGGGCAGCACCTTTTATTCTCATTAGTGAAAGGATACCACTGGGAATTATTTAATCTCAGACATTATTCTGGAAAACTGTTTGTTTTGAGGGCATTTGCTTTAATATACATAACAAAAGCAGTAGACTGTCTTGGAAGGAGAAACAAATTCTCATGTAGTTTTATCAAACATGACAAATAAGCATCTCTGAATCCTTTACTTCATTACAATTTCAGATGCAAATAAAGATAGAAACATACAACTTATAATCCTTAGGCTTTTCTTCCATCTCATAACCAGGGGAAAGACTTAAATTAAGACCAATTAAGATCGTTGCCAGTAAGTAGATTTAAATCAACAATGAAAGGAAATTCATTGTGAAAGTGTTCAATGAGAATATAATTTCCCAAACACTACTAGCAATCAGAATTTAAATATCTTTTCACCCATAGCCTTCAAAGCAGCTCACCAAGTATTACTTTGACCTTTGTGTTACAGATGAGGCAATTAAGGCATAGATTAAAACCCAGAAGCTTCTTGAAAGTTCTGCTTTGAAATTTTTATCAGGAAAAAAAAAAATTGCATTTTTTCCAGTGAAAAGCTGAAATCAAAACCCTTTGCATCATAGAGGTGCAGACAAAATGGCCCAACGAGTAGAATGCAACAGAGTGAAAATGGAAATTACTATAGATATCTTGAGACTTAAACTACCTCCAGCTCAGCCTCTCACTAGAAACCTTGGTAAATGCAGAGACCTGAATTGACTCTCATTGCTTATATGCATTTAGATTTCTGTGTATACAGCTTCCAGAGCATTCTATAGATGATTGATAACAATCCTGAAGCTATTATTTACAACATTATTCAAACCTACAGAGTCACAGACATGCAGTGGTACAGTGCCTATTAAAGCAATCCAACACTCTTCATGCAGCAGAGAGTAGAGCCAGGGAATGCTGAGGCTTCCTCGCATTTAAGGAATTTTCTGGAATTAAGACCACAATATTTTCAGGTTTTGCTTTCCTCAATAGATTCCTTTGTAGAATTCTTAAGGTAAACTTCTCTGAGCTCACATAATCCTTTAAAGCTACAATACAATATTGTAAAGGACTGTTGCTTTTCCTCAACAGCTTCACAACCAGCAGTGACAGCAAAGATGTCACATATGCTTTACATAACATAAAATAGCTTTTTCCCCCCTCTTCATTTATGAATTTAGTACAGGCCTAGGACATCAACATTATTTCAATTCACTTACTCACTCAAACAGAATTGACAGCAAAGCTGTTTTTCCATGAGAAAAAAGTAAGAGGTTTATATTTCACCTGGACATTTGTCTGTCTCCAACTATAATGAGCTCATCTGTCTCAGCTGTGAGAGTTAACTATTTCAACTCACTGTCCTGACTTCATGCTCACCCTGGTGAGCAGCATCGTAGAAGGTCGTGGCTTGGTTGTAACTATACCTGTAACAAGTCCAGGAAAAGGGGAGAAGGGTTGCCATACCAGTGACACCTGCTACAAACTTCTGGCTTAAATCCACCATTGGCTTCCCCTCTGATCCTTTCTGACTTGCACTAAATGCTGTCTGCCAACCCTTCCACCTAAAGAAAACAGGCTTTAGAAAGCAGGGGCATCACTTGCATTGGAGTGGTGCTTGGAGACCTCCTCAGGCATCGAAGACTGTAAAACTGATGCTGTATGTGCAAGAAATAAAACTTAGGCCAGATAAAAGGAAGGGGATGGAAAACAGATACTCATTTTAAAGCTCAAAATCTGTCCCTGCAAGATTAAATTGTTCGCCCAAGGTCAGCACTTGAGACTGGTAAGCTGAAAACTTGATTATTTGTGTTCCTAGGCTAGGCCATTAAGCACCTTAAAAAGCCATTCTTTCACTGTTTCTGGAGAACTATTCCTGATATGTATTTGACTTGGCACACGTGCAGTAGAGAAGCAACATATGTGAAGTGAATAAATACAGCTCCATTACGAGATGCCAGAGATGATGGCTTAGATATTCAGCAAATTTAATAATGATGTATCAGAATCAGAGTCAGTCAGAAAATGACTCCTTGAAGTTTAATGTAATAACAACATGCAAGCTCTGCTCCTCTCCCCAGGCAATTATCCAGGTATCTTGGGATTTCAAGGATTGAGTAGGAAGACAGCTATTGGAATTACCACAGAGCTGTATTTATGTGACCAGTGATATTTCATAGGCAATAACTTTACCTGTAAATATGTGATGTGTCCATTTTTCCTTGTAGGAAAATGGATGAGCAACAGCGTTTCACCACAACTCTTCAACTGGAAGTGATTTGGACAACATGAAGTTGCCTCCTTTTAAGTGCAGAGCTAAAGCAGAAATTCATTTTATCATATTATTTACATGTACTCAGGTAATCACTGCCATTGCACCTGAGCATCTCACACACCCCAACGGGGTTACCTGGAGCAAAATAAAGATCATACACCTCATACTGCAGAAAGGGTTAAAGAAAACCCAAATATTCTCTCACTGCAAGATTGAGCTAGATTTTATTTATTTAATCCTCATTCTCACCCTAATTCTGCCACCTATGAGAAAAGGAGTAGTTCACAAGAGGAAATCATTCGGTCCCCTTCCCACCACCATCATTTTTCATGGGGTGGTTCGATTATAACAAGATGTCAAATCCTGTAGAGTTATCAATTACACCAATACAGATCCAACCTGAACTTCTGAACTTCCTCTAGCTGTCAGTAAAGGGAGCTCTCATTTAATGGCAGAGCCTTTAGCTCATGCATTTCTACAAGATTTGTGGGGGGTAGAGTATTGCTTGAATTGAACTAAAAATTGAACCAACACCTAATTACAAAGCACTGTATCAAAACTGTCATATTGTTCTTACACGTCATTGAGTTCTTTTGGTCTTCTAAAGAGCAAACTCCACGCCAAGGCACATTCCTTGCAGCAAACCAACAGCAGCTGTGACAGGTGAAATCACAGGGGACAGAAACACAATCCAGAGAACAGCTATAACTACAGCTATAGAACAGCTTTTTGCTTAGCTCAATGTTCAGCTCTTCAGTCAGATTCTAGGTTCCCAGATTATTAGAGAAAATGTAATTTAGGAATATAAGATCAATTTGTTTTGAGCCAGATACGAAAAGCATACTGAGTTTTCATTGAAGATTCCCATTCCCTACCTTGTTGCAATGTCCATCAAAAATTTCTACAAATACAAATCTTAAAAATACTCCATCTAGTAAATGAGTCATTCCAAAAACCATTTATTCTAGAACATAAGTGAAATGTAAACAATTCATTCAAAATGCCTTTAATTGCTTGAAAACATTTCATGAGAACATCTATTGATTTAAAACTTGACTCTAAGTAACTGCTTTCTGCCAAAATAAATGTCAAAGCTTCTACAAATCCATGCAAAACTCAGAATTTTATCATCTGTGTCCCAATAGACACTTTATTCACAGAGAATATGCATCACTGACTGGTGGGAAGCCCTTGTGTACATTAGTATTGAATGTGGAACATAACTAAATACAGATTTTTTTTTTTTTTAATTATAGTTAACTAATTAGCAGTCTCTTTAGTTCTGTGAGATTAACTATCTTTTTCCTTGCACCTGCTAAAATGAACAGAAATTTGGTTTCAGTAAGAAGAGAAGCAGCATTAAAGAAACATTGCATTGCTGAAAGAGAAACAATCAGAATAATGGACAGAGGCTCTCTTATTAATAGATAAGAATGCCAGATAGAACATGAGACAGAACTTACAGCCAGAGACTGTAATTACAGAAATACTGCTGGCACATTTAAAGCATAGTAGCTGCCAGAGAGATTGCTTACCAAAGGTCCAAAATACAGAAGAAAATCCATTCCTGAATGCTTTCTCTCTCTCTCTCCTATCATATTACTGTCTCTAATCTGGGATTCTTAGGAGATTAGAGTTTTCACAGCTGTCTTCTAGGTGGCTAAATGCAATAAATATCCTTCAGAGTACAACTTGGCATTTCTTACACAGGATTTACTGCAGCTGGCTTTGCAGCCAAGGCATATTTGTCAGACATTTATTTGTTCTCTGCTCATCAACATTAAAAGATTGAGAGTCGCTAAATAGAACAAAGGAAAAACAGACAGAAAATTTGTATGATTTAATTAAAGAAAGAAATCAAAGGGATTATAGCCAACAAAGGAAGCTTAAATGAAAAATTTACTACCTCTGGAAATAACTCCCTGCAGAAGGTAATAAAATACCTGGCACTTGGGGTTCCTAGTGAAATGTATCATATCTTCACCACACAACTCTTCCACAAGCTTCTGAATAAAATCACTGCTTCCAAGAGTTGCAACTGGATCTTGTTTTAGGATGAATAATATTTCTCTAATATTTATCTCATCTTTCTATTGATACATGAGACCTGTCTAGACTCTGTCTGCCAAAATTCTGGCTTCAATTTCCTCTTGATTTTCTAAGTCACTGATGACAGGAAAAACCCTGTATTTTCATGCTCTCTGAGGTGGAAGCAGGCTGGGCTACTCTTGCTAACCCTCACCTAGGAAGCATTTATAATTTCATGATATTCAATCATAGTTCTTCACTGGCTTAAATTAAAGAAAAAGGTAAATATCAAAGTAATGTTACTCGAATTAGGCCACAGAAGCAAAATTAAAAGTTTTTAAACTAATAATGTTTTACACATTAAAAATTGCATTTTTAAAATCTCTTCTGGTTGGGATGGGGCCAAAGGTCTGGCCAAAGAGACATTTAGAGCTTTCTTACAATGGACATCACACCACCAGAGCAAAAGGCAATCCTCTTTCAAGAGTATGGGCAAGTCAGACTTCAAAAAAGACTCAACACAATAGCTGATAACAGCAAACTGGATTTTTCACAGATTTAATAGGAGACAGAACAGGACCCAGGAAAGAAAAAAGGTGGTCTGGAGACCAGTGTGCTGGTCTGGGCTGTGCAAACACCTGATTCATTTTCTCCCCACACTACAGGTCTGAGGGCTCATGGGCAGTCTTGGCCCAGACAATTTCTGTGATCACTCTGTAATGGATCACCCAGTTGAGCTGTCATTGATTTTCTAAGAAAAGGTGTTAGAAAGCTTGTGGGGTGCTCCTACTTTTTCATGGGAATTCGTATTGATAGAAAAATATGGTCATAGTTGTATTTCACCATATTAGATGTCGAGTTTCATTACTAGCTCACTGTACAACTTCAATCAAATAGCAACCAGTCAATGCCTGGTTTTATTCATGTATAAAATGAAGAAGTCATTTATTTTCTCAAGTTTCATCCAGTCTGAAACAAAACTTTCTGAAAGTTCCTCCTATCCCTCCTTCAAAACTCGCATTGCATTTTTTCTGAGCTGTCAAACAACCATCACCCACACACAGAAAACAAAACACTTTTTAATCAGGCGGTGCCCTGCGGGCTAACTCAGCCACTGCATAATTTCAGGTCCCTGTTTGTGCCCCAACTCTGCACCTGCGAGCACTCATCTTTCTGAACAAGATAAACCAGGGGAAAGGAAAATATAACAAACAATCACTTTTTCTACATGTTTGTTTGGAAGGGAATTTTAGTGATTTTAATCAGTTTAGAGAATGGATGAAATCCTGGGCTCCTCAGTAGCGACAAGATTTGCACTGATTTAGGAATATTGCAATTTCAGCTGCCACACTCCCTGAAAATCTATGTTGTGGGGTGAACATAACAAGATTCTAAGAGCTCTTTCCTTTGCTATTAACACTCTGGATCTCACTTGGAAGTAAGATTCTTCTGCAGCTCTGTTCAGCCTCTTTCTATATGCAAATCATACCTGGATTTTTAAATTTCCATATGGCATATTATTTTAGACACCTTTCCTGGAATAAAAAAAATACTCCCCCAGAGCCAATAAAAGTGCTTAACATTGGGCTCCTGTGGACTGGATTTTTGTGGAATAAATATGAATTTTTTCATTGACATCAAATAGGAATTTGATCAAAACCACTTTTTTTCTTAAGGTTTCATGTTTTATTAATTAATGCACATGCAATGAGATTTACATTCCCATAAGTCAGGGAAGCTACTGGAGACAACTGAAGATTTAACATGTAATAAAAAAATTCTCAAGCAAAGCCAAAAGAGAGAACCAGAAGTTGTTGACAAGCAACCAAAATAACAAACAGAAATAACTGAGAAAGGTTTTAATTCGGTTATTCATGCCAAATGCCATTTGCACATAAAATTGAAAGAGAATGCCTGAAAAAATCCATATTTCCTTGCCAAGTGCTGAACAAATCTTTGGTGAGAATTAAGTTTAGATTGCATTTCTTCTATTAGAGAAACTGATTTTTAACCAAGTCAACCTTGTTCCCTCTAAAAGTTTTGCTACATTATGAAAGGATCTTTCTGTGTTCTTCCCCACTGAGCTCTTGTGCATTTGTTTTTTATTTCTATTATTCCATTTAAAAAGTTTTTTCTAATCATTATCCCCATGCAGGGGTATGCAGTGGACACATCACACCAGCTGTTGGCAAGCCAAGCTTTCAGTAAGTAATAATAAGAAAAACTTTATGGACACTCGGATAAACGTGCACATAGGAGAACCCGAAATCACCCAAAGAGAAGTTTCTGTATTAATTTGAAATTAAGTTAAAAATGAGAAGGCCACCTGTGTGGTACTGGTGCACTGCTTTTCAATGATACCATACTTCTAAAATAAATATATGTTTCAAAAAATTCAAGTCTTTACATGAGCAGAATAGTTCACACCACTTACCTTGGACAAACATAGAACTAGTTACAGTGAAAGCACATAAGCTTTTCCAAAATTCTCTAATTTAAATAAAATAAAGAAAAAAATCATATTTACCATAATGGAAACCAAGTTCCAACAGTGATAAACATCTGAATATCTTCAATTCCACTCTGCACAAATTATCTTTCTTATGCTCTTCTATACCTGTTAAGTTTTGCTTAAGGTTTGGAGTTTTTCTTTTCTTTCAAAAAAACATACAACACTCTGGTTTCTAATCTCATTTTTTTTTTTAATGCCTTCTGTTACTAAACACCATGCAAATAACAAAAAAAAGACTCCCAGGAACAAGGAGTTCCTGGAGCCAGCCTTAGAGCCCACCTTTTTAAACCAGCACCACGTGGGTTCCAGACCACAGCTGATTGTGTTGGGTCATCACAGTGCCTTCTGCTTTTTGCAGGTGCAGGTATTTTATTACATCAATTAAGTGAAAACAAACAGAAAAGGAATCTAACTGGATTAGACATACCATACAGCATTGCTTTCACACCCTTTATCAAACCGACTGAAAAGCGGTTGGGGCTACAAATGCCAGTAGACCCACATGGATAATTTTATTCCTAATGACTGCTTTTTCTCTGCTTGTTAGTGCAGAAACTAGTGGAGTTAACCTTAATTAGCACTGGATGAAATGTAAGTTAAGTCTCAAGATCAAACAGTTGTTGCAGGAAAACAATTTCTTTCCTTCCATTCCTGTCTTGGATCTTCAAAACTTGAAGATCCAAAAAAACCCAACCTGAACTTAATTTCCTTCTGTTCCATTCTGTTAAAAGTGTTCCATTCAGAACAGCGGATCTCAAAATTTCTTGGGCCACTTGATGCACAAAAATGCTTTGGAATACTGACATTGTAAATAAATACATGAACGCTGCTTTGCTTCCTCCTCTTCAATTGCTTCTCTTCTTCCCTTTGAAAATGTTAACTTTAATCTTCACAAACAAATCCGTCATTTCTAACCTCAGATGCACTGAGGTCACCTTATGCTGAATTTGAGCAATGTCAGGTCACTTATTTTGTAGATATCCATGAATCAATCAGCTAAGAGTGAAAAAAATTGCAATACATCACACTAGATAGCTGTAAGTGTTCTTCCTGGCTTGTTACTCCATATCTGTAAGACATGACTCTCTGGGAAAAAAAGCCCCAAACAGATAAAAGCAGGAATATTAAGAATGTTTAAAGCGGGTGTCTGAAGCAAGGCTTCAATACCTGTATGAAGATCTTTAAACCACAGCTGTGTTTTCTGAAGTGGAGCAAAAACCAACAGCTGCAAATAACCGATTAACCACTCCAAAATGCACTTCAGTAAAAAATTGAGAAAGTAAATTCTACAGCATCTTACAGACATTACTGAAATTGAAGCCTAAAAATGTTTTGGTTGGCTGATGAAGGCAGCTGTGCAGACACAGACACAAAGGCAGAAGCAGCAGGTGGACCTGCGTTACACACAGCTCGTTCCATCTCCATGTCCCCAAGCTGTGACCCAGCCCCAGGATACAACAGCCCATGATGTCAGGGGGTGTGTGAACATCCAGTCTGTGACCAAAGTCATCCAAAGAAGAGTTTATTCCTCATTGTTGCTTTTTGATGAACACAAAAATGAGGAAGGGGGAAAATTCGCTGCTTGACTATTTCTAATTTAAAATTAGACACTGCACAAGGGTGTAGAAAGGTTTGATTACAGCATTTGATTCATTGACAACGTGCTTCCAGACATTCTAATACATTTTATGGTTATTTTGGAATCCTGGTGCTTTGCAACTTTCTGCTACAAAAGTTTCCCAATTAAAACAGAAAAAAATACAGTTCACTCACAATGTAACAATTTTTAAGTGAACGTACAATTTAAATGTTACTGTTTCTTCCAAAATGGGTCTCTCTGGAATATGTAACAGTTGTGGTTTTTCAGGGGAGTAAGAAGAATATACAAAACGTGGTATTTTGTAGCTAACAAACAATAGGGCTCTCTGTTTTACATACACAAACTGAGAAGGTTGCAGCAGAATTATGGGCAGTATTTTTAAAAGAATACTCACAGTTAGAACCTTCCTCTGACATGAAATATTTCTGCTAATAAGGAGCTGTGGAACTATTTATCACAACCTGCATGGCTTGCATAATAATGTTGCAATCACCAGAAATGCAGGGTATGGCTCAGCAAGGAGGGAATTTGGGGCTTGGGCACAGAACTTTAATGCCAAAGAAAAACACTTTTTACATGGGGAATTGTGCTGTCTCCCTGCAAGACCACCAAGGCAGCAGCTCCCACTGCATTCTGCAAGGGAGGACAGCAGCCACCCGCCAGACTTGCAGAAGGAATCGTTGTTCAGACACAGTTCCTACCTTCTCCTTCGTTTAAATCCCTTGCAAAGGCACTTCCCTGTGACACTGCGCAGCAAACAGACCCATGACGTTCATATTCTTAATGGGCCCATTAGGGATTCCAAATGCTCAAAGTAAGTAAGTAATTGCCAAAGCCCTCATCTTCTTGCTGCAGTTTTTACAGCCTTGCCAGCTGAGTTTCCTACACTCTGTGGGGCTCATTTTGTGAATTAATCAGACTCTTGATATTGTACAGACAAAAATATAAATTCAGATCTCAAGAACTAGAAATGGATGAACAAGAGATTTTACAAAAGTCCTAACAGAAGGAAAAAAACAAAGGAAGAAAGCGGGAGGCAGAGAACACAGTAACATGGTGAGCCCTTCTCTAGAGATAAGGTAGCCCAATTCAGGAAACATTCTCCGCTCAATTGCAACAGATTTTTGTGTTGGTTAGGATTTTTTCACAGACAAAAAAGAATTTTTCTTTCCTGTGGTTCTCCCATTTCATGTTGCACTCAATGCCACCTTAACAGCAATGTGGAGAGCGTTGATTTTCAAATTGGGATCTGCTTTTCAAAGTATAGCACAAGCTCAGATCCCGAGCAAAGGCACCATGTGCAAGTGAACAGAACTCAAGAGAAGAATACAGACCAGAATAAAGACAGGAGAAAAGTAAAGAGGCTCTTGCATTATATCACTTGACTAAGGGTATCCTCATAATAACTTTAGATGTTGAAAATTATAATAGAGATGGACTGCTAATTTTAGCTTATAGTTGCCTACCTCATCATTACAATTCTATCAAAAAACCTCACAGAATTTCTTTACGGAATCTTTTTGAAAGTTAATAGAGAAATAAAGCAACTGCCAGTCAATGCAAAACTGTAGTGCACAGAAAAACTAAGTATAAAAATTTGCCTTTTTAATAGCCAAAACCAGAAAGGAAGAGCTACAAAAATCTCAGTATAGTTTTTGCATTTTAGAACTGGAGTTCCACTGATGTTCTTCTTGTGCTTTGCACTGTGCTCACACCTTATCCAATGCTTCCCAGAAGACAGGCTCAGCTCAGGTGTAGCACTGCCACATAAAGTTAATGCAGTGAGGACTCTTTTTAAGGCTTCCACAGAGGCTCTCATTTACTTCTTCATGGGCAGAGTCCTACTGCAGAATAATCACAAATTAAATGATTGATATAGAACAAAGACATCTGTTGTTTTGTAGCTTATAAGATCCTCCCACTTCTCCTAGGGAACATTTGCCTAATTCTTCTCTTCTGTATGCATGAAGCGTGGGAACCAGCATGAATCTTTCACCAGCAGGAATCAATGATACCAATGGGGTTTGGTTTATTCCTCATTATTTACAATAAAATTTAACCTGTCAAATCACTGCAGAGTATTTTACACAATATGTAAACTCAATGTGTTATGTGTTAGAAGATTAAGTTCTCATTAGGATAGGGAAACACGGAAGGTGCAAATACTGAGACTGATTTGGCAGAGCACTTCAGTGCATGCTTAATGGTAAGCATATGAGTTACCCCATTACAGCTGGATTTCAAATTAAGTACATTTTAAAGCATTTTGCTGGAAGCAATGCTCTAATCAGTGTCCTAGAACCAGCTGAGACAAATGAACTATTTCTTCTTCATAAAAGGGTCAGTGAGACAAAGGGAAAAAATATGTAATTGGATTTAGAGTAGAAAAGAGACATACTTTTAGGATAGAAAGCATTTAGTTTCACGGTTACACTGTTTTTGAGATACAGTTGTCACTCCAAGTATTTTTATATCTTGCAGCCTTTATTCCTGCTTTCATTTTATTCTCTTCTGGGGTTTTTTGTTGTTGTTGTTTGGTTTGGGGTTTTTTTTTAATATTCACATCCTCTTGCCACTTATCTGTTCTTCTTCATATATTCCTCCCAGATTCTTTGCGTACTCTTCCACCCTGCTCTTCCAGAGAGCAAGATGAAAAAAAGGCAATGTAAAATTTGTACTGTGCCAGGCCCTCAGCTCCTAAGTTGTGGTACATAAATTTCGTTTGTTAAATGCCTCAGGCTCATTATAGTTGCCTCCCTTTATTGATTCTGGATACCCGACAGGTACAGACTATAGAAGATGGCCCAAGCAGGAGCCTCCCTACATCTGGAATGCTGTGGCTGCTGTAAGAGTTTTCTTGTTTGCACTTCCTGCATGTTGTGTGGATGTTTCCTAAACACAGGTTTCACCCCAGTATTAAAGGCTACAGGTCCCATTTCCCTGGAGTCTGAACACTTCTTCTAGGATCTAAGCAATAACCTTCACTGAGACAACATCAACCGCCTCCTGTGTTTGGGGTGCTGAAGATGGGTTTCAGTCACCTGTTCCTGCCACCAGCAGCAAGTGAGACAAAGCAAGTACCCTGCAGCAATGTCCAACAGAGGGATGGCAAAATGTGATGTATACAGGTTGAAAATTCTCACTGGGAAAGAGGGGAGTGTTCATTCCAGCCACCTGCAGGTACCTCACCTTCACACCTACAATATATTCCCCAGGCAGAGGTTGTGGCTCTCGCATTTGCAATGGCCTTCAAACACAGCGCTGAACCTCCTGCACCCTTTGGTGCTCCAAATCTCAATTAAATCCTGGATGGAAGAAGGAAAGCTGCATGTGAAAGGGATTGTACTTGGAAGTTCTTAAGCTATTTGTCAGGAATGGAGTGACAGGGATGAAAACCAAGGAAATGGTCATGTACTGTGCATTTGTAGCAAGTGCAGAGTTGAAATGCCACTGCGCGGACATTCAGCGTGAGGAAATTTAATTGGGAGCCTCCCAGAACAAACGTGGGATCTTTCAAGGAGCTGGAATGCAGCCTGTACCAAGACTCTTATGCTGCTTAGGTTCTTAAAAGGAGTGAAAAATACCTCAGCATGTCAGTCATAATGTGATCTCCTGTCTTGGATCTGAAAAAAGAGACAAAATCCTCTATAGAGCTGGATCTCAGGAGTAGGAGAAAATGCACTCTTCCTCGTTTCTTTAACAGTGATTTAATCTGTTTTAGTCCCATAAATTCTGTCACAGCAACTTTATTAATTCTTTCTGAAATAGAAGAAATATTATAATTTAATTTCAAAATAAATTATAACATTTAAGTAATTAAAGGGTATTCAAGAAGGATCTCAAAGATAAGCCAAAACCATAGTAACAGCAGCAGCCAAATTAGACTTGCCTTCATTTTTTGTTTCATTTTAAGCTTGATAACCTATCTGGGCAGCTGACTTGTAAGATCTGGAATTCAACTGGCTGAACTCAGGAAGGGTTAATGATCTTTTCTTGTATTCCAGAGACTTATTTGCATGGATGTCTTGCTTTCTGTTTTTCTGCCCTTTCAAATATTACTTAGAAATTATAAGCACACTCTGACTGTCTGAAACAGATGGCAACAGTCAGAGATTTTCTATTCTCTCGGAAAGACGCAGGTGTGGCATCAAATGAAAAACTCCACCAAGAGATAATATTGTCACTAAAAGGATTCATAAATACTTTATTAAAAAGACCAAGACATCATTAGCATAGCAATACTGCAGGTCATATGCAGATCTTTTCTTTAAAAAGATTAATACACCCACACTCAATTTCACATTGGTATCATAGAAAATGCCTGCTTTATCTTTCTAGGGGAAATCAGACTTGCACTGAGCAGCCCTGCCCATGCTCAAGTACTATGTGGCAATGCACTAAAATCTATTTAAATGGGAGTGTTACTTCATGTTCCAAAATTTCTGAAGGAACGCTTGGTTCCTCAATTTTTCCTTTCTTCTTCCCATCGTTTCTCCCTGTGCAGAGTAGGGAGGCAAATAACCCTGCTCTGGGGTGTCAATGTATTACCACTCACTGGGCCAGGGATCAGAGCAGAGGGCACGTTGTAGTTGTGCTGGATTTTAGCCATTACAAGTAGTTTTCTCTCACTTTTAATGAGCAGATTCATGTCCTCATACCATTATTCTGGTATAAAGGCCTGAACATAAGCAAACAAAAGATAAAGACACGAAGTGCAATCAAAACTCAGCAGTTTAAAGCAGCCAGTCTGCCTTGTTTTCCATTGCAATTTATTTTATTGCCTTGTGTACTAACACTAAGCTGCAGCATCATTCAGCTGAAAGGGAGAATGTGGGATCTGTTCTGCTCTCAGTGTTGTCCCCAGTGCACTGCAATTACAGAAACACCTGGTTTGGATAATTTCTCTACACTCTACTGTAAAAATGCAGTGTTCAACAGACAAAAATTTCACCTCAGTCTGCAGTATAAATAATGTATGTATAAGGCACTCAGATTTGTACAGGGCTGTGGACTTCTCCCCTGTGTCCTCAGTTACCATATCCTTTCTGGAACAAATTAAAAGGGGAAAATGAGATTTGCTAAACTTTTTTCTGACATTGTATGCAATGTGGATTTTTAAAAGGAGATTGATTTGGAGGCTGGCCAAACCCTATCTGTTCTGGAGATCAGCCTGGAATTGCCTTCTGGGAATGTGATTGCTCTCAGTCCTGACATAAAGCATCTCAGTCTATCACCTACCATCACTTGACGGCACTAGCACCAGTTTTGCAGGTATTTCTGGAAAATAAAATGTGTTTTAATATTTCTGCACTACCTCCTAATTTTTGTGGCGTTCATTTTTCTGAACACATTTTGTCCAGTGCTCATTTTGTGCCTCTCCTACGTGTAATCTTTATTTGCAGAACATTGTCAGCAAAATATATTCATTTGTTGACATTGTGACACTCAGACACAGAGTACAACAAAGTTTTTTAAATGCACCTAACAGCAAATCCAACATGAAGAGTTTGCCAAACGTTTCCAGATTTGCTATTCAGAAAGTCAGCCGGCACACATACAAGTTTTGAAATCTTGCATGATGCTGGGAGCAATTCAGAAGCCTTGTCATGTCACTACCATGACCTGAGCACAAGGTTGTTTCCTGCTGGGGCTGTCTGCAAGGTCAGTAAATGTGCTGCTGCTCTGCATATGCAGCTGTTTCACCTGTAGCTTCTGCCATGCTCAGGTCTCTAAACCTCAGGGTGCTCATCACTACAAAAAATTACTTTCCGGTCACCATGAAGTTCTTCAGCCCCTTAATAAGTATTTTCACGCTTCTGAGGTGGCAAAAATATATATCATATACACATCATAACCTAGCAATTGGATCACAGGGTACTGGACCAAGACTAGAAGCTATTAACAGCAGAAATGGAAAAGTTTAGTCATGCAGCTTTACCTCCCCTCTCACCTTACCTGTAAGAATCTGCTCCATGGTCTGGAAAACTTCCTCTTAACTCTTGGCTTGTGTACAGAGAACGTGTGAAGTAGTGCCCAGAAATGGCAAATATTGCTTGGCTGAGCTTATGAATTTTCCTCTTCAGGAGCATCCACCAATCTGCAAACACAAACTCTTGTGTCTCCTTCAAGGAGAGCACTAATAAAAGGCAACAAATCCCACCTTCTGTATTTGAGAGGAAGGTTTCAAAGACCAACAATTTCATAGTCACAGTAAATCCCTGGTGATTTACACGGGAGCAGAAATGCATCCACACGAAGTGATTCTATGTTATACTTAAACAAATATTTTCCATTTTAGAATGTTTCATTAAAAGGAAAAATTGCCACCTCCTGGTGCAGACTTGGTCAAAGCAGTGTTCCTTGCTGCACTGTGTAAACTAAAAATCTATCACCATTATTTTTATAAAACAATCATTTTCCAAGCCTTATAGGGTTGCTGCTGGACGCTAAAGAATTGGTACATTTCTTGTTTCCTGTTCGTATGAGTGCTAAATCTCCTCTGGTTCAGATGCTCTGCATATGTTTTATTCCTAATCCTGGCAACATGTTGCTTTGACTTTTCCAAGAACCAGGGAAATGCAGCAAAATTATTATTTTCAAAAGGAACAGAAACCACAGACTTGAGAAAATTTATTTCTAAAGTGCACATAAAAGTAATGGAGTCTTCCTAGAATAAAATCCCACCTTAAGAACAAGCATCACAAAGAAAGATGCAAGAAACACAAAAAAAACAGAGTAATGAGAAATATTTTTTCAATCCTTTCTTATACTCCCCTTTTGGTTGTTGCTTAGCTCATTACATGAGTCTTTGTAAAACCAAAAAATCTCTGCCCAAAGGAGTGGGACATTTAAATGAACGTGAACCAACTTCTCTTAAATATGTCACTTGGGAGAAAGTTGAGTGTATTTATTATACGGATGCCAAAAATCTCCTATTTTTCATCTTATGGATTTACCTCCTATGTGCATGTAAAAGGAGAAGTGTGGTTTCTTTTTTTTACTGTTATTCATTGCCTCCTTCACCATTGCTATTACTCTTTTTAATTACCAATTAGATGGATTTGTTCTGATAATCGAAAGTTGAAAAAAAATTCAGTGGTCTCCAGAATTTTCTCACATTTAATTATTTTTTACTACATTTAAATTTTTTACTTCTACTGTAATTCCTTAAAGAGCCCCTTTTTCCTCTGAGGCAGTGAGAGAACAAGCCCACAATTTGCAGTGCCTTATACAATAGCCCCTATTGGAAAAATAATCTGGGGCCAAATTCTTGGCTGTTGTGATTTCATGGATTAAAAATTACTCTGAGCATTTGGTTTTCTAAAAGGTGGAACTGGGCACAGAGAGGTAAAAGAAAACTGACATTAGTATGTAAATTGACATTTAGCTTGGGTGGAAGTTAATGAGCTCCATCCTGTCAAAGCCTGAAATTGCCTGTGAGCTTTCCTAGAAGATGCTTCAGCAAATGAATATGAATAATTTTGCAACAAAAAAAAAAAAAAGTTTCTGCAAGCTCAATTAATACTTTTCTTCAGGCTCTGAGCATTGCTAAACATGAATAGAAATTTACTCCAACTGCTCCTAAGATGGGTGGTAGGGAGGATGCAAATGCATCAGGCCTGGCACACGTAAGCAGAGCAAGAAGTGAGGCTAGTACAGATGCCACAGGAGCCGATGAAATGGAAGACTGGACCATCTCTTGACATGTGTTCATTCAGGTAGGAACACATCTATTCACAGTCGAGGAAATGAGCCTCAGCATTGAGACAAAAATGTCACAGACCACAGTCTCTGCTTGAACACCTCTGTCCAATTCAGAGAGAGAACTGTGTGTTGCATGTGAAGTACCAGGTTTTCTATTATATTTGATCTTGGGTGACAAATATATCTGCTATAAAAACACCTTCTGACAAATGAATGGACAAGAGATACAATCTTCATAGTAATACCATTAAAGAGAGTGATTGCAGCCCAAGTCCTCCTCAATCTCTTTAGCAACACTTTGAAAGAACTATGCAATTTTGAGAGTCTCATTATTCAGCATAGCAGTGTGGTGGAGAAGGTCTTTAATGCCCCAGAGAACTGAATGGCCTGGAATGCCCCAGTGGGAAGGCTGTTGATGCTTGAACTTTTGCACAGAAGTTTTTTTCACTCACTATTATTTGAACCCTTGCAAAAGGCAGATCTCATAAATACTGGATTCTGTGCAATACTAATAAGAGATTCTGTGTTCTGATAGGACTGTCAGTATGGGATTGATAACTACGCCTTTGAAAGAGGTCCCCAAAAATGAAATGGCAACACTCTTCACTTTCGTACACAAATTTAGTGTGACATGTAGTGCCTTTGGCATGTCTACACAATACATGTATTTTAGCCTCATGGAAGACCCACCGGGAGCAGAGCCATACCTCACAGAGGATCTCCAGAGACCTTCACAGATTTCTACCACAGGCTGTCACAGAGCTGCTGTTAACCTAACCATTAGCAAAGGGAAGCTTCCCAGATGCACCGCTCCTGCTGAGCTGTACAATGCTGACATCTCTTTAGAAATGAAGTTTCTAAAGCCCAGCTTCTCACTAAACAGAAGCCTCCTGGTTGTAAAAGAACGGGAAGGTGCTTTTAAGAGAGGAGCAACACTTTGTGACAACCTTCTCAACCTCAAAAACGTGCATGCTGGAAACTGACAGGTCCCTTTCTTTTTCCTTGGATGGAGAAGACACTTGTCTCATTCTATTCCCTTTTTGGTGTTGTTGCTTTTAAAGTGACAGATGAATAAATAAACAACATCTGGGTTGCAGAGCAGCCATCTGGGAAAATCTTGGAAGTGAAGTGTAGAAGGGCCCCCAGAGAGTGCTCAAGAGGCAGAGAATGGAAAATAACCTGCAGATGCAGTCACCAAAACAAGGAGATCCAGCTTCCCTACACGGGCACGGCGAGGAGCCCATCCCTCACCTGGGCTGACAGCCATCCTTCCCTGGTGCTGGCACAGCACGGACGTGTCCCCAGGCGTCTGACTGGTAAAAAACGTCATGCCGAGACTCTGTCCCCCTGCTGGACATTCTCTGTCTATTATTTTTGGATACACATCTGCATTAGACACACATCAAAGATTTTTATACCAGAGCTTTGAATAGCAGTGCATTATGTGGTTTGTTAGACCTAAAGTGCAGTTCCATGGCCAAATTGATTTAATGTTGATCTTTCCTTTTCCTTCCCAACCCACAAGCTTGCATGCTCTCACTCTTTTGCTGGCACCAGCTCGGCTTGCTGGGCTCTGCAGCCAGCTTAATCAGGAAGTTGACTAAGCTGAATATTAATAATTCTTTGCTTTGGGGCCAGAGCAGTTTCCTGAACTGGCTGATTGCTTGGCTGCACAAAAACTAGTCCTAGGAGAAGGGAGAGGACTAGATTGTGGTGCAGGCTCAGTGCACACTCCTCAGCAGCACCGCAGACCTAGATTATCCAGACTTTGTAAAGCACACGTATGAGTGTGATGTTCATAACAGAAGCCTTTTGAGCCTCCCTCCCCCTCTGACTCTGCGTAAGGCCTGGGTGATGTGTTAGAACTGCACCAAGATCATTTTTGCTGCCTTTGCTTCAATCTCCATCACAACAGAATTAAATTGTTAATTAAATATGGAGAAGGAGAGGAGAGTGAACTTCAGCACACAAAGGATCAGAACAATTACTTAAATCAATTTCTGTTTTAATCATGGTCTATCTGATTATTTTATTAGATCATCAATTCACAAAAATTTTAACAAAAATTGAGGTGGGTTTAACATTTTCCACTGTGCTGTCTTCTAAAGTCATACTATGACATGTTCCAGATTTTGTTAATCTTATTTTTCAAAAATCACTCAACTGTGTGTAATTTGGAAAGTAATAAGGTAAGTCCTATGCAGGCAATAACTCCTGAAGGATAAGACCAAATTTCAAGAGAAGGAACATCTAGGTTTTGCGGTGGGATATAGCTGTCCTACACTATTTGTCTGAACAGGTTCCTAATATTTTACAGCTTAGGCAGGAATCAAAAAAAGAAAAGGTTATCCTTAGTCTCACTTGGAGACGATTTTGTTTTCCCACAAAGCTGACAGCAACAAATAGTTTCTATGACTTTTTGTTCACGTACCAAAGGCTCAGCGTTATGGCCTGATGGAAAATCAGAACAAGGCTATCCTGAGTCCATAGGAAGAGAAACTTACTGCTGCCAGTTTTGTTTCCATTTTTTCCCTTCTTTATCAAGTTGTGCACTCTGTGCACATGTTAGATATGTATAATACATATCTAACATATTACATGTAATTATAGAATATATATAGGCACACCAGAAAGAATATGGATTTCACTTCTTTGTCCACCTGAATGCATTGTAGATCAAAATGCTGCCAAACTTTTAACAGGTCTTAGTCAGAAATGGTGAAAATTAAATGTATCCATTCCAGAGCCAGATGCTAAGGCAATATTGCTATCAAGAGTTTGAACAGCCATCATTCACAGACTTTTTTGCTCAGGGGCATAAAGTACAGATTATGCCATTGCACCTTTGTCATTGCTATTAAGTATGACCTTGACTAACCCAGTGTAGCACGACTCGTTCCTCCCTCCCCTTCTTGCCAGCCCGCGGCCAAATAACTCACTAAGCCTTCATGTGTCTCTTTGACAGTGGTTTCTCTTCACTTCAATTGTAAGCTCAGTTCTTGCTGTCCAAAAATCAGGTTACACTGTCACATGCAGGCTGTACCAGGTATGTAGACAAACCCACCCTGCTGGCCCTTTTTTTTCCCTGAAAAGGAACTCCTATTCTTGTGCCTCTTGCATCTTCTGGGTCAAAAGATGTTTTAATTACTCAAAAGATCAGCCAGCAAGTCACATTCAGTGAGAGCCTGTGCTCGGTTGGAACTGGTGCATCAGCTTAGTCCTGGGCTTCTTTTTAATTTACATGCAGGAATTTAAAAGCTGGGCCAGAATACAACCCCTCACAAGCACATTTGCAGTTAGTTACAGTCTTCCTGCACTGCCGTCCATGCAGAACACAGCCTGAAATGCTCTCATTATAGTTTAATCTAAACTAATTGGGTTTATAATTTATTGTTATTTCTGGCTTGCAGAAAAATAATGCAAAGTGAAATGAAACCAGTAACAAGCAAACATCTCTTCCAACATCACTTCAACACTTCTAAATTCAGTTTCATATTTGGAGAATTCCTGCCTGCACTTCAGAATACCCATCTATTATTAAGTCTACCTATCAAGCATGAATCCATTTATGTCAATCAGATTTTTTGTGATATGTAGACTGGCATTAAAAGACAGCAAATACCTTTTTTTGTAATTCCAGTTACAGGTTGATGGGAACAGAGTCCATGAAGAAAAATGAGATTTTTGGCATGCTATTTGTGCTGCTTCTGAGAATATAAAAGATTTGTAATTTATTAGAAACTGAAAAGCTATCTTTGTTTAGTTTATCTGTGCCTCAGAGTCTCCTGATCACTGTCAGCAAGTCCTAAAAAGTTAAAAGGGAGGAAATATTGTGAAATGCCACTAGAAGGTAGTGCAATCTAAGATTGAATACAAGGACTCATGGGCTCAATGCCAGCCTCTGGAAATTTGCAGGGGATGAAATTCATTTATGTGCAGGCAGCTGTCATGGACTGCACACACCTTTTATGTCCCCATATAAATGGGACAAGAAGTTTAATTGTGGATTGGCCAACTGCACTGGATATGGAGAGTAAAACTCTGCACATCCTTCCGCCCCCTCCCTGTCTACAGCATCACACCAAGATAATCCAACACTTCTGTGAGATCCATAATCACTTGGAGATCACTGAAGGGGATCAGTGAGTGTCCAGCCAAGAGTGATGCAATGAGACCAAGAAAAAGACAAAAATCTTTAGGCAGAATTCCAGGAAAAATTGTCTAAGGTATGACTATGAAACAGACTCCAGGAGAAAACAGTGGGAAGCCTCCATAGACACTTAATTAACAGGACAAAGCAACAGAAAAGAAAAGATGGCCAGGAATAATGCTTCATGCAGAAGGGAATAAATAATTTAATTCAATTCCTTCTTCTGTCTGTGCTCAGCTGCGCTGGTAACCCTGGCTTTGAGGTATTTCTCACTATGCCTAGAAGGAGGGACTTGTCTGGAATGCTCCTTCTAATTCACTGTAACTTTCCAGGAGCAGCCAAGGTAGTGGTGGGCAAAGTGCAGCTGCCTGTGCCAAAGCCTGAGGGGTGAAGAGTGCTCGTTGCCAGCCAGGAGTCTCTGCAGAGGGAGCAGTTGGAGGCTGCAGGCACAGCACTGCAGCACAGCACTGCTCCCTCGGCAGCCAACAGCAGCAGGGAGAGCAAGCCCTGGGGAGCAGGAGCTCTGCAAATCCCAGTGTATTCATAGCAACTCTTTAAAGACCACACAATAATGCAAGTTACAAATATTAGTAATCTGTGACATACATGCACCTGTGACACACATAACTAGACAGAGAAACCCAAAAAGTCTCCTCCTCCCTAGTAGATGTCCTTGAAATTTCCTCAAAAGCTTAAACTCCATTCTAGTTGCTTACCTTATCAGCCTTGTCTCACAGAGCAGAGAAAGGCATTTTTCTAAGATTATTGATGTGCTGTAGAATACAAAATCTAAACGGGGTACTGTCAAATTCATATGGTTAGAAATAAATGGGGTAAGCTTCACAGTCCTGAAGTCCCAAAAACAGATACGATACTTTTATCTGTGGCCACAAATATATACAGTTATCAGTGCAGTTACAGGTATGGAAGATTATATTTATCTTTGCTTTCCTGTGAAATGGAAAAGGAAGAAATGATTTGTCTTCTAAAGGACTTGAATTGAGTGGAAATTGAAGACCTACCCATTGTGATAGATAAACTACTTTTTTTCTTTAAACTATCAAGAGAGGAACGGTAAACAAACAGCTACAAATTATATCATTAAACCATGCAAATCAAATGCATTTAAACCTATTTAGGTTTTGGGGCTTTTAATTCAGATAATTAAAATGAATGTTCTTCTAGTGCTTACTAAAGAGGACAGCTGTTGCTTTCTCCAGTATTGTGCTAACACCACTGTTAGCATCACAGCTGTGTGCAAGTCATGAACAAAACTTCTCCCTGACCAGCCAGGCAGCAGCTGCAGCTGGACAGTACCAACTTTGGTACATTTTAACCACCATCTTGAGAGCACTTCTCATTCCAGAAGAGTCATCTGCCCACGTAACCTGCCCTCCCCTACAGCCAAACAGGCTGCATAACGTTCCCTTCTTTTAGAGGTCAGCATGAACCTTGCTGATAGCTGTTAGGGAAAATGTTGCATTCCCAGCTCATTGCACATCGAAAGAGTTGATGCCAAGGTAGTACACAGCTTCTCTGAGTACACGGCTCATCTTGCATGAGAAGAGCCTGCAGATTTCTGCTTGTATTTTTAAAGATTACATTATCTGCATTTGTTCCTCTCCCCCAAGTGGATATATATGCCCAGAACTTACATGGCAGAAACTGCACCAGCGAGACACTGTGAGATTCATCTTTCTGATAATGGTAAAAAAATCAAAGAACAGAAAGTTCAGAGGGAGATGAGAAAGAAATTCTTCTTTGAGAATGATGAATGGAATTGTAATCTTCCTGTATCTATATGTAGTGGCATCATTTAAGATAGTCATTTGTACTACCAAGTAGATCCAGGAGTATCTTTGGTTTATTCCATGAAGCGTTAATGGCAATTTTCAGATGAAGGTTGCTCACTAGCTCTTACAAATATGTATTTATCCATGTAATTTAATGCCAAAACAAGTACAATTACCATGTGCTTAAACCCAGCAAAATCAATACTGAGTTTTTACAATTGACTTCGCCAAATAACAAAAGTTCACAAACCTGTCAAGAAAAACATGTGAAAGATAAATTCTCCCAAGGACTTCGGTGAAAAATAGTGACAAATACTAGATGTCTTCACTGGAAATATTTTAGTGGAGATAGTGATGTCAGAAATCCTGGTACGTGTGGGGCACACTCTTTCCCACCATTCAAACATAATAGAGCAGGTGGTCAGTGGATCCCTGACTTCCCCAAACTTTCAGGCATCTGCTCCTATTGATTACGCAAGCACTGCATGTCTGTTTTTAGACATTGTTTCAACTCCTTTTAATAATGGAAATAACATTTTTAATTTACAGCATGCTTTTACAAAAAATGTCATTCAAAAATCTTTTAGGAATGCTTTAAATAGCTTTATCATAGAATTTCTTGCCTCATACAAAGACCTAAGATCCACAAGCATCTTGCTATAAATACTTTTCACCTTCCCCAGCTTGCATTAGAAAAGTCACAGAGGCCTCTGTGAGTTTTCTTCTGTGTGTGAAGCTGCAAAGCCTCAGCAAGCAAAAAATCCCTTTATTTACCATTCTTTCCTTCAAAGTCAGTCTCTCCAATGGCTTCCCTGCTATTATGTATATTCTAGTTTTTGTCCAAATGCATTTGGGAGTCAGCTGGCAAAGCTATGATTTCTGCAGGGACTTGCTATATTGAGGAGATAAGAATTCCTTTGTAAGCTGTTCATTTAAGAAGTTCTTGAAATTGGCGTTCCCCAGGGATTCTGAACTCAGCCCCAGAGAGTCCCTTCATGATTTCCTGTCAATTACCTTCTTCAATATACCTGAAATTCATGACTATGTACACAGGTTTCTGAGGGTCTGAGGTTTAGACTTAAAAGGTGACTCCTCCTTTCATGCCAGAGGTTAAACAGCTTGGGAAAAAACTTGAAAAGATCCCCAGGTTCCAAGGCATTCTGGGTTCCACTTGTTTACAACAATTAAGTGACCAGATTTTCAAGTTTACAAGGTCAAATGGTGAGAAGGGGATAATGGAATTTGGATCAAAGCTTATGAGTTTAACCACACGGTGTTTTAGGACAGGGCTGTGCAGGGGGAGCAGTGTAAATACTACTGAGAATTTGTGAAATGGTACATTGGGCTCTTTGTGAAAGGTACGTGCAGGAAGGGATCTGGAGCTTTGCCCTGTTGTATATAGATTTGGTCATTATGAGACATTCTAGAGAGGTTTTTTAGCTTGGCAATGTGAAACTTGCATGAAAACATATCAGGCACTGATATCTTAGGAAATTCCTGTGGCATATATGTTTTCACTGTGTTTCAGAATCAGTTCAACTCAGGATTGTTGCAAAACTTGAAATCTAGCTGATGGCAAACAAGACTTATGCAGAAAGAGATGGTTCCACTTCTCTGGAACGCTTTTTGTGAGGGTGGCAGTGTAGAGGTGCGTTCTTGGCATCACTTTTAAGTGTCTGAAGTTGACACTACTGAGGAAGTTTGCTTCTACCCAAGGACATTAGTCCTCTCCTGGATATTCAAGATTGTTTGCCCCTTGAGCACACTTGAGGGAAATATGACTGATGGCAATAAAACTACTGGCAGGAATGTGTTATTGCCAGCAGAAAATTACGAAGTTACCTATCTCCCCACAGGCATTTCCCATATATCTCAAGATGTTTGTTATGAGCAACTGATTTCTCTGGAGGAGCCTAAATTATTTCTGTGCTCCTGGCAGATGTTCTGCCATACCTAGAAAACTCACTTTGACACACACACTGATAGGCATCATTTTACAGTCACAGAATGGTGGTCAGAAGGGACCTCTGGAGATCTTACCCTGCAAACCCGCTGCTCAAAGCAGGAGTAAGCAAAGGGGGTTGCTCAAGACACTGTCTGGCCTGTGGCAGGGGTCACCTTGCTCTTTGATCTTAGGTTTAGCTCATTGCTCTTCTTCTCCAGAAAGAATCTCTGTCTAGAAATCTTTATGGTGAGACAGCATCACAATTTCCCATCGCTGGTCCAGCATCAGGTTATGCACTTGCCCTATACAGAATAAATGTGAAGAGAGCCCTGAATATGCACAGAGGTGGAGAATGTGAGAAAATATTAAAGCTTTAATAAGCGAGCCATTTTGGTGGCCTGTCCTGACAATGTGCAGTAGGAGATGCCCAGCGGGATCACCTCCAAAGAACTGATTTTATTGATCATTGGAGGGCTAACCAGAGCTAAATAAAACCTTTTCCCCTCCTACAGGAGTTATGTGCCTTTTAGGCAGGGTTATCTACACACCACTGGTTTTATATTCCTCACTCAAGCTGACTACATCAATCCCCACTGAACAAATTTCTGGCATGTCACTCACTCTCCCTCTGACCTGACACTTGCAGATTTCACAATTTCAATAGAGAAACTAATATATGGATTTAAGATTGGAACAAGAGACCACACATTAGCCCACACCCAGCAGCAGAACTGACGTGCATTAATTACACTGTGATGCCTGGACTGGGTCAGATCAAAGGCCACCTCAGCCCAGGATTTTGTCTCCAGCAGCAAATGCCTAACGAATTCTATGAGAACAGGGCACATATCTTGTGATACTTATCTCAGCCCTCAGTGATCTGCAGCTCAGGCAGTTTCCAGGCCAGAAGTGGTGTCTTTGGTTTGAAGAGCCACAGATGAACGCTTTTTTTTTCCATAATTTTTCCTCATTCATTATTACACTTCAGATTTTCTACATAACTTCTAGACAAGCTGCCAAGGGTACCTAGACTATTGCATGAACTACCTAAGTATCCTCTGGGCTGGATACTCTGATTTAACAGGTTAGTAAATGAAGTACAACCAGGAAGAGAGCTTGAATTTCAGAACTATGATCCCCTGAAAATCCTGCTGTTCCCAAACCAAACAAAATAAAACTAGAAAAAAAACCCCAAGCCATAACCAGCACAGAGCGGGCAGAATTCAGGTTTCAGCTTCCTTCACACCATGTGCTGAGGCTGACAGGGAGTTAGATACTGCTCAAAGTCACCAGCTAATCACAATCAAGCCTGTTCATGAAAAACAAATCTCTTTTTTAACTCACAGGTGTAATTTAAAACCAAGCACAATCCTTGCTAGTGGGAGGCTTTTGGATCCTTGATGGATGTTGCCCATTTTTCTAGAGTGAAGAATCATGCTCTTACTAAGAAGGGGTTCTGTACCTCTAGTCTTGTCAAATATGTCTCACATTGGCATTTAATTGTACTTGAGCACTTGAAATTATTATGCCTTATTTATGGTTAAAGTGCTGGCAGCCTTCATAAACAGTGCATTAACATTAATTTCTAAACTTACTTCTAGATTAGTTAAGCTGCATCAACAAATTTGACACTAATGGTAGCAGATCTATGAAATATATGTGTTGAATATTTTATAATGTTGATATAATATCTGGAAATTAAAGAAAATTAGTTAAACTGCAACCGTGTACAAAGTAGGCCATATCCTGTATATTTTTAACTCATTTTCCACTAATTAGAACAGAGGGTATGCTTAGTTAGGCATATAATTAAGCAATAAAACCCTAGTGATTCACTAAGCACTACTGGTATTTTGCTAATTAACAACTTCATGAAATCCAATAGTAGCTCTCTTACCATTTGAATCAGTGAAGTATTGATCTTACAACAATATGGACATATCCGAAGAAGTAACTGTCACCAACTGCACTCGCATAACCTCATTTAAAATAGAATCTAATAATTGTTTTTCTGTGAGAGAAAACGAGCTTTTATGTATGGCATTTTTGACTACACATAGCAGCGTATAATTCTGTCACATTACAGTTAAGTTACTCAAAAGTGGCATAAAAATAGATAAACTGCAAAAGCAAAAAGAAAGAATAATAAATTTATTCTTGTTGGAATCCTTACTTTCAAAGAGTACATAGATTTAACAGGCCTATTGTATCAACGAGATTCTCACCTTATCAAGAAAAATGATTACATAATATCAGGATTAAGTCGATTGAGTATGGGTGCTTACTTTTTTTCTGGATCTAGGCTATCTTTTAGCACTGTGCAGAGCTGAGTTTCCTGGTGGCTGTATACTTATAAAAGCTGTCCAAGAAAATGCCCATTAAATAGAAATACTCAGCAAATCTCTTCCTCATTGCTAACACAGCTCCAAACCCCTCCTGTCCCTCAAGACAATGGACAGTGAGCATGACAAGTTTTCCTGACAGCAAGACCAAAATTAACAATGACAGTACACTTTATAATTATTCCAGTAGCAGAAATAAATACAGGTCAGATGCCTCTCAGGATGAGATTGATGCATTTGCTTTTGAACAATTATTTAGTTTCAGTTAATGAAGGCAGTAATATTTAAATGGTGCCCTCTTTGCTACATTAAGCTATGCAAAGTGTAATGCATGATTTATTTTTTTAAATCACAATGGTTCCAGAATTTTTCATTAGTGAATGATTCATTGGACAATGCCAAATTTAAATATCTGGCCAAGATTTCTTCTTATAAAGAATTACACACTCCTAAACCCTGAACAGAGTAGGCCAAAGTTGATCGTTAATTTTTTTCTTCAGTTTCAAAGTCATTGGTCATTAAATATTAATCTGCACCCCAGAGGAACCAGAGTGCACGGCCTTAGGCATTGAAGCAGAAGAAGAGTTCCTTGTGATTTTTTGCAAGGCCTGAGCAGTCTCCAGGGGTTGGTAGGGAAGTAAAGAAAGTCTCTGTTACCCTCTCCTGCCAGCCTTGGCAATGGAAACCCCAAACATGAAACGATGGCTTTGCCACCACACGTGGCTGTGGAGTTTTCAGAGGACTGATGCTGATGCCTTGTGCAAGGGCAGCACGTCAGTGTTGGATTGGAAAACCTGCAAACCCAGGAGAAACCTGTTCCAGGGAAACCTTTGTTACTTCCACAAGACCGGTTCCTTCTTCCTTCCTCAGTTTAATTTTAAATCTCTGCTTTTGCATTCTGCCTGGGCAGCCCAGATCCAGCCTTCATCTTTCTGTCCACACAGCTTCAATGTGTCTCATATAATCCTACCTAGGGAATTTTGACAACTCTCTTATAAGTCTTTTCAACTAAAGGAATCTCTACAGATCCCAAATTGATTATTTGGGAGCGCCATTTATCCCTCCAAGACAAGCCAAGTACGTATTTTTTATTATTTTATCGGTTTTCTTTTTTTTCCCAGGGCACAGTCTCAAGATCCCTGCCTGGGCTTTCCCATCATGCACTGCTCCATATTCTCCCAAATTATCCCCATCCCATTCCTGGGCTGCACAACTTGCTTTTAACAATCACAGCGAGGAATTTTACCAGAGCAGAAACAACTGGAAAAAGGTTCCTCTCAAGGAAGCAAATACCCTGATTGTTTTCCAGGAGTCTTAAAACAATTGTTCTCACACGTTTATGAAAAAGGGGAGTAGGCCTCATTTCCCGCAGGATGTCAGTGTCTCTGACTGATCCTATTCCTTGAGCCAAACCTCAGAAGATGAAAAATTAATGCCTGTTTCTTGAAGAGCCACGTTCAGGGGTGTAAAAGCCAAATTGCTCATTAGGGGGAAGGCAGAGGAGAACAAATGTTCTGTACTGCTGTACGTTCACTTTGTTCCTTCATGAGTACCTGAGGGTAAACAGAGACCAGAGCCAGTTTGGGGGTTTGTGCCTGCAGTATAAAACAAACCGAGCAGAGTTGCTCTTGATTTTTTAAGGGAAAGATCAACCACGTGTACAAAGTGTCTGAAACTGCTGGAGCTGTAAAACTGGAGGTGATGCCCAGTTCATAAAGCTCACAGCTGGACTGGACCATGAAGAGGAATTTCCCCATTAATGACTGAAAGACCACCTGATGTTTGAAACAAAAGAGTAGTTTTCTCTTAATATGCATGAGGGCATAATGGTATAAATTTCATACACCCAGAGAGAGATGTAATTCACACTGCCATTTCATAACCATATCCAAGCCCACGAGAGCCAGCCACATGCATAGCAACGAAGAAAACAGCCCAGGAAAGATGGTGAGCTGAATTATGAAGCACTGCATTCCTGCACTGAACCGAAGGTGATATGCTAAAAATTAAAAGGGAATTCAGCTGCTATGGTCCATTTATTCCTCCATCCTTCTGAGACTTCAAACTAGCTGGCTGTGTGCAGCACCACTCCACTTAGTCATAGACCACAAACAAACAAGAGCCAGCACAACCCTAACTGAGGAGCAGACCAGCACCTGGAAGATGAAATGCTCCACAGCTTGTTACTGGCTGTGTAAATAACCCACTCCTTCAAATCATTGTTTAAGAGGCATTTTAAAGACCTTTAGGATAATTACTATATTTGGTTTCAGGATCAACATAGCCTGTTGCTAATGAATTGCTTGTGTTAGGAGTTAGATCCTGTATTCTTCAGACTGCTGCAAAAGAAAATAAGTTATAATTCATCTAAAGATTGCGAGGAAAAACAGTTCGGTGGCCATATGTTGAGCTTCAGACTGTGAAAACCCCAGCAATGATGCTACAAATTTTACATTGGTTAAATTACCCAAGGAGAGGAGCGTCATGAAATTACGTTTTCTCTTTCTTCTCCCTAAATCCGAATGGAATCCTAAAAATAGCAAGAGATGTTTCGGGAAATTGTTGAAAGATGACAATCGCAGCCCTGTTAAAGGGAACATCTCACTCTGGCCAAGGACAGTTAATTCTAAGGTCACATCTGAAAATCAGGAGGAGCTGGAACAAAAGCAACCATAATTATATTAAAAGTGCCTCATTAATGTAGTGTTAACCATCAGAATATTGTAAGGAGGGGAGGGTGCAAGAATTAATAGTTTTATTGTAAGAATAAATTGCTCTGTCGTCCTTCTTTTTCTGTTTCTATCTAAAGCTTCCACTCATAATTGAGCCCGCTAAATGTAGCCTTTGTTAGATGAAAATGCGGCCAGGCCGTGAGCATCCTTTTTATCTGATGGCTTAATGCAGTAAAGCTTGCATTACAAAAATGAACACTGCAAAGAAAAATTAAGTTGACAGAATTTACTAAGGATTACGTTACTTTTTAAGGTAAGTACTTTTTAAAGGAGTTCAATCAGTGCTACTGTTTCTTTTGGTTTTACTAGAATCCATATATTTATATATTACATATAAAATCCCAATAATGGGATTTTCGTGTAGACAGTACATTAAATTTATCACTGGTACACAATGAAAGTGATCCATTGTGCTGCGGCATGTCACTGATATTCTAATGACTGGCATAAGAGGAAGGTAAAAGGATAGCGTATTCCTCCTCAGCAATCTTTTTTATGTGTTGTGGACACATTGATGGGAAGTCACTGTAAAGGTGTTTACACCTTTCTAAAGGTGAAAAATGTAAGTACTGTACAAGATAAGGGTTAGGTTTTTTTCTACACTGATATACACACCAGGGGGAAACATTTGCAGAATGGTTTGGAGGACTGGAGAAGGGATTGGTCCTGCCTGACACACAAAATCTGTTTCTTCTCCTGAGTGGGCCCCAAGAAACATTTCTGGGTAACCCTCCATTGTTTCCTTGCTGTGTCACAAGTGTTCGAAGCAGAGAACAACTGGTGTGAGCTGTATCCTGCCTGTTCAGTGTCCTGCTACTTGCAAATTGTAAATTGAAAAATAATCTGTCACAGCCACCCACTACAGAATCCGAAAGACACGGCTCTGATTTAGACACCAAACCTGACAAACTTCCAAAATGCTTAGACTGAATTACACCATGCAATGGGACACAACTTAGTCTCTGCACATCTCAGGATTGAAAATGTTTATTCTTCCAGAGAAGAATGGCAAATGAGGGGTTTCCCACATCAGTGTTAGAAATATGGGACTGATCCTCATGGAACCCAGTTGCTATTCCAAAGTTATAAGAAACCTGTTGGTGACTTGAGACTTTTTCTCCTGAGTTGTGTTCTTGTGCTCTGAGCTTTGAGCCATTTTCTCTATGCCTAATGTTCGCAGGTCAATCCTTTCATCAATACAAGATCACAATGATCCCTTCACTTTCAATTTCCTACACACCTTTACACATTCCTAACTTTCTTGTTCAGCTCAGCTTGTTTCTGTTTCATCTTCAACACCAGGGAAAGATGAAGATAGAAATCAAAGTGAGGTGGAGGAATAGAACCTTGGTGTCAATTTTCAGGGGTTTAGCCCTGCCAGGTACCAAACACAGGAGCTGCTCCATGTCTTGCAGAGACACAGCTTTGAGTCCTTTGACTCTGCCCATACGTTGTTATTTTTGGACTTGTTCCTGCCTGGCTGCTGCAGTGTCATGACGATGGAGTCTCTGAAGGCTCTCTGTCTTCAATCACTACCCTAACACAATGGCACTCTCAAGAAAAGAAGGATTTTTAATCATCTTTTGATTCCGAGCTGTCTTTTTCATTGCTAATAATGTTGTCTATTTCTGTGTGACTAGGGGAAAAGAAAATTATATATATGCATATATACTAACAATCACACGGAAAACTGCCCGTACAATAATTCACATTTCTTATTTGTCACTGACAAGAATATTAATTGGCCAGTTCTCAGCTTTATCAAAACACTAAATTACAACTGCAACGACTTCATTGATTTTCAAGGCAATTTTTTCCCACCAGAGGGGTGGTTTTCTTTCAACAAAGCCTGAAAATTCATGTGTTACAGAAACAAATCTAATGATTGATATCTTCCTATTGTCACCTTGCAGTTGGAGGTCTGTAGTTTACTCCTTGCTATTTGAATAGTGATTAACATAATAATTAGATTTTTACATAAAGCCGTGGTCTTCCCAAAGGAGCTGAAGATATTCTGTTGAATATAAGCTACTCAATTCGCCTTTAAACAAAGGGCAGAGTTTGCAATTAGCTGTAATAGACCAGCTGATTTGTTGGACAATTTAGAAGAGCATCTAGTTATCCAAGTTCTCCTTAATATCCCTTCTCCAGACAAGTTCTTGAGTACAAAAGGCTAATTTTTCCCATTTCATCACCTGATCTATTAAAAGATTTTATCTCTGCCTACAACATTTTTTCTTCCTGTATTCTTAAACAAACAAAATGTCTAGTGCCATCACTAAATAAAAGCATAACCTGAAAATCAGGCTCCAGACTCTTCAAAGTAGATTTTCTAGGTATTTACTTCATGTGATCAATTGGTCTTCAAAAATACTTTTAAAAAATGCATGATGATGCAAGGAATTGTAGAGAAACTATTAACAGCACCAAGCCAGATTGCAGCAGAGCAACGTGACTGCCTCCCTGCACAGCCCTCGACAAAGACAGGTTTTAGATAGTTCTGTGAAGAGTTCTGGAAATCCAGGATTTCAGAGAGATTATGAAAATCCTCCCAAGATAGATTTTAGGGGATAAGGGCAGACACCACCTCCCCAAAGCCTCATCATTTGCAGTGATGTAATCTTTATGGAGGATTTGGAACTGTACTCATCTGTCTTGTTTGACAGACAGGGCGAATGTTGGACACCTAAAACAAAACATTGGGAAAAAAATTTTCAAGGATTTATCCAGTGCAGCTTTGAAGACTTGGTAAATTCAAAGACCTCTATGTTGATCTGGCTCTTCCTAGCAAATAATCAATACCTAGTATTACTCTCTGGTCTCTTGTTTAAGATTATTCACAATTAGTTGACGTTTCAAGACTCAAAGAAGAAAAACTGGTGTCCTTGGAACAAAATGCACAGAAAATCCTTGTATTGCAAAACAGAAAAGGAACATGGACTCACACTCTGGGAAGAGAGTGAGTTGAAAGAACATCTCCTTTTGGGAACAGTGAATTTAGTGCTTTCTCACTAAATTTCTTGAATGCCTTAGGAAATACTGGTTATCTCCATTAATGTAGAACATCAGTACTCTGCATGGCGCAGGGTGGACTGCAGAATAAATTATACTTCTAATAAAATCACTGGTGTCCCAATGAGGTCAATAGCAAAGAACTCGGGAGTCTTCACTCACTTTTTTGCCATCCACATTTGTGAAAATAATTTATTGTCTGGCAAATAACTTAGGTTGTCCAACTGAATGGCCAAACTAAAGGAACTCAATTGTTTTCCTTTGTACATTAAGACATGAATGAAGATATGGCTACACCATTTTGCAATATTCATCGGAATAATGTAAGAAATAGAAATCAATATAACCTTAGTGGGAAAGTTTTAATTGTCGTCCTTTTCCAGCGCAACATCAAAAAGCACAGGAAAATGGCAGAATAAAATTTAGCAAAGCTACCAAGATCGTCTGAATTTGTACTGCTGCTAATAACAATTTCCTTTCTTACTTTCAAGTTATAAGAAGTTACCTTGACCATTTTGTCCAAGGAGTACTTCAGAGGACAACTTTGGTGGGAATTAATTAATCTGAATCTTGCTCCTGGGTAGCTATTAATTACTTATGGTAATTAAAAAGAAAAGCTTGAATGGCAGCTGCCGTTGCCCTGTTTTGATGGCTCAAAACATGTTTAACTACATCATTCCAGTGTTAGTAACTGTTTCTCTCTTTCCCAGCCTGATGGAATCACAGCAAAAGAAGCTAAAGCTGAAGGAAAGGGTAGCATAGGGGCAAGGAGACAAAAAATTGGAAAGTCTGGCAGAGGAAGGAGGGATTAAAGATTTGCAGAGACTCATAGTCTGTTGCTGTAGATCTTAATGTGAGAAAATAGTAGACATAGATAATTTAAGTGACTTTTAAAGAGAAGGAATTAATCTTATCAGGCTCACTTTGCATGGGGTGGATTCAGCAAGGACCCTTGTCAAGGTTGGTGGCAGCATCATGTCCCCTGGAACAATATGCCTCACCAAGGGGCATAAAAAGTGTTCTTGCAGCAGAAAACAAGCACCATCTATAAAATGTTTTACTAGCTGACAGATTATCCTCACATGGAAACCAAAATAAAACCAGCTACAAGAGTACACTAAAGAAACATGGTTTATATTGTTGGAAACGTGGGGAAGAGGTTAAGTAAGATTGAAAAAACCTGCAGTTCACCCAGGGAAACCATGTCGGACGTAAAACTCAATGGAAGAAATGCAGGGAAAGCTGTACCAGTGAAAGAAATGCAAGAGCATAAAAAGGCAGCAAATTAGGTACAACATTCAGCTGTACAGAAATGGAAAATTCTGGAAGAATTTAGGGCCACAGAGTGGGATTTCAATCACATTGCTTCCCTCTCTCTCCAGCCTGCTATAAGCCCTCAGTTTCATTATCATCATCACTATCATTCATCACCACAGAAGTGGAGAAAGATTGTAAGTAAACTGGAAGTACTGCTGGTGGAGGTAAAAGATTTTTCTAATTGAAAGTAAACATCAAAGAGAACAAAAAGTTGGTTTTGAAGCACAAAGCAAAATGGATCAGTTAAAGCATGGAAAGTCCAGGGTGAATAAAATGGAGCTTACCACCTTCACTGGGTCTGTTCCCTTCAAGAATTTGTAGAAACTTTTATCTGGGATACCACAGATCCTCACTGCTCCCTTGATGAACAGAGGAACTCAGACATGCTTCACTGAGTGGTCTGTGCCAAGCTTCACAAGGTGGTCCTGGACAGAAGGCAGAAGTGCTGCTGGGCAGCATCCCTGGAAAAATACACCACCCCATATGAGGGCGAGAATGGCACTATATTTTCCCTGGAGCTATAGGCCGTTTGGAAGGTGTACAAAGCACTGACGGCTGTTTTTATACCTCTCTTCACTGCTCCACAAAGTCAAACAGATGTTATTTAAATTGATTTTTAAATTTTTTTAGCATGAACAGAAGAGGTTCCGTCATTTTCTGATTAATGTTCAGGGTTTTTGTTTTAAAGAGATTAGGAGTTTAGGTTCAATGTAGCTTTCACTTGAAAACAAATCCCATCTCTATGTATGATTAAGCTATTTAATAACTTTTGCACAGGACCCAGCTTCCTTTGCTTTGTTCTAAAATAACCCCAGCTCTATACTTATTTACAAAAATTAGCTTAACTTCCTGCCCTGCCATTTATTATGCTCACATTTTCATTAAAAATTAAATTAATTTTTAATGTCAAAAATATTTGTGTTTTTTGTCATCTCTTTAATCTTAAAAATCCTTTGCCCCCCAGTGTATCTTTGGAATCCCTTTCCTTAAACTCAGCTTCAGTGAGCTGGTGAATCTGATGCTGTAGAAATTTCCTAGCAGCTCAGGCTTCAGGGTCTTCTACTGGGATGAAGCCTGTGAGTTCGGTTAACTCTCTTCTACGCCAGAGACTTCTGACTACCAAGAACTGTCACTAAAACATCCCAGATAGGGAGCAGAGATTCTCTTGAAGAAGTTCCAGGCCAAATTTGGCTCTCCTGCCTTGCTAGCAGTTTTGTGGCATACCTTTCCATCCATGAATCCTCAAGGAATAATTAGCAAAGAGAAAGAAGATCCACAAGGACAAAACAGCTGTTGTTTTCAGAGCACAGAGGATAAGAAAGAGAGATCTCTCCTTCCCTGTGGGCTCCAGGAAAGCACAACACACACTAATGGAGCCTGCAGCAGCTGGATTACAGGTAAGACTTCACAGGTTAAACTATAACTTTTCATGTGTTCATGATTCTGTCACATTTTCTGGCTTTTCCTAGATGTGACCACCAAATCCTCCTTGGATCAATTATGACTATGATATTAATTTCTCACACTTAGGCACAAAGCCAAATCCACAGATATTTTGCTAAGCACTGTACACACCACTATGTTAGACACACTAGCACTTCAGCACACTCTTTCTATTAAATTTAAACAGAAAGATCTCACTGCATATGCAAACATCCTTTGTGTGTGTAAGAAAGGTGGGACAAGGAATACCTAATTGTTTACTCTTAGTTCTGCCTGCACAATTTCCCCACAGTTGCATGGATAGATGCCATTTCCTTCATGTCACAGAACAAACAGGTTGGTTGCTGCCAAGCTTTATTTATTAGCTGAAACACAGATATTTGATAATTGTCACTAGAGAACGCAAATGGGACTTTTGAAGAAGCCTGAGGGAATTGATGTCCATCATCCACTGAATTTTAAATGGAGTAGGGCATCTAATCCTTTAGTACTTTAAGAAAAAAGGAAAAGCTAAAGTGAACATTTCAATAAATGGATTAAGCACATAAAGAAAACTTGCCATCCCTTGCATTTGTGCAGTCAATGGCTGGCACAGAGTGCTGTAGTTGAACAAATGAATGCAAACAAAAGAGGAACTAATTAAAACAGAGCAGTCACAAGATTCTGCATTATTTAGGTTCTGCTCATTTTTAATAAGGGAATTACTGAAATACAAAATAGTTTTCACACTTTGGGAGTTGACTGGAGTGTTTTTATACTTCACATGTCATGATGGACACTAAGTCTCCTCTCTTTGTGCACAGTTTCTCTCAAACAGAGGAGTCATTAGACAACACAGAAGCAGCAACAACTCTGATATTAATGCCCTTGTCACCCCATGTATTAGTTGGCATTCCTCTAAGTGCTGGTGTCCCTAGGAAAATGACGATGCAATGAGTTCCAGGCCCCCACAAGGCACACAGACCTCCCTGCGCTGGGTTTGAAGAGAGCTCTGTCTATCACAAATTGTTACACTACTGATTGAATAGGCAAACCCTCACTGCTCTGCACTCAGGGTGAAAATCCACATCCAAGCAGAGATGCAGTTCATGGTATTGCACAGTAAACACTCTTAGGAGGAGGAAGTCATTGCTTGTATTTTTAGATCATGTTTATGAGACCTTTAGGACAAGCAGCCAACTTTTGCTGTGCTCACGCCAAATGTCCCACAGTGTAATTTGAACTGGTATTTAAACCTCTAGTCGTGGCTACAATGCAAGCAGCAGCCTATCATGAGCACTCCTAGCGCCCCTTGGGTGTGAGGCTGACAACCAGCTCTGCTTCCTGCAGTGCCATAGGGTCAGAGCTTTCTCTCTCTTTTCTTGCAGAAATCAGCACTAAAAAGTCATTTAGATGCTTTGACCAAGGACCATGTCCAAGTTCAGGAGAGTTATACTCTGTGTGAACTTAAACAAATCACCTCATGCTCTCACACCGCTTTGCCTTCGTTTCCAAATGTAACACTGAGATAAAATCCATTTCAGTCGACAGGAACATGGTACAAAGTAACCTTTCCAAAACACAGCAAAAGCTTCTAATACACGCCTAGGTTTCTTTTGAAATAGTTTAATCCAAACACTGGTCATGAGCACATCCCAGGATTCTGAAGGATAATTTCATTCCACAAAGTATTTCTTCAGTGCATGTAAGAAAGAAGCACATCAGACATATGGACAGAGAACCACCAGAGAGGAAAAAATAGCTGTTGTAACATACAATGTGAAGAGCAATCAGCAGTTTGGGGGCCCTGTGTGGGCTCCTCATCGACAAAAGAAGCTGCAAAATGTTCAAGGAACTTGTGAGGCACCAGCAGCCTGTTCATGATTCATTTGGCTGGCATAAGATAAGCAAGGTGGCTGATGGCCTGACCTTTCTTCACAGGAAGCTGATGGACGCTGTCTCTTCATTTGAAACAATTCCCTGGAAAGGCAGAAGCGATGGTGCATCTTTAACTAGATACTGCTTCTTATCAAGGAGCTGCACCTTTTACTCTAATAATGATTTCAAAAACAAAGGACACGCTACTTCAGTACTGAGAACAGAGAGCTCTTAAGGTGTCTACATTCCCTCCTTCCCCCATTAATAAAAGCTTTAGTCAATAACTAAGCCTATCTGTTGTTTCAAGGGCAAAACAGCAATCATATTTTCACGTGTATAAACAGTGATGAATTTTGGAAAGCTCCTATGAATAAATTTTTTCAGCCTTTGCCATATTCTCCTTCTTAGATTTTCCTAATATCTTCTCCGGCTTTCTTTTTGAGACAAAAGCATTTGCTAGAAAACAGGAGAGCACAGCAACTTTCAATAGCAAAACTACTGACAAACCAAAACTGTTTCCAAGACAGCCTAGAAGCCATTAACTTTTTTTTGTTTCCAGAAGGTATCAGCAACCCAATGTCAGATTTTGACCCATAGTAGGTAATATATGAAGCTGTAAACAAAGAACATTTCTACACTGGCAGCTAAAAGTGCAGAAGAACTGACTATTGAATCCGTAAGAAAGGTTTTAACTATCGTGTTCTAGACAACATCTAGAAAACTTTTTTACATAAAAAAAAGTTTTCATAGACGTGCTTTCTGCTGTGCAGCTGTGCAAAATGCTGCTGTGTCTGTGAATTCATCAGTGTGGTCTAAATCAAGAGAGGGGTTGCTGTCAGATAAATCTAATAAAATTTTTAAAATCAACTTTGTCCTTTCCTTCCTAAGATAGCATTCGGAGCAGGAGCTGAAACCTCTTTTGAACAGGAGAGTGGAGACTCCAGCTGGGCAGTTTGTCCCTCAGGACAGGTCTCCAAAGAGAGAAATACTAAGTCTCAGGAGGTTATAACTGCATATATTACCAAAAACTTCTTTACTCTGTGCATATTTGTGGTACCATTTAGAAGAGAACCAAAACAAAATATTTGAAATGGAGTCCCCATAAATCCACAATAACTGTTTCTTCTGGCTGAGCATTCTAAGTGCCAAGTTGTTCACAGTGGATGCCCCAGCATCTGGCTCTGTTTCCAACGCAATACAGAAAATTTAACCAGGATTAAGTTCCACATGGCAGTGAAGTGGAAGGCACAACACAGCATATTACAGGGTAAATGCAGCTGGAAAGGAAGGGGGAAACAATACAAATGGAAGTCAAATGCAGATGTGAATCTGATGTCTCTATACTTAAAATTCCAGTTTGGTGAAGGCCCAGCAAAAAGTAATTTCACTCTATCTCATAATAGTAGTCTAGACTAGAAAGTTGTACTGAAAAAATGGACAGTCCTGAGCTTCCTTTTATCTTCCACAAATTCAGTTCAAATTTGGCAAAGTATCTTCTGACCTGTAACTATGACTGACAGTCAGACAAAGTCAGATGAGAACTTGGCTTGAACTGCAGTTTTGTTTCTTATGTTAGTGGAGTTCTTGAAATGGAACCATAAAAGTCAATCTGAATTCGACCATTCAACAGTTAGAGAGAAATTCAAGGAGACTAAAGAGCAGAATTTGGCCAGTGAATGGTCTGTCATTGTTAGACACCTGGAACAAGTAGCCCACTGTGACTGCCTAGTCTTAATATTGGAAGACAGGTAATCAGGAAAAAAAATTATAGTTACAGATGGTTCATCTGTAAGATGAACTTTCAAGTGAACCTTATTCTACATCTGACTCTGTGCTTCCTTTTGTGTTTTGAAGAGGTGAGAGGAACACAATTTTATTCAGTACTTAAAAAACACTTTTTTGGGGGCAACTCCTGAAACAACTGAGAATGGGACACCGACATTTTCTTGGAAGATGTATTTTCTTCTGCAGTGAGCACTTGCACAGACTTCAATTTTGACAGCTCAAATGTGTTTCAGCAGCAGGTACCCATCTGGATAGTAATCTGAAATAACATAAAAACTATTACAACACTTCTGAATATACTGACACACTCATTATCTAATGTTCTGCTGTTTTATACCTCACCATAATAGTTGAGAAATAATGGAGAAAATCTTTGCCTATTTTATGAATAATAAAATACTGAGATCAAGAAAAATGTTCCATATATCCTTGACTCATAGATCAAATGGGCTTGATAAAAACTGAAATTAGGTGGTTATCAATAATTTGAGGATGTGATCTTTGTTTCATTTTCCAAGCTGTTCAGCTTGCTGACTCTTTCCTTCCCTTCTCCCCTGCTGCTGCTCCTTCTCATTAGGAGGCTGAGGTTCTGGTCAAGCCCTTGAAGAATTTGTTGCTCTGAAACAAAGGAAACCATGTCATAATCATCTTCTGAAAAAGTATTTCCTGCAGAAACAGCCATTATTGAGTATTATGTGAGGCTGGGAATTTTAAGGCATTAATTTAATTGCTAGTACCCATTTTAATTAGCAAGAGTTATATTCCTACCACAATCAGCAATTACTTAGAAAACACAGTGGAAAATTCCAAGAAGATATTTTCCACTTTGTTGAAAGCACTGAAGATATCTGGTGTCTTCAGGAGCTGCACACTTAGCCCAGGGCTGTGACAACAAATTACAGAATGGTATCAACCCGAAAGTCCCATCACAACCCCCTACTTATTTCCTGTACAGTAACACCGAGTCCTCCGGGACAGGAACTTCATCTGCAATCCCCTTAGTCACACAGATTTAATCTCAAGTGCAAAGTATAGGACTAAATTTACAGTAATATATCTGTGACTTCTCTGTAGTTTTCCCATGTTAATGTTAGGCTTAGCACAATGATAAAGGATCAAAAAGGAAAAAAAGAAGAGAAAAGAGAACGGTATGAGAAATTGTGGAGAGAATGAAAGCAATTAATCACTGGATATGCACTGAACATGAGCAGCAGTGGCAGGTACTTCAAAATGAACAGCACAGAGCTGAATTTTCATGAAAGGGTGTTCCTGCTGTTTCGTACGTCAAGGCTCTTTAACGCTAAATTTTACATCTCGTGCATGCATGACACGGTCTGATCTTCACCATTTTCCATCTCTCTTCTGAAATCCTGAATGTGGATTTGGATAGCCTGCATAGGCACTTGGGATATCCAGTCCTAGGCTCTAAGGGAGCTGATCCCTCAGGCCTGCTCTCAGATCTTTTTTCAAGGACTTTTAAAAGTTTTCTGGAAATCTGAGGACAGGGACATGGGCTACACAGGCCAGATGGGCAGATTGCAGAGAGTTTATTTTATTGTCCGCTGGTCCCATAGGCTGATGAAACACACCAAAATTGGAAAATCTCTGTACAAGTCAGTGGACCAACATTCAGAGAGCTGCCATCCAACTGCAGTCTGATCTTTCATGCCTTCTGTAGTCAGCCTAAGGGGCCTGGGGAGGAGGATTTGACCCTTCCACTGCAGGAAGAAAGCTCTAATTACCTTGAAAGTAAAAAGAACTCGTCCTTTAGGTTACATAACCCATGTTCTTGCTGTCTTACATAACTATGGGGGACTAAATAATACATAATTGAATGAAAGCTGCAACACTGGGCTCGAAAAATTGCTGAAATAATTAATATCACCAGTCAATTATATTGATTTATACAGTCAGTATTCCAGACAGAGCCAACCACTGTAGGTTATTAACCTTGGGAGTCAATGTGCTCAACTGCTGTGCACAAACAAAGGGAAAAGTCAAAGAATATAATTTGTAACATTTGCAGCTGAAAAAAAGAGATGCTGAATGCATTGTGTGTACTGCGCAAGGAAAAGTCATGCTGAAAAATGAATGGAGAAAGAAAGAGAAGTGGACATGAAGGATTGCTTAGCACACAGCCCAAAGTACAATGTGATATTGACTACTTGAATATATTGTTATTTGCACAGTCCTTTTATTTTGCCTCTCTGATATTATTCAAAGTCCAAAGGTAGAGTTTCTGCTGTGTATGAGTGTGTAAATACATATAAAAACCCACATACATGTACATATACAAAATAAGTTCACAAGAGTGACTATTGGGTGTCAGAGGACTTCAAAGTATGAAGCGATACAATTTCAATCTGTTTGTAACTTTATCATGGTAACAATATTGCCAGCTACAGATAGAGTAACAATTTGCATTATTGTACGCTGTAATGACAACTTTTATTTTTTACCTGCAAATACAGGGCTGGCTTTAGCTTAAGTGGCAGGATGAATGTTAAACCAGAACTAATGAATAATTCATAAATGTTGCATAACGCACTGGCTCATTCTGGGATTCATGTTTGAAGAATGACTTCCGCTGACTAGATGCTGTTTAGATTCTGGGCTGGTGGCACCCTGGCGTGACCTGCCTGCAATGAGATAATGATGAAAGGGTTGGTTTGTTGTCTGGGGTTTTTTTTAACCATTAAAATTTTATTGGGTTTTCACTGCACAGACACATCTACAGAAGACTGAAAAAAGCACATACACAAATTCAGCAAGCATGTTCCACTCCCTGAGTTGATTGTGGAGTCAACAACTGCATGGAGTAAACCAAGGGCCTGTTGCCACCACATCCTATGCAAAATGCTGACAGGAACAGCTTGAATTGATTTGCAGTATTCACCCTCCATATGACATCACTGGCAACTTCATTACAAGGGATGGTAATTTTTTTTCCATGCGGTTACCCTTAATGAGATTAAATATACTTTGTATTTTCAAGCCATGTATTTGTGATTGGATTTTTATCACATCAAGGTTATTTAACCTAATACACGGTACAAATCAAAAAACAACCCATACATTTCTCAAAGAGAGGTCGTCGACTGATGTTCTTTAGAAAGTATATTACTCAAATAATTTTTGTGAGATATAAAGAGATATTTTATTTGCAATCCTATGCCATTTGAGTTACCCAGAGGTGCTTTGCATATTTATAATACGCCCACTTAGGACAACCCATTTCCTACTTGGAATCAGAATTCAGGTCTCACTTTATTCAATGAGAATTTTGCCATCAACTTTAATGAAATTAGGATTTCATTCCTACTACATATAACTCAGTTAGCTTCAAACTACTCCAAAATTCTGGCATGAATTATCACTGTCTTCTGCCCCTGTCGTAGAATTGCAAACACAATAATCAGGCTGGAGGTGTAAAAGTAGCAACAGAGAGAGAGAGAGAGAGACTAGAACTGAGGAAGAGTGTCACAGCAGCACCACACCATGTAAACACTGTGTCACCTATGTTGTGGTGTAAATCTGCATGAGTTTCCAGATTAATCCATCTTCTCTAATTAAAGTCATTTAATAAGTAACCCACAGGCATAGAACAATATTTTGTTGCAGGCAAACATACTGCTACAATCAGCGTATTTTCCGCCAATTCATGCATGAGAAATGCCACTGTTATATGAATGTATAATGTATACACAGGAACAGATTATACCTATGGCAAAAGCTTTTCTCTAAGATAGCATAAAATTCTGTACCGCAACTGGTACTTCAAATAATGAAGTCTTTTCCTGATCCATTGCATAAAGCAATTATGCAAATTCCTGCTAGTCCTCTATTTCTGTAATGCTTATGATTGAGAGTTTGACATGATCATAATTTGTCTGGCTGGAAGACTATAAAAGAGGCACAAATAAAGCATCATTTTAAACAAAAAATCCATAGCTAGTAAGCAATTCAATGTCCAATAATAGCTGCTTCCTCTGAAAAGATTCCACCAGCCAGGAGACTCTCACGCTCCTGTTTCCAAGGAGTTATGTGTGGCTCATGCAGACTCACACTAACTTCCTCAGTTAATTCTGTTTCCCATAACTCAAGCATTTCAGCCTCTGCTGAAACACTGCAAAGCCAGAGGTTTTGCAAGAGAGCCTGTAAAGCCAGTCTCGTTCAGCCAGACACACCTCCAAAGGCCACCGTGCTGCACGGATTGGCAGACGGACAGCACGGCACAGTTACAAATAGCAGTGATGGCACAGGTGGGTGAAGTCATACCAGTCCTGTGATTTAGTCACAGGTCAGGCTGTCCTTTTATGGACCATGCAAGCATCTACACAGCTCCTCAGCAATACAGACTAATGGAAGTGGGCATCTGTGCTTGCGTTGGTGGCTACAAAGGTCGTCACTCTGCTCCTCAAAAGAGCCTTGTAAATGCAGTCCTACAAATCACTGACTTGTGTGCTTCATTTTAAGTAAGCTCACAGTAATGCCAGGCATGCCTGATGCTCACACGTGTGTGTTGCAAGAATGAAGGAGCCTAGAGTGAGTAGATTAGCTTTTAGATTTATTTGTTTTGTTATCCTAAAACTAGATAATTAAAAAAGGAAACAAGCTGGTTCTCAATATATTTGTATGGTTCACACCTGTTATTAGAAGCAGCATTATCTTGTTCAGTGGAGAACTCCCCTGCTCTTTGAAGTTCAAATTAAAAATCTCTCACAAGCTCTGGTGTGTCTGCTCCTCTGCTGGTGCATTAGAAACAAAGTGCCAAGATGAACTGGCAGCTTTTCATTTCTTTCCCTAATTAACAATCACGGCAGTTGCTTGGTGGAACAATAATAAGCTTCCTTCTTGTTTTTTTATCTCATTTGAGCAAAATTCTGTTCTGGTTTGATGCAAATTTTTGTGCTTTTTTTCTTAGGACACTACACTTGCTGCAGTCAAGAGCTGGTTTTGTGTTCTTGTTTTAGCTGAGGCAGTACAGCAAATAGGAGATAATTTGATACCTCAGTGCTGACACACAAATTAAATACTAGGTGTCAGGAAATCTCCCCTTTTCATGTGACAGTAGCTTTTCACTGCACAAAAGGATCAAGACAAAATGATCACAAAATATTTTTGTGTATAATTTAACCTTGACCAGGAGCCAAGTTTTATCACTCAGCTTCTGCTCAAAGTTACATTAATACTTTCTGTGGTCTTTCTTCAGAAAATTCAGTGTTCAACGTATTCTTAAACTTAGTAGCAATCAATGTAGCTCAGTTTCAAAATCTTCCTAGGGTAAAACCTTTATGTGGACTTCACAGAGGGACAGCTAGCTTTAAAGAGCTTAAAAATTTGTGCCTGGCCTCAAAAGACTAGACTAGGGCTTAAAATCTGTAGCTCCTCTGCAGTTTTACTACACACTTCACACATTACTGAATGTAATCATCTGACCAAGGAAGACAACAAAAGTCCCCTTTGTCCTTGCTACGCCTTGCCCTTTTTCTGCAGGACAAAGAAGGTAGGAGTTATCCAAAATAATACGCTTGCCTTGTATTTTCATGGTACAATCACATTTTTCTGTAGAAGTCATTGGTGCATTTTTATAAGGGCTTAATTTCCACAAGTTGTGCAGCATCAATGAATCAAACCTTAAAAGAAATTATATGCTTCAGCTGTTGGGAAATTTGGGGGTTGTAGATGACCACAACACATTCATAAGTGACTCAAACCATAAATTATTCCTACACGAAGAACAAAATAGCACACAACCATAGATGCATCTGGCCATGCCGTAAGGCTGCTTCTATCTATCACTCAAATAGATGAGAAAAGTTGCCAGTAAGTGTGGCCAGCTGTTCCTCTAATAAACAATATTTCTCTCAACAGACAGCCAGCACCACGTGCTGATTTATAGGAAATGTGCCATTCTTTCCCTGTGCTAGCACCACTGAAGACAACAACGAGTAGCTCAGAGCACAAAAATACATTTTTATAAAAATGAAACAATGGGTGTTGGCACAGCACTTTATCTGCTCTGTGTGAGCATGGAGGCATTTGGACTGCCCCAGTGGACACCTTAAGATCCTTTATTACATTTATGCTGTTGGCTTCTTGAGTACAGCTTTGACAATGCAGCCCAAAAAATCATCAGTGAATGGTGTTCAGTGGTGTATTTGATGTGTTTGGATCCATGGACATGAAAGTCAAATCAAAGGTTGTGAGGAGGTAGCAGAGGTTATGCCCTATTTCACAGAGGTGAGTTGTGTGTATACTCTGAGTCAGCCCAAACACAACACCAACAGAAGTTAAGAGCTGAGCAAATGCTCTGGATCACACATAAACCTGTAAAAATTCCTTCTGTGTCTTCCAAATTCCTGCCATTCAATTACTGCCACTTGTAAAGGGGAAAGGAGTCTCTGGAACAGTACGATTCCTCTTCACCACTAACGGCTGATGGGGCAACATCCTGTTTTGGAGACTGCATTAGCTGACACAAGTGTGAAGCTGCAATGTTCCCATCATCTTCAAGATGTTTTCACAGCAGGTTATTAGCCTGGTAGCTGTGCTCACACTATTTCTGCGTGGCGTGCAATATGTACATTGCTCAGCCTCCCCAAAATGCTCATTGATTAGCTACTTCCATACACACAATATTGTCTTGGGGCCCTTCACAATTTCCACTCACACTTTACTCAAATCTAATACGAAACATGCTTTTCATTCAGAATCGTGCAGCTGCCTAGCACCTCTCCAGCTCTCTTGGAGGCAGACACGCTCCATCCCAAGCCAGCTACCCAGAAGGTCTAATCAAATGGCTTAATGGATAAGTATCACTCTTAGACTTTGTGCAATTATTTACATTTGACTAAAGCTTAATACATATTTTGCCAAAGTTAATCTTCCAAAAAGATACTTAAATTTATCTCAAAGGCATTTCAGGGCATAGAAATACAGATTTATTGCAGCAGTTGTTATGCATGTTCAATCTTTCTAAACTGGCATATGTCTTGCTTCAGTTTCCATCTGCTGATCCTTACAAAAATACTATTTAGGACACAATTCTTCTTTTCCCATGAAAACACTGCTTCATTGCAATTGAAACCTCTTTCAATGTCTTTAATAAGTACATACGCTAAAAATCGAAAAGCTCAGCCCATTTCATGTTACACTTGCAATCCTGGCCGTGCACATTTCCAAACTATACTCCTGATCTAAACTGGGATTATGCAAATAAGTTTTGTTTTGCTTTAATTCCCCCAAACAAGAAGTTTCCAACTGATGCTTGGCAGCATTCACAGCAACCCTGCAGCAGTTAATCTTGTGATTGGAGATTAAAGAGCAGAGAGTGTCTGACTGACCAGGTCCTGCCTGGATCTTTACAGATCATGACAGGGATGGTGCTGCTTGTCAGCATTTACCCCTCTGGCAGACACTGCTGGAAATTTCAGGGAAACCTTCAATTTTGTATATTTAAAGCTATCCAGAGACAGAGTAGTTGCAAAATAACTACTGATTATTCCACTCTTTTTCAGTGACAAACACCCAGGGTAAGAGAACATTAAAAGTATTTTGAAGAGAGATAATTTGTCCTGCAGATTCCCATGGAGAGAAGGGGGCAGAACACTGTAGACCACTGGACAGACAGGGTCACTTTCAGCAACATGGTAAGTGCTGAACACCAGCATTTGTGTGAGGTCAGGTCCCAAGCCACATGCATCAGCTCCAGTGTGGGGCACGTGAACCCCCCTACCACAGAATCACAGAATGGATCCCGTTGGAAGGGACCAGCAGCCCCAGGTCCTACTCTGCAGAGCTGCTCTCCAACCGGTCATCCCCAGCCAGTGCTGGTGCCTGGAGTTGTTCCTCCCCAGGTGCAGGACATGCATCTGCCTTTGTTGAATTCCAGACTGTTCCTGTCTGCCCATCTCTCCGACCTGTTGAGATCCTTTCGAAGGGCTGCCCAACTCTCAGGGGAATCGGCCACTCCTCCCGCTTCTGTCCAAATGCTCTGTATTGTGGGCCTCTGCATAATGACCACCACTCCCATAGCCAGCTGACAGTAAAAAGGAGGCTTTCAGAGAGACAAGGAAGAAAAGTTTTCACATATTACTTTTAAAAGGAACTGTTCCTCAACAACAAAAGCTTTTTACTTCACATGGTCAGGAGAGAGATTCTGCCTTTTTAGTAAAGGCTTTTATATTGCTCAAAGATGAAGAAGCATTTAATTACAGGACATTACTAAAATAACATGTTAAGGATGAAATCCAGTTCTATTCATCCAAAATCAAAAGAGGCCATGTCTGGCTAATAAGCTACTTCTTCCTAGTTGGGAACTTTTATCTGGTGTTTTAAAAATTTTAAGCTGAAATTTGACTCTACAAATGTATACATTGAAGCACATTCATGAAAACACTTGCTATACAAATGTTAATTTGTTTGTAAACACAGTTGATTCTGTCCTTAAATTTACATTTAATGGGAAAAAAAAAATCAAAGAATGAAGTAACTAATTATATGGACATATGTTTGTATGGGACCTACCCAAATAGCTGAGAGAGCTCTGCAGAGACACAGAATCCTTTAAACAAACAATAAAATTATGCAAATTGAGTTAATTTCCCAGTATTTTCTGTGCATTTCTTGGGTTGTTTTCTGTTTGTTTGGGAGAGGGGTGTCTGTTTTGGGACGTTTTGTGGGGTTTTTGTTCGGTTGGTTGTTTTATTTAACTTTTGATGCAATCCCAACAGCTGCATGCTCCAGGCATGGTGATGTTGGATCAAACCGGTGCTTTTTCTGACCCCTTAAGCATCAATGATCAGCCAACAGTCAAGGCAAGCTAAATTAGCCCTCTAAGTTAGCAGCTTTCTCCACCTCTGAAAAAAGTTTTGGACATTTCTAGGTGTCTAAGGTCTGGTGAAGAGGGCATAAAGAGCCTACATAGCCCAGAAATCAAGCAGGCTGCTCAAAACTCCACCAAAGCAGAAAAACAATGGCAAGCTCTTAATACTTAACCTTGTGACACAGAAAAAGTGCTTCTTTAATGGCTTTCCTCCTCCTGGAGCAAAAGTTACCAACAAATTTTAGAAAGGCAAATGGCTTTTGTTTAAGGGGTTTATTTTTTTAACAGCTAAAAAGAAATTTAAGCAGTAACCCCTTCTGTTCTTAATAATTCACTGGGAACGTTATCAACACCTGGTGCTTTATTGTTCCTGGTTTTTGTTCTGGCTGCCTCTTGGTTCTTCTAGAAATGGCTCAGCTGTCTGGAAAATGCCTTTATCCAGTTCACCATTAAAGAAATCATTAAAATACTCCCTCCATCTTTCTGTAATTACATCCTTTTAACTAAGTTCTCCATTTTTGTCCTTTATCTGACTTACGCACAGTTCATGCCCTTGTCTCAAATGCTGATAACCCAGGAAAATGGTGTGAAGTTATCTTGTTATGCTGCCACTTCTACTGCACAGAGCCCTTTCTGCGCTATACTATCTTCCTGTTGAGTCATTTGCGTTACCAGAGGACTTACAGAAGTCACAAAATCATTACATTGCTTTCTTATACTCCCCACCAAAAACTTCTTTTTTTTGGTCGTTGTTCATTCTATGGTTTTCTCCTACTCTTTTTTTGACTCCAAGTGTTTTGCAGCTGGTACTAAATTGTTCTACAATGATCAAGTGCGTTCCCACCCAAACACTTGGTGTCCTTCGATAAGTTCACATGGTAGGAGGTGTTTCTAAACGCTGATACCAACTATCCACCTCTCCTCCAGCGCTCCAGCACTTCTTCCCTCACTATTTTACACATTTCATCCCTTTTTGTACAATGATGCCAAGAGTTTTTCAGACACCCCAGCAGCTCTGCCAGCATTTACGGGCACTCAGAATCCCTTGTAACTAAGGATATGGAATAATTCCCACTGTGAATCCCAAAACAACACGTCCTTCCTTACAGAATTTTATTATAAAATATGCAAATCAACACGTTTCTTCATACTTCTTGAAGAGTGATGAAAGTAATAACGCCGAGATACACAACATTGAACATTTCAGCCCAGATCACACAATTTTAGCAAAATATTCTCTGGTTTATAAACTTTCTTCGAAAATTTTAACTCCCCTTCCCCTTTCAAGGAAAGACTGGACGCGGAACTCGGTGCCCTGGTCTGGTTGACAAGGTGGTGCCCGGTCATAGATTGGACTCGATGGCCTCAGAGGTCTTTTCCCAACCGAATTGATTCCGTGATTCCCACCGTGGCTCTCAGGCTTTCCCCTCGAGCTTCCCGGGTGCAGCCTGAGGTCGATCCCCGCTTTGTGCCGCACCTCCCTGCACTTCCTTGAGGACCCTCAGCCTCCCCCTCCCCTGGGAGCTCCGAGGCAGGGTGGCGGACACCGGGATACGCGAGTGCACGTTTCGGTTTTGTTTTTAAGTTCCTCGGGCCCATTTCCGCCGAGAAGGACCCTCCGCTCCCGCCCCACCCCGGCGGCCTCGCAGGGCGCCCGGCGCCGCCGCGCCGCTCCGCCCTCCCGCTGTTCCGTCATTTCGTCACGGCCGGGCCCCTGGCTCCACCGCCTTCGTCGGGCCTCAGCCGTTGTCACCGGGCGCGTGGTGTCCTCGCTGGTACCTTGGAGTCGCGTTATCCTCGGATTTAACACTCGGGCTGCCGGAATCTGACGCGAATCTGCTGTCGCCAAAAGCCAGCCCGCCCCTGCCCCTGCGCCGCCAGCGGAACCGGAAGCGTCGCCATTTTGTTTCGGGTGATGGCGGCTGTGGTGCTCTGCGGCCGGGGGCTTTAGCGCGGGCCCGGCCGTGCGGGGACTCGCTGCTCGGACAGTCGGTGCTCCTGCGAGCTGCCTCCGCCTCGCTGCGCCCCCCGGTGATGTACGGAGGGCTCGGAGGGTCTCGACGGACTGCAGAAGAAGCAGGCCCGCCGCCCCTAATGTTGTTGTCAGGCGGGGGAGCGGTGCCCGGGCCCCCCGGAGGAGGTGGAGGTGGAGGCGGGAGTAGCCGTGTGGAGCTACTGGTGTTCGGCTATGCCTGCAAGCTGTTTCGGGATGATGAGAAGGCTCAGTACCAGGAGCAGGGGCGACACCTTATTCCTTGGATGGGAGACCCCAAGATCATGATCGATAGGTCGGTGTAACACAACCCCCAGACTGTGCTGCGAGATCTGCTGTGATAGCCTCTTTCTGTTTCCCCCCTTGTGCTGTGGGCAGTGAGGGCGGGGGTTGAGCAGAGGGCTCGCTCTGGCAGGCGCGTCGGGACCTTCCGTGGCGGGGCTGGAGGCAGCTCCTCCCGGCACAGCACTCCGAGGGTGCTCTGGTAACGCTGCAGGGCCCCCCGCGTCTGCGGGAACTTGGGGTTTCCCTCTCTGATAGCGTTGGCAGGTTCCTCTCCTCCTGGCGGTCAGCGTGCGATGGGTCTTTCTGCTCCACTTGTCAGGGCAGGGTCGGCAGGGTGCAGAGTGGGAATGATCTGTTCCTTTTCAATGCAAACCACAAACATTCTCTTTTCTCACTTGGAGTCCAAGGGAGCCTGATTGCGTGGGAGTACTTATTAGGCACATTGTATGTTCTGTAGGTGAGAACGGGCCAGTGTGGGCAGTGGAAAGGTGTTTATCCATCTTAAAGGAAATGGGGATTTCCTATTTCTCCTACATAATCTGGCTGCAGGCTGTTGATGGGACACATCAAAAGCAGTTCTTGGCCTATTTACTTTTCCTGGTGCTGTGATTTACTGTATTAGACAGAATGGATTTGATTTTGGGTGCTTTTTCTTGAAATTTTATGTCAGGGCTGGCTTCTTTTGGTTGTTGTGCCAGGTCCAGGTTCGTGGCCAGAGAGAGTAATAGAATCTGCTTTGATGTTCCTTCTGGTCTCTTTGAGTTGTTTCAGCAGTGCAGGGTGGGAGTTGGAAATAAATTCATTCGGAGTTATCTGAATATCTTGCTGGAGAGAGGGAAGATGGGAGGTCCAGTTTGAGTGGAGCACTGAAAGAATAATTTAAGAGTTGTGGCTGACCCTGAAAGCCTCAGTGGGAAAAATGGAAGGATTTTGGTTTGAAGAGGGTCACATGACATACTATAGATGTGTTCCCTCAGTTTCATCACTGCTTTGGTGCTAGACAGGATTTTCTTATTTTGACTTAAGAGCTGTATTTGTCTTGGAAAAATGTCAGTAAGGAAAGGTCTTTTGATTTTCTTCCATTAGACTGGAGAAAAAAGAAATGCCATTGCACTGTTTTGGTGCTTATGCCATTAATGATGGTTATCATTGAAATAAATTTGTTAAATTGGAATAGACACAAAGGCAGGACAAAAGAGCCATAAATGTTTGTAGCTATGTTTCATTTCTCACTTATGCAACAATGGAAGTGCTGTGTTGCACACTCCTAATCCAAATCATTTCTGTGACTGATCTCATTCATAAGTAGAGGCCGTTTTTGGGGTGCTGTGCAGCAGAGCCCCGTTCACAGGTGTTACAGAAATTGTAGGGAGCAAACACTAAGTATGTGCATGTCTGTACACACATACTGAAATACCAAATAATGTACATTTGTGGGTTAAGGCAGCTTGCAATTGCTAATCTTATAAGCTTGTTTGGAAGCTTAGATTCGTTTTATCTCCAGCAGCAGGAAGTCTTCATTTTCACCATTTTGAGAAAAGCACATTGCTATGAGAAGACTTGGGTTCAAGTTTGCCTGTGGACAGAGCTTGATTAACCAGACCTGTGTTTCATTTGCTTTTTGCTCTAAGAATATTTACTTTCTTTGTTTTTGGTCTAGCAAGTTGGCACAAGTCAAGAGTTGTGTGTGGGAAGACACCTCAGCGGAGTCAAGTTTACTGTCACTTTACTTTCCAATCAGTTTCTCTTGCTGATGCGTAAACATTATCCCAGTGCAGTGCTTTTCCTGCAAATAAAGTCATTTCTTAGTAGAAAGGAACGGTACATCATTGATCTTTGCTGATTTTGCGGTGAACCTCCTTAAATTGCATGTTTATGTTACTGTTCCTATGTATGTGTGTCTCTCTATCACATAACCCAGAACTTATTTCCTCAGCCAAATGGCTAGGGGCCGAGCCTAGCCATGATTTTACCTCCAATGGACGCAAGTTTCTATGGTGAAGATTTCTCCTGAGAGTTCGGGACTAGCAGAAAGAAGCGAGGAAATTTCGACCGTTTGGTTCTTACGGATAGGTATTTATGTACTCGGGTTTGTGTGAATGTAAGCTATTTGACTTTCCAGAAAAACGTATTTTGCAAGTGACATTGATTGGTTGGTTGAAGCACGTACGGTAAGAGCTGTTAAGGAAATGGATCCCGCTTAAACTATTAAAGGATACCTTTGCCTTTAATTGTAATAATTTATTAGTTTCTTTGAGAGGAATTTAGACTATTAAATTTTCGATAGTTGGTGACAAATGATTAGCAAAATTAATTGTAACTTCTAAAAGGGAGTATGCATTAACGTATAAGTATTTTTTTTTTTCATTTTTATTGGGTAAGTATTTAAGTAGTCGCATAAACCCAAGCCCTAAGTTCTTTGCATTGACCAGCTTTTTCATCCTGCAGGTATGATGGGCGTGGTCACCTGCATGACCTTTCTGAATATGATGCTGAATATTCCACCTGGAACAGAGATTATCAATTGTCCGAAGAGGAGGCTAGAATAGAAGCCCTCTGTGATGAAGAGAGGTATTTAGCCTTGCATACGGACTTGCTTGAGGAGGAGGCAAGGCAAGGTATTGCTCAAGGAATAACATGGTTATTAGAAAAGCACGTTTAAATAAATTATTATGAAATTAAATTTACTCCTAATTTTATACTCTCTTTTTCTGATGTTATCTTGACAGTACCCAGTGGATTCGAAAAGCGGGAGTCTTTGCGTATGTGAGAGGACCTCAGGATAGTTTAACTGTAGATCCACACAGAAATTGCCCACATTCTGAGGGCAGACTGGGATTTCAGACCCCCCAAAATAAACACATTCTGCTTCATTTTTAGTGTTGTTTAAAGGAAATTCTGTGCTTTTATATGCATAATTGCATTAGAATGTCTTAATCCACAGCCTGTATCTCTTCAAGAAGAAGTAAATGGTCAGCATGTGTACATGCTGTGTTTTTCTGTTCAGTTTTTAATGAAAGCTAAAATGATCAGGAGAAAACTTCTTATTTAAAAACTACAGTAAGAAATATTACTTCTTTTTTTTTAATAAATTAGCTTCTGAGTATGTTCTAATGTTGGTAATTGCATTTTTGTTCAAGAGGAGGAATATAAAAGACTCAGTGAAGCTTTGGCAGAGGATGGTACCTATAATGCAGTGGGATTCCGTTATGGCAGTGATTATTATGACCCTTCAGAACCCACTGAAGAGGAGGAGCATCAGCCTGCAAAACAAAGAGGTAAGGGGTAAAAATAACAAAGGTTAATTGAGAGGGAGGATATAGCATTTCTCTGTCCTGCAGTTGAGGGTTTAAAATATATGTGTCATTAAAATGTAATTAAAAATTTTGAAAGCATTTCATCGAAGTCTTTATGGGACTGTTACTGAGTTTTTGCAGACTTTGTTCTTGATGAGCTTAAAAATGTTTTCCTGCTGTGGCACAGTCAATACTGCAGTAGTCAGGGAATTTAATTCTGCTGTCTTGCAGATTCTTATTCGGAAAAAAAATAGGGATTCCTTATATTGGCTGTCTGCTAACACTGTGTTTCTTAGTCAAGACAGAAAATATCATTGTAAGCATAAAATAGTAATTAATAAGAGTGTATATTTTTAAGTTTAGATTTTTGTAATCTTAATTATTGTAAATGAGTCTGTCTTCAACATAGTGTGCCCTGCTCCATGACCTAAAAAATACGGAATTCAGTTGTCATGTTCCCGTCTATAATTACAGTAACTTTGTATTTTTATCACACATTCTTAAGGAAGGTTTCAAATGTTGTTGAACTATGTCTTAGTAAAGTGAGGATCGTTTAATTAACAATTGGGTTGCCTAACTACATCTTGGTGGGTTACTGTAGTATGAAATGTGCTTTTTTCCCTCCAAGGTGTTGTGTTGCAATGCAGGATCATTTTAGATGCATGTTTAGTGTTTTTTTTCCTGTGTCTGAGAGATTGTGTAAGGGCGGTTGGTGTCTGTGCTACTTGCACTGTACGAAGGGTTTCTCCTCTGCTCTTTTGTACTGAAGCAGAATTGCATTGTCTTTTCTGGGGTTTAATTCATTTGTTTAAGACTCTATAACCAAATATTGTTAGCTGGAGCTGCTGCCAAAAGAAACAGTCTATTCTGCTTTGTCTGCTGCTCTTTCCTTTTTCTTTGCTGCTAAAATTTCTCTGTGCCTTTGTGGAGTTAAACTATTTGAGTTCATTAAAAAAAGCCCTGAAAACCAACCCATCAGAAAGTAACCAAACAAGTGAACTCCCTTTGTTGCGTGGTTTGTCCGCAGTAATCACTGCGACATCTCATGCGTGATGAGGTCGTTCCGCTGCTTCCACAGCTCCCGTGGTCAGGTGTTCCTGCTCTTGGTGCCGTCTAATCTGTCAGGGGAAAAACAGAATACAATTTCTCTTAAGGCTAGTAGAATAGATAGTACTAGAAGTTACTTTAAAAATTAAACTTTTTACTTCAATTATTATAAAAATCTGTAAAGCAAAATATTTTCAGAGGAACATTTCTGCTATAGCAAATAATGGACTGTAATACAAATTATTCTTTTTAACCATACTTAAATGTCTTCGGTGCAAATGCTGTTTATATAGCTTCATTTGATAAATTCCTTGCTTGCACATCGTTTTAGATATACTTTATTTTAGGGTTTTTTTTAACATTTGGGTACTTTGATGTGTTTTTTCCTATAGTACTTTATTCTGTCATTTCTTGTAGAAACAGCTCAGACTGAAAATGCAGAGGAAAATGAAGAACCTTTTGTTGCCCCTCCGGGACTGAATGTACCCTCTGATGTGGAACTGGTATGTGTACATTTTAATGCAGCCTACACTTCTGCCAGCTTTTGAGCAGTTGATGGTGCTCCGTTTGGTGGTTGGGTTGGAGGTTTTTTTCATTAACTTCAGTGTGGTGCATTTTAAATTATTCTAAAATGGTAACTTAATTTCAAATGTTCTGCCTTGAATTCTTGAGTTCTATGAACACCTTTGAATCTTCTTTGTCACACTGAAATGATGGCTGTGCTTATGCTAAGTGCATTTAGTATCACTTGTGATATTGTTTTAGCTAATGCAGAGAAAAGGCAGTTGTTCTTGGAATGGATACTTGCTGAGATGTAAGGTTCAACATTCCAAACATAAAGGACCATTAAACCAAAAGTTTGCTTATGTTCAAGAATTCTTTTCTGGAGTCTTTTTAATTGAGTCCGAATCTGAAGGGGATAGGATTTGATCAAATGTAAATGCTGTATATAAAACTAGCATATTCAAGGAGAAAAACAGTAATTTATTTCTAATTAAGTCTGAAATAACTTGAAAGTATTAGCACATAGAAGCTGCTTTCTTCATGTGATGTTGCTAGACTTTACTGTGTGTTCTGTAGACTTAATTGCGACTTGTGTTATTTTTCCTGAAGGGAGCTGAACAGACACCTACTTGAGTACAGGTCTAGCTATAAGGGTTTTCAATGTATTTCAAGTTTCTTAAAAGATGCTGGAAAATCAGATAATATTCTTTCTTCTAGAACTGTGGTCATGAAAGTGTAAATTTATCTGTGGGCTCAACTTGATATTCTCAGCTTGATAACCTTGGCCAGTAAAGATTCAGAGCACTGTTAGAATAAGTAATAGTGAGCACAGAGTATTTGTGTAGCTGTTTTTCTGCTTCATTAGCTTTTATTTAAAGAACCTTGAGTTCTCAGAGAAAAGCTTCTTATTTTGCATTTCGATACTGTTTCCAAAACGTTAACTACTGGTGGAAAACTATTGGTTTAGATAGCTGCTTGGCTTGAGTTTTGTTCTGAAATTTAGGATGTATTTCCTATGTATGTCGCAAAGTGCAGTGTGGGGCTTACTGAAGTAATTACTCAGCTGTTGAACTCTAGTGTAGTCACATGAACAGAAAGCAAATGGAGGTGTATTTGGTTTTGATTTTAAAAAAAATAAATAAACCTAACAAACGTCAAAACGTCGAGACAGCAGCTCTGAAGGCAATGTGTATTTAACCTTGGACTGGGAATTGTGAGAATTTTTTTTTGTGATCCTTGTTTTGTTGTTGCTGTTCTGTTCAAGTCATTCAGCTTTACCATGGAAGATATTTATTCTGTTTAAATTTAAGAAATTTGAGAATCAGCTTGCTAACATGGAGACTTTGCTCCCAGTCTGCAAGGTGCAGTTCAATAAAGACAGATATTTTATACCTCCTGTAATACAGATCGATGCAAAGTGCAAATATTCAATGAAGACAAGTCAGGCAGCAAAAAAAATAAGTCCAGAACTATGGAATGTTCAGTGTATGGCAGCTCCAATTGCAGCAGTAATTTCTGGAAAATGCGTGGATGCTGAAGTGTTCAATGACTCTTCAAGGGAATGCACATGGGAACTGCACTTCGTATGTTGGTCTTGAGAGGCAACATGTTCTTCCCAAGCAAATACAAAGTAACAAATTTCTAATTCAGGAACAATATTTGCACATTCAGAGATAACAGAATTGAGGACAGCTTTTGGGAAGGAAACCACACATGTTGAGTCTTCAGAGCACCTTGAGATAATGTAACACCAAGGTCATCCAGGATCTATTGCCCTCTTCAGTTTGGTGTTCAGTGCAGAAATAGCTGTGCTGGTAGAAGAAGAGGATCTTGCAAAAGGAACTTAATGAGCCACTGAGGAGGGTTGGGACTGTTCTGGTTATTTTTTAGGGCTGATGTGCTTTCACTAGTTTTAAGTGATTATGAAACTTAAGTTGCTAAAGAAAGCTGAGAAGGACCGGGAACTACTGTTCTTTCTAATTCCCTTTGGAGTTCTAACACACTGTACAAGCTGCTTATGAAAATACGAATCTGTTTTATTTTACTCCCACAGCCACCAACGGCAAAAATGCACGCGATCATTGAGCGAACTGCAAACTTTGTGTGCAAGCAGGGAGCCCAGTTTGAGATCATGCTGAAAGCCAAGCAAGCGCGCAACTCCCAGTTTGACTTTCTGCGGTTTGATCACTACCTCAATCCCTACTACAAGTTCATCCAGAAGGCCATGAAAGAGGGACGCTATGCGGCTCCTTCGGAAAGTAAAGCTGACGAGAAAAAACGTGAGTTGTTGCTTGGCAAATGGTAGCTTCAGGGTGGGAATCACTGGCATAGACACTGGCCTTTTTGTTAAAATAGCCACATTTTTCTGGGGTTCCACTGCAGCTGAGATTGATGCGATGATTCAAAATTTTGCTTAAATTGGAGATATTTTTTAAAAAGTATTGTTTGTGGAAACTTTCTGCTACAGGAGCTGCTGTGATGCGGAGGTTTTAGAAACAGTCATATAGCTCAAGTCCAACAGAGGGTTAGTCTGTGGATTTAGGGTTTAGTTTTATTGATGTGTGGCAATATCTTGGGTCTATGCTTTTGTGACTAAGCTGATTTATATGAATGATGCTTTCCTAAGAATTCATGCTTGTCCTGTGTCATCATTCTCTCCCAAAGCAAATTCATAGCAAACCCAAATAAAATTCAGACATTGCTTTTATTTAGACTCAAGAGTCAAATCTGAGGAAGATGACGATGATGATGATGATGATGACGGAAATTATCTTCATCCAAGTCTTTTTGCATCTAAAAAATGCAGTAGGCTTGAAGAGCTCATGAAGGTACTTGACACTATGAAAATTACCTTTTTATCTTGTAAAACACCTGATTCGTGGACAGAAAAATTCTAATATGCAGGTACTCAGGTCTTTTATTGACAAAGGTCTGTGCTTCTTTTCAGACGGTAATTTAAGTCTGTTTTTGTAAACTTTTGAGTTACCTGTTCTCTAGTACGTAAATTGTTATTTTTCCATTTCTAAGGAATTATATTTCTATTTCTGATGCCCTCTGGTATTGAGGGCATCACTCAAGAATTTATCCTAGAGAACCTGTGTTGAAGCAGAAGAGATTATTTAATGCCTTATGTATATAAGCTGAGTGAGAATTTTTTTTCTCTTTAGATTTTAGTAGATAAAATGTTGACTCGAAATAACAGTTCCAGCAAATAGTATTTCACCAGAATTTACTACTCATTAATTGTAAATTTTGCTAGATGTGTTAGTTGTTCTTATTTTCTGAGACTGGACAGTGATGGAATAATGGGAGTGACAGATGGTTGTACGTATTTGAGGCTTTCAGAGGAATGGCTGTGGTGCTGTCTGATATTTAGACAAGACAGGTTCTGTGCCTTATCCCAGCCATGGCAGTCATTGGCTAACAGTAATAACCACTTTGTTTTTTATGTCATTCATTTCTGTTTACATGAAAGTGGTTTTTGTCTTGTTTTTCACTAATTTTCAAATATGTTGATTCTACTGTGAGAGCTACAAAAGCAGTAACTTCAGTGTTTGCACAGGATTATTGTCGTCTATTAACGTAGATAAATTTGCTTTCTCAAATATGTTGATGGTATTGTTCTTTAAATATGTACTTCCAATTTTAATCTTTTTTCTATTCTCAAAATGTTTTCAGCCTTTGAAGGTAGTAGACCCTGATCACCCCCTTGCAGCGCTGGTGCGCAAAGCACAATCGGATAATAATTCGTCTGCGCCACAGTCAACAGATGGGGCAGCTGTGCAGACATCACAGGCAGAATATTCCTCTGATTGTAAGTGCTTTGTGAGGAGGCAGCTGGTGGTGTGTTTTGATGAATTGTGTGTGGATACTGGTGGGAAGAGAATACGTTGGCTTCATGCTTCATCCTGTGTATTTATTCTTTTTCAATCTTCTGAGTCTTTGAAGGTCCATTCTGAGTATCTGTTGAATTTCTGCTTAGGAAAACCAGGAATGGGTTGGAGGGGGTGGGCAGGCAGGAGGCCGGGTCTCCAGTCTGTGAGTAAGTTCAGCACCACACCCTTATTATATTATTTTGTTCCTGCAAATTTTGTAAATTCTGATACTCAAAAAGGTAAAGTCAAGCTTAAGTGAGTTTATGTGCCTCTTAATTCTTTTCAACTTTCAGAATTCTGAAAGTCCTTGATTCCTTAAGTACAGAAGTGCAACTTACCCTTTCATTTATGGGACTGACCATGTAACACTACTGAGATATAAGAAAATTTGTAGTGAAGCCTTCACTGCAGCAGGATTTCATGTTATTATACGTTTCTGAGTAATGAGTAGTGTCACTTCAAGGTGTGACAACGGATCAGTTATCACCATAATAATCTGAGTTGATTTTTATGCATTATAGGCTCAGAACCCCCAAAGGATTACAGGTGTTGTCAGAGTGTAATATCTGGAGAGAAATACGCATGGAAGTAATTTGTATTTAAAACTGTAGCATAATGGAATCTTAATAAAACTGGAGTAAGATTTCTGTGACGAAATTGAAAATTACTGGTTATTTCAAGAAAGACAAAAATCAGAATAAGTATCTCCATAGAATAGAGCTAGTCAGTTTTTTGATTGCTTTCATGTCAGGCTTGAACCTGAATGTATGTGAAAGAAACTGGGAGATTATAGTTCAGTAACAAAACAAGTTCAATTTGCAGCTCCTCTCCCTGCTTTTAAAACAGAACTTTATTCTGTTCTCATTACAGACAACTTATTCTTTGAAGAAAGTAAATAGTGCCACATGGGAATGTTTATGAAACTTTTAAGAGGATAATTCATTGTAATTTAATGCATTGATTAAACTGTGCTTCCAGAAATGTGAACTCTTACTGTCATTAATTTGAAATATTTTACATTAACATTTTCTGTTTATACGTAGCTTTCTGCAGAAAACATTTAGATTTACAAGAAGTATCTACCATATAAATGTATTAAGCTAATTAGAACATTATAAAATACTGTCCTTAAAGAAAGATAGAAAGACATAATAAGCCTTTGCACTCTCAAGAAATACTTAGAATCAGAGAAGCCTTTAGTGTGGAAAACTTGTTCAAATACATTGTTCATTATGTTGCTGAATTCCAAACCTGTCTACTTTTTGATGTTTAAGTAAGTAGTTGTGTGTCTAAATATAGTATTACAGCGGTTTAATATGTATATAGTGATTCTAGTGGTTTAATTTGTTAACGCTAATTTTGAATATATGCACATTTCTTTCTTAATGAAAACACAGTTTTAACTGAGTTAAATTGCCAGAGGTGAATTAGATTAGGAAGTGTGATTTCATACTAGCTCATTTTTAAATATGCCTGCTCTAGTTCACTTCTTTATTCACATCTATGACCTTCAGTACTTTTGTATTCTATCCCTTAATCTACATATTTCTTATTCATTCTCAGTCTGTTAATATGAGCAATCCTTTATTGCTTTGGATTTTTGGGGGATTTTCTTACACAAGGAATGAGATGCCATTTCTTAGTGTGTTGTGTGAATCTCGATTCTCAAATGTGTTTGTACCGATGCAATAATGTGTTTCAATAGGTGGTTTTCTTCTAATTACAATATTGTTCTTAAATGTGTCTTTTTGTAGCAACTGTGGCAGCCATGTATTACAGCTACTACATGCTGCCTGATGGAACCTATTGCCTGGCACCTCCACCTCCGGGAATCGATGTTGCTGCCTACTACAATGCCCTGCCCGCTGGGGTGACTGTGTCCAGCACTACGGGTGTAGCAACGGTTCCTCCCCCTCCTGGTACCACACCCCCACCTCCCCCAGACACAACTGACAGCACCAGGGGGTTGACTTCTACCACAACATCTACAAGGTACCTTGGACAGATTTGAGTGTTGGTTGGGGGAGTCTCGTTCCTGCACTTCAATAGGGAGTGTTTAGGATGGGTTCTGTTATTGAATCAAGCTATATCAACTGCATGGTGAACTCAGAGAACAAACCTCTCTAACCTCTCTGTACTTTTTTTTTTTTTTGTTAAAGGAAGAGTCTGAAAGATTTTAATGTTCTATTTATAAAAGCCATTTACTCTTGATGTTTTCAGCACAATTGCTCCAGTGGTTGCCATTATACCTCCACCTCCAGATATCCAACCTGTCATTGACAAGCTAGCTGAGTATGTTGCTAGGAATGGGGTAAAATTTGAAACCAGTGTTCGTGCCAAGAATGATCTCAGGTAAGAGAAAATGTTATTTAAACTGCTATTTCAAAAGTTAAGGTTTTAATTTTTTATGATATTAAATTACAGGACATGCAGGTTTTGAGAAGAGAAGTACTAGCCTTTGTCTAATTGAAATTTAGGGACCTCCGTAAAGGCAATGGGAAAGCATTATTGCCCAAATTATCAAAACAATCAACCTGTCAAAAATGTCTCTAGTAAGCATGCTCTGAATGTGTGTATTCTCTGAAGTTTAGGCATAAGTAGGAGTGCTTCCAAACATCAAATAACATTCCATTTGCTAGAGAAGATTAGATAATGAGGGGTTGTTAGTGTTAACTATGTTTATGTGCATTTTCACGTATTCGGTTTTCTTTTAAAAGGTTTGAATTCCTGCAACCATGGCACCAGTATAATGCTTATTATGAGTTTAAAAAACAGTTCTTCCTTCAAAAAGAGAGCGGTGACAACGGCCAGGTACATGTGTGTTTGTATATACTTCTATTAAAAATGCAGTAAATGTGAGAAAAGGAGTTATCAGTTGTGTTACCATGAGACATTTTAAAAATGGAACGCTGAATTAGGGAGAAATTGATCAGCGAAGGATGTGAATGCGTTTTTTTGTTGTTTTTTAGTTTTGTATGGCATTTAAGTAGGGATCTGTGAGGTGGTGTGATATTTAATCCTTGCTTTTTACTATAAGCCACTCCACTGTGGTTGTAATACAAAATGACAAACGGAAAATCTTCTGGTTTTCTATATGAGGGAATATATGCTTTGTGGAGTTTTAGAGCTTTGTAGGATTGTGATTAGTGTTCTGCTGTCAGAAAGGTTATCTATGGCTTTTAACACCCATACCTTCCCATATGCCTCGTCGTTCTTTGTACAACGGTAGCTCAGAGGCTGGAGTAGCTTTCTGACGTGCTTTTCTCTGAGGGAGGTTTTGTTAGAGTCCAGTCATGACTGCAACAATACTGGAGCTTCAGAATCTCACAGCAGTTTCCTACTTGCTTTGCTTCTTCTAGTCCGTGTTATTAGAAGGTGGTAGCCAGACATGGCATCCATGTTTTTAACTATTCTCATGTTAGCTAATTAGATTAGATTGTTCTCTTACTGAAAAAAAAATTGCAAATAATATCAGAACTACATTATCTGATGTTAACTTTTCATGGGAAAGAGCTATTTTTTTTTTAGGCCCTATGTCATTTGTCATCTCAAGGCTTAGATTGGGGAGCCTTAAACTGAAGAAGGTAGGCCTGTGGGTAAACTCCTCGGAATTGCTTTGTGGAAAATGAAGAAATTCAGTAATGGTTGCTGTTTTGAACACTTGTGTCTGATGTTTTGTTTTAATAGTGAAAAAATGTTTTGAAAACACTGTTTTTAAAGATAAGCTGTGGTAAATATGATCTTACTCAGCTGTTAAATTACAAGCAAAATTGTCCTGTGCCACAATTCTGACTGTTGTTCTAGGTCTTATTTGCAAACCAGTGGGTTGAATTCATAATACTTACATAATTAATAAAGACTTGTTAACATATATTTGGGGGGAAATTGTACACTAACTGAAGCATAATAATAAAGGATTCATTTTAAATGTTCAAATAAGTACAGCTAAAAAGGAACTGGAACCAATTTAAGTCCCTTGAGGTCAAGCGTAGCAATGCATATTTTTGTACTGCATGGCCTTGTAGATAATGCCATTCTCTTCAATTTTTTAAAATAATTATTTTGATTTTATCTTTATGCTCTAGTAATATATGTATGGGCAACTAATGCAACTGATGCTTTTTTTTTGGCCACTGAAATTAATAAGAAACTGTACTACTGACTTGAGTAAATACAGGGTGAAGTGCTTGATTTCATTGTGCTTTCCCCTTTGAGGACTTTCAGAAATCAGTTCTGTTGGTCAGGGAATGGCTGCAGGGAAGATCTGATCAATGCCTCAATTTCAACACCACGTATGCTTAACAACAGCCAGAGCAACCAAACTCTGAATTGAAAGATGCACATTTCAATGTTAAATTACTTAATGTTATCACACGACTCACCGTGTAAATATTTTGAATGTTCTATGATATCCTTCTTGAAATTTTTATACTGTTCAGAGGTATGGGAGTTCAGAGATTGTCCTGAATAATTCGGTCATGTAGTGGTAGAACCAGTAATTCTTTACTTCCTTGAAAATCTCAGCACATCTGTATTGTATCAAAAAACATTGCTAGGCCCAATGTTCTTCAGCAGAATGTTGGAACAAATCAAACATTAACTTGTGTTGATTCCTATAAAATCTGATTCTGCGAAGAAGTTACATGCAATCGTACATGAGGAAAAACGTGTCACAAGCTTTCACCCTGGGAATTGACTTTAATGGATTTGGTTTGGGACCCTGGAGATCAGGACCTAAATAAATATACAAAAGAAGTACATGCTTTTAGGGTCTAATTTAAAAAATATAATTTTAAAGCAGTTTTTGGCAAAAGCGTATCAGCTGAAGAACATTTTCTTTGCTGTAAAATAACAACATGTTCTTACTGTAGGTCTGTACGTTTTACGGCCTGTGGGTTTACATGAGGCAGAATTACAGTCATGAGTGCTGAGTGATACAAAATTAGCTGTTGTGTGATTAGCTGATGATGTGGTTTTTCAAATGGCTGACAAAATTGCAGCTCCACAGACATTATATTAATGATTTCATAACTATCCTGTTAGTAATTCTGCTCATTTCTTTTGAAAAGGGAGTATCTTCCTCTGAAGATGTTCCAGCAGACACTGGCAATGATACACCGAGTGAGACTCAATTTGCAGATGAACATGCACCTGAAGATGCATCTGAGCCGAGTGCTAGGGGAGTTCCAGGAACTAAAAAGGATGTTCCTCCTCCTAAAGCTGTCAGTGATGGTAAACTGGTGAAAGGTATGGTAACATGATTTATTGGGCATGAAAATATTTGGGGAAAGTAGGGAAAAGAATTTCATCATGCGAAAAATATATTTTCACTGAAGGCATCAAAAAAGATCTGAAATAAGTAATTTGATTGCTTTCATATTTCTTTCTTATCAGACTATCAGGTATTTGTGGTCTGACACAATAAATTGTTTTACTTCAGTTTTGTGCGAAGTTGAAGGCTTTCATCAGTGACGCCAGTAAAATCTTATTTTTGTCATTTTCAACTTGACAGTTACAAGCTTTGTGCAAGAGAGAAGTCATTCATTCTGAATAAAAGCAGTGGCCTTATTTGAAAGGATACACATGGAGGAAGTACTCTAGGCTTGTTGCTCATTCTTGCCGTGTTGGACATTAGTCGTGCTGGAAGAAAAGACGCCTTTCATGTCTAAGTGGAATGTTTTTACTCTTGCAGTCATAGCAGCAGAGGGACAGAATGGGAAGATCTCTCTGGAAGCCACTCAGACAAAGCCAGCTAGCACACTGTTAGTGTCCTGAGTTGGAGAAATGATTGTTTATATCTGGGAACTGATTTATTGGCCTATCAGGAAAAGATACATTAAAAATTCTTATTTTCAGTAAAAACTAAAAATGTGCATCTTTTAACTAGAACTGAAAGCCACTGAAAAAAAAAACAAAACAGAAAAAGCATTCTTTAACTGGACTTCCACGGATGGCAGCCTCCTTCCTGCCACCTTAGTGGCTTACTTAATTACTGATAAGTTTATCTACTCCCTGTTGTCCCTTGGAATTCTCTCTTCCTGCTTCTCACTGTGATCCCATTTCCTCCACAACCACCAAACACCGGGCTCTTTGCTGTGGTTGTCTGACTGTCCAGACTCTGCAGTTTCTTCTCTGGGCAGCCCAGGTAGCTTCCCTGGGGAAGGAACAATCTTCCCTGCCTTCAAAGATGCCCTATTGAGAGACGCAGTGTACACCAAGAAATGATACTGTTTCTGTTGTCCTGCTATTAATAAGTGGCAAACTGGAGCCCGTACTTTAATAGCGGTAATTTGCTCAAATTTACATGATGGAATATAACCAGTGAGTCGTTTCATGACAATCTGATTCCTCTAAACTTATTTTCATTTCCTTTAATATGGTACAAATCCCACTTTATTGTAATGTAAATACAGTGCTTGCCTCCAGGACAGACATAACATGCATACTAGATTTTTCTTCTGCCTCTGAGGAAGTAAAATCCCATTTTAAGGATTTGTTCTGTCCCATGAAGAAGTTGGAAAATCACTGTTACCTCTTTTCTTAGAATTCTGGAGTTCTTTGTTTCTGAGCATATTTCCTTACCCCAGGATTACCAGAATCAAATCTTACATTTTATAACCCTTGGTATGTAATTTAATTACTGTATTTACATTTCCCTAATTGCAATCTCATAGGATATATATGCAAAAGGCATCCTGAGAAAGATAAGATTTGCAGCAGACCATATGGTACTAGGTACTGAGAAATTCCATTCTTTATTCTTAGAAGTGTCATTTTGGATAAATGGGTTGGAGGTTAATGCTGTTTGTTTAGGGGTTTTTTTTTAGATCTTTACACAGCAAATGAAGTTTCCAACATTTGTTTACAAACGCAGAAAGAGAGAAAAAAAGGATTATGTTGTCCTTTTCACCAAAATAATTAGCGTGATAGGACGATGCAAGTTCTTTTTTTGTGGTGTAGTCTGCAGGAGTAATGGGAAAAGTCAGGAAATTGTAGCAGCCTTCTACTGAAGTCTAATGATGTGTGAAATCTTACCCATTCATTCACAGCATCCTTTGCTCCAATAAGCTTTGCAATCAAGGCCAAAGAAAATGACCTTCTTCCTTTGGAGAAAAACCGTGTTAAATTAGATGATGACAGTGATGAGGAGGAAGAGGAGGGAAAGGAAGGCCAAGAGAATGCTAATAGTGCATCGAACCATACTCCAGCAATTACCACTCCTTGTACTGCTCCTGAAGAGAAAAAGCCTCAACTTACACAGGAGGAGTTGGAAGCTAAACAAGGTATTCCGTGTGGCGCTAAAAACGAAATGAAGGATTGAGTCCTTCACGCAAACTGCAAAACTGCCCTGTGTGACATTTTAGGTGTTCTGAATCTTTTGTGTGTCATGTTAATCAGAATTCAATGTGGGAATCAGAATTCTTTTCCCACAGTTTCCTCCTTATTTTTAAGAATAAAATCTTCATTGGTTCCTGAGACAAAATCAAACTTATAACACACTGGGGTGGTTGAGTGCTTTGTCCTAATGCCTGATCTTCCTGAATTTTACATTGGTTTTCCATTACAACCTTCTAGTAAAGCACTGACTTTGTAATTTCCAGATTGTATTAACAAAGCCCAGCAAAGACATACCTGTTTCTCATTTTCTTCAGAGAACAGTGAATTGCTTCAAGCTATTTTTCATTTCTATAGCACTCCCATATAGACTAGTATCGCCTTGTTGATGTTTGTTGCTCTTATAATGCAATGCCATTAAATCTTTGTATGGGATTTTCCTGTTCTGCGTTAACGTGCGTGAGGGCAGAAGGGCACGCTCTGTGAATTTGAATGGAATGATGTTTTAAAAGAATCCAGTTTCACCCATTCATCCCCAAGGCTGTTTCACAGCAGAGTGTGCTTATTAAAGTGGATATTCTGTCAGTATTTACCAGCTTAAAAACTCAATATTTCTCACAACTATGAGTATGCCACAGGAATTTTTCATTTTCAAAATGGTGGTTTTTTGCTTCTAAGTAGCAGTTCCTTTGTAAACCGCAGTAGCACAAAGTATGCTATGGCATTACGTATCTAAAGCAAATATGAAATATTTTGCATGATAATAAAAATGAAGTGTGAAACACACTTAGAAGAAGCTGTGTGTTGAAAAACCTCTGCAACTCAACAAAAAAATCCAGTTGTTTTGTACATATACAGAACACAAAAATGGAAGTGTAAGATGAAAAACATTACACAAAGTAGCTGTTAGGTGCATAGTTAAATCAATTGGCTTATTCTCTTCATGTAATCACATGCAACATGAATCACACACAACAAAATCTGTTGGTTGTAGCAATAATGAAACAGTTTCTGAAAATTTCTGGAGCAGCTGTTTCTATAAACATATTAACATATATTTAAATAGGGCTGGAAACTGAAGATCAGATCAGTGGAAAGAGCAAACTGGAGAGTTTGTGTCACTTTAAGACTTACAAGAAAAAGCTTCTGAATTCTCAGAGCTACTTTCTTTAGGTAGCTTTTATAAATAGAAAAGGACAGGTATCCTGAATAATCAGGATTGGATTTTCTTGTCATTTTAAGTTAGAAGGTTTTACTTCACCTGTGCTGCTTCACATCCAGCAAATGATATATCTATGAATTAAGATGCTTGGAATTTCTTAATTTCAAGCTGATATGTCCTTATCATGTCATTGAATGGCTGTATTGGAAAGGCTTGAGAATGGCTGGGGGGGCTGTTTGCTTGTTTGTGATGGTGGGGTGTGTTTGTTTTAAGGAAGCCCGAATTCACCGAGCATAACTCACTCTAAACTTAATGCTTAATTGTCTTTCTTAGCAAAGCAGAAACTAGAGGATAGATTAGCAGCTGCAGCAAGGGAGAAGCTTGCACAGGCCTCCAAAGAATCAAAGGAGAAGCAGCTGCAAGCAGAGCGCAAAAGGAAAGCGGCCTTGTTCTTGCAGACCCTGAAAAACCCTCTGGCAGAGGCAGAAACTGAGAAAATTGAAGAGAATTCCTTCAGTAGTGAGGTAAGCAAGAAATAAATTTCTCTTTCCCATAAAGCTGGCAGAAAACTTAGCTCTAGAATGTGGATCTGACAGTGTGTTATGAACTTGACTGAAGAGATAGAAGCTTTTCTAAATGAGGAGAAATTTGAATTTTAAAGACTGTTAGTCTTTTTCCATTATCTTACATATGTCTCTCATCTGTCATTAAAGAACTGGTAGAGAAGTAGGCTGCACAGTTCCTAGGTCAGTTAGCCAGGCACAGAAAGGAAAAGGAGCTTCCATGTTTGAACTCGGTACTAGTGATCCAAGTGTTGGAACGCTCACCTTGCAAGAGTATTGGGATGACTTACTTACGTTGTGATACTTACTTATTTGATGTGTATATTGATGGTTTTGCTATGCATTACAAATACAAATATTGTTGAGAAGTAGAATCTCAGTTTCCTGGGTTTGGAATTATACTGCTTCCAGAAAAGCCAGTAAAATCACTCTTGGTTCCACTACTTAAGCAAATCGTCATCTCTGGATACCGATGGAAAATTTTAGATGTTGATTGTGACGGGCTGGCTACAAGAAAGAATGACATGGCTTTCCATTGTTTCCTTTCCCTCAGAAAGAATTCTAGTACCTAGCAAGTAGCTCATTGCCCAGTTCTCGATTTTTCTGAACAAATCATGGATTACCCCTCGAAACATTTTCAAGAGAACAGTTGAAAGAGGCATACCTGCAGTTTAGGCGATACATATCATCAGAGAGTAGCAGATATATGAATTAAGTGTGGTCACATCCCAAAAAAGATCCTGTTTGGGTTTCTCATTGCTACTGCTAACAAATTTTCCCTGACACAAGCGTTCAGTACTTCTTTTCAGTTATATATTGAAGAGTGAATGCAAAGAGACAATGACAATGCAAAACTCCCCACGTTTGCAGTTCTGCTCTTTTTCTCAAGGGAATTTGTCGAGGACACAGATATTCCCAAGCTAAGGTTCTTTTGATATTTTTCTTTAAGAGAATGCCTGAAATAACCAGTGACAGCTGACTCTTTTTCAGAAGAGCGGATGAATGTTCTCACTCAGATCTGAACTTACTAAAGTTCTAAGCTGAACTTGCTAGTGAACTTCTCAACAAAAAACCACACCCTATCCCACTTCTCAGTAAACTGATTTTCTAGAAACTTCTTTTTCTTCTTCCTCAGAAGTACAGTTTCAGAGAAGGCATCTATTTTTTCCTACACAGAGAATTCCAGTGTATTTGAGAATTTTAAAGTAACCAGTTTCACTGTTTCTTAGCAGTAGAAATGGTTTGGAGGTGCTTTCATTATTAAAGGGTTTATTTAGAATTTCAAATGTATATTTAAATGTTTTCTGATATGACCTTCCTTTTTAAAAATAAAATTGGCTATTGTATTGGGAGTGCTTGTACTGTTTTAATGAACAGTCAAAAATGCCATAATGTCTTTGGACGTAATATTCCTGCTAAGTGTGGTTTGCTTAGTGACACACTTATATAGATATACGCATATAGACTTTTGCAGATAAAAGCTTATTTTGAAACATGAATGTTTTTCAAGCTGTTGTTCTGTTTGCCATATTCGAAAAAGCATCCATTTCCATTCATTCCAAATAATCTGCCTTTTTCTCTTCTTGCCTGCTTGGGCTATTTGTAACAGCCCATTTGAATCAAGAAATTGTATTGGAGAAAGATGAGTGAAATCATATTGCAGATTTGTTAACCTCTGTTTTATATACCCTGAGAACCCAGTGTGCTGCATTATGATGTCTAAATCAGCTTGTTAATAAATATGTAGCACTGGTTTGTTTTTTTTAAGCTTTTTCAGACACGTTTCAGAAACAAAAAGATGCATTTAAAAACACTTATTGCAAAAGTAACAGGAGATAGTTACAGTGGCTGTAATAAAAAGTTATGTTAAAAATTTGAGAGAGAAAGATGTATTTGTTTTGTGGTTTGGTCAGTGGGACTAATTGGGGTAATTAAATCAGAAAACTAATTAATCAGAAAACAAAGAAAAAAATTAAATATTTGTGTCCACCAAAAATGTCACTAAATGTATTTTCATGTCTTGTTTTGGGGGTAGGAGCATCCAGTGAGGAGTCCAGGGAACAAAGACTGATATGCACTGGTCAGAGTTAATGTAGTGGCATGATTTTTGTAGCTTAAAATGTGTCTCAAAAATGGAGTAATGACTGAGTTGTATAATAAAGCATGAAGGGGAGTTGAGAATATCTATGGGAGATGCATAATTTCCATTACATTGTCCCAGCCTAATAAGTGTATAAAAACTAGCTATTAATGTGTACATACAGCATATATTTGTGCTGAAAACCCGTTTATCACAATGTGCAGAAATACATTAAATGCACAAGGCTTTTATGACCTCTGTCAGATTTTCCTGATACCTTTTATTTCTTGAAAGGATCACTGGTCCTGAGTGTACATTACATCTTTGAATGAAATCGATTCTGCTAACTGCAGGTAAAGGACAGTCAATACCACAGAGCAGAGCACTTCTAAGCTGTTTTGGCTTCAGCTGAATCTTAAAAATAGCCAGTTCTGTGTTTCCCATAGCTGAATTACTTTTATATGGCTTCCTGTTTTTCTTTAAAGTGAAATCAAGCAAGAGAAACAAAAGTCTGAAGAATCTTGAGCAGTGAAGCAGCACAGCTTTTCACAAATGGCTCCTTCCATTCTTGCATGCATTAGAACAGTACAGTTATGCATAATATTTCCTCAAACCAGTACTTGGAAAGCATGGAGCTTATCTCAGTTTCCAAAACTGATTAGCTTCCAGCGATGCTGTGGCCAGTGAAGTCTGTACCCTTGTTCAGGATGTGGATAAACTGGGTAATGTTTCCCTTCTTGTGTTTACATGTATAGTTCATGTAGACTTCTGGTACACATAGACTTTATATAGACTCTTTGGCACATCTGTGAGTGTCACTGAGGCGAAGTCGCCCTCATTCTGCAATGAATGTAGGTTCCTTGTCCTGTAACAGAAGACAGCTTGTAGTTTTAACAGCTGCGGTTCTTCCATGCTGAGCTGGAATATGCCAGGTTGTATGGAGTGCCTCATTGAACTGCCTTTTTTTTACTTTAAAACAAATAAAGTAAGGTGTTTCGTGATCTGAAATGCAAATCTCATTCCAAAATTACTTAAATTAATTCAAATTTTTAAAAATAAGGTTATATATCCTTGGTAGTGGGGCTTGGCATGGATTATTCTGCAAATGTCATATTTTACTCTGTGTCAGAAATGTTTTAGTGGTGATAGTGCTTTGATACGCATGTAAAAGCCAGTTGGTTATACCCAAACTGTTACTTGTATAAACCTTAGTATGTGATTTAAACGAGAAGAGAAATCCACAGTCATTATGTTGCAAAGCCAGACAAGCACATGATTTGAAAGTGATGCTATTTTAATGGCTTGTCCCAAATGTCATCTGCTGTTATGCCTCTGAATATAAAGATTCTGTGGCACAAAGCAGAGCTTTCCTTCTTTTGGCTCTTTCATCATCCCAGGTTTTGAAGCCCTGTTTTATCATTTGTTTCTTTAGATGGCTTGTTCTTACCTTTGTCCTGTATGTAACAATTATTTTTTCCTTGTGGAAAGTAGTCTGTTTACGAGTGAAATGGAAGTGTGCCATGTTTTAAAAATGAGGTGGTCTTCTAGTTTTGTCAAGCATAACAGGGTTATCAACAGCTGTTGATAGTGTGTATCTTGCACACTGCTGTAGTTTATCCTACTTTTTTAGCAATGGACTGTAGATATTCCTGCATGCCTCTTTGGAATAATAATGTATAACATCATTTTATGTTTGCGCATTTTCTTTGTTAATTTTTGAGCAAAATGTAATTGTCTAATCAAAACCATCCCGTATTTAAAGAAAAAATTCTTTAGAATATTTTGGAGCCATTCACATCTTTCTTTACCTTTTTTTCAGACTATAGATAACTACATCTTCTGGCTAGCATGTGGGGGGGGGGTGCGTTTGCTTGTAAATTTATCTGTCCTTTTGAAAAAGCAAGATAAAGGAAAACCATAAATGTCATATACTAATGTGGCATTTGGGGGGTGGATAACTTGCTGGCATTTGGAACTTTTTTTTTATTGCAATAACCCTACTAACAAAAACTACATGAGAGTTGTAATTCCTTATAGCATAAATACTTTAGTCATTTTTTAACGGGGGGAAAAAAGTTAAATATCAGGAACTGCCATTTTAATTTAGATAGGTGAGGAGGTAAGAATGTTTATGTGATGATTTCTAGTCTTCAAAGTGCTCAAAACAAAAAGGCATATAGATCCACACAGCAAACAGATTCACAGCCACTAATTTCTTTGCAGTTGGCCTTGTCAAAATTTTGTCTGTTTTTGAAGACTGTACCATGGTCGATGTTCTGTTAATAGCTATTTTTTAGTGCAGCAGAGTAACCTGGATGAAACTGTTGAGTCATTGAGTTCCTATAGAACAAATTCTGTAGGAACTTATTCCACAGGAAACACTTTTATCTCTTCGAATTAATATTTTGGGCCAGTTTATTAATACTAGGACTGACAAACTTCTAAATAGAAGTAACTGCTTGCTTTGTTCCACAGAGCAATGAACACAAAAATAATACACTTCCATTGCAGGTAGACAGTTGCTTATTAATTCTCAGTCAGGGAATACGTAACTATAAGATTTGGGGAACCTGTAGTGAGAAAGATACAGTGGTAGAAAAGAATCTGGAGTATTTTTGGATTTTAGTGAAGTAAAAGAATTGTTGATTAACTCTTTACAGTTCTGACATTCTTCACTCTTTGCAGTTTTGATCTAACACAGGATTCCAATTGCTGTAAAAGAAATACTAGCTGTTTGTAATATTATTGATAATGTCCTTTGCCAGTTGATTTTGTTTGAGCCAGACACAGTGCTAGTGTTTTGTTCTGTTGCAATAAGAACATTTTGGTTCATTTCTAATTTTGGCTTTGTGTATTGATTAAGTAGTGTAACCCCAGAAATAACTAATGTGTTTTCTGGGCTTATGAATATTGCAAATATGCAAATGACTTATATGAACTGAAGTACTCATTTCTGTTCTCATATAGCTATAAATTCTCCCTATTTACAGAGCTCTTTCCTAATCCATTCCTGCTAAACAGGAGTTGTTGAATCATGTTTTGGCCTTACTTTCGTCAGATTTGCTTCAGTCATGCAAATAAAATGCTGAAGAACAACTCTGCCAGTGAATTTGTCTGACACTAGCATTTAGTAAAGGCCAAAAAAATGTGCTGTTACCCAAAACAGACAAAGAAGTGATATTCAGTGAATGCTATCTGAATGTTTGCAGTTTAACTTCTTAGAAGAGCTCTCAGACAATGTAAATCCCTCATCCCTTGAGATGCATAACAAAATTCATCAGGTAACAAGTTTGTTTCCATGCTTTCCAAAACTGTTCTACTGGCCTGCATGTCAGCAGAGCCTGATCAGTTGAAGCAGAGTGCTTTGTAATCTCCCAGTTATGTGCTTACTGCTATTTTTAAAAATTATTCTTTTCTGCATTCATGCCTCCAATTTCAGTTCCCATTACCTTATTTTCCAAGACAGTTTATTTCTTTCCAAGTATTTATACACCGAGAGATTTTGTTTGTGGCCTAGCAATTTGCTGACTACTTTCAGTGAGCTCTTGTGTTCTGCTCTGGTGGTGAGTCAAGTCATTTTGCTGGTGCTGTTTTTCTTGAAGGCAGCTAGAGTTGCCACTGAGGGAAGTGGCCCATTTGTTCAGGCAATTGTCATAAGGACATGACATCTGTCACCAGAGCACCTGGGCACAGTGGTGGATGGGTGGGTGACTTCTCCCTGTGTGTTACCTGTTGTATATCACTGAAGAACCTGCGTATTTCACCCGGGGGTAGCTAAAGTTACTTCAGTATGGCTCTGCAGATGTGATTCATCAGTAGCCTGAAGCAGTAGTGTTTGAATCCACCAGCCTGCCTGCCTGCATCTGTGCTTCCCGGAGATCTGGACAGCGCTCTCACTCCTTAGTATCAGCTTCCTGAAAGTCAAGGAAAGCCCAGTGTCAGCAGTGGATGCTTTTGGTGGAAACATAGTTGGGCTTAGCATTGTGTGGTTTTTCATTCAGGTGGCTGAGAGAATCTCTACATGTGAGCTAAAAGTAAATGTGTCATTCATTTATTAACTTCCTTCTCGGCAGTCATAGGAGAGCTTGTATTTTATGTGGCCGAATGAACCTGAGCACTGAAAACCATTGGGTTTTTCTCCCTTCTCTTGTTTTCCTCTTAACACTACTTTTTGCCAACAGCTTTTTCGTTTCAAGGTATTAGAGGTGACTACTTCAAGGCAGACTGGGCTATTTCACATTCGGTAGTGTTCAAAGCAAAGGCTCAGGTACTGTATAAAGAGATGAATAATGTCAAAGGAGCGAAAGTCAACTCTGGTGGCCTCTTAGGGTGTCTGTGAGGTGTCTGCAGTTACACGTGGAGTTTGTGAAATTGGAAATAGGCCGCTGGTAAACCAGTCACTCAAATGATCATGCTGTAAAATGTTTATAATCTTTGAAGCAAGCTACTTTAGTACTGCTTTGTTGCTGTTTTTGTAAATATTGTGGTAGCAGTTATCAGTTAAAGCATGAAAAAGTGTCACGTCTCTCTAACTTGAAGCAGAGCTGCCTTTTTGATTATTCAAATGTGGTCAGTTACTGTCTTTATGTATTCATGGTAGGAGAAGGGTAAAAAGAAAGGAAAAGATCACCTGTTTCTAATTTGGTTATTTCAGATTTTAATGTATTACTTTTTATTCCAGTCATGGTCAGTATCGTTGTATCAAACAGTGAAAGTGTCAGAGCAGGTGGAGCAGAAATTATGACAGGGAAACTGATTTCTCCAGTTGCCTTGAAATGGCAGCTGGGGGAATGACAGACTTTTAAATGAAGAGCATATCTGTAGTGCCTGACTTGAATTGTTCTAAACAAGGCATTAAGCAGAATTCTCTGGGGTTCAAGCTGGTAATTTGAAAATGTTGTGATATGATTTTGCTTAACCTCCTGCAGCTGGAATTATTCACTGAACATTAACTGTGCATGGACCTGTTCTGTCTTTGAGATTAATAAATTTTGTGATCTTCCCAATCCTTTACATGTAAAACATTTATTTTTCAAAGTTCAGACATCATTTCTATCGGCACTGGTTCATTTTGCTGTTTTTCTTAAAGTTGTCGTCCAAACAGCACAGTTCATGGAGGAAAGCCACACTAAAACTTAGCTTTGAGTGTCATTAGTTCCTGATTGTATTTCCAGGTTTGTCCTGTTTTAAGTAAAACATGTAAATAGACTAAAAGATACCTGATAGTACCCATTTTTTTAGAACACATTTCTTATGAAAACTAAAGATGAAAACTTCAGAACTATGTCCTGGTTAAGCTGACAGTCTTAGCATGCATATACCAACTTGCATACGTATCTTTGGGGAACTGTACAGGCCTCCATTAAATTCTGCTGGATGCATGTGTTTGAAAATGTCAGCTTTACTTCTGCACACTTTACATAATCCCAGTGCAGCACGACTAACTTGGGAAACTGAACGCTGTTCTTTGTTTATCTTTGATTTCAGAGTGTCAGTAGTATACCATGTCCTGTGACTGCAGTCAGAACTTTACCTACCTTAGAAGTTAAACAAGCAGAAGGGCCTTCAAGCAGAAGCAGAGATCCTCCTAGAGATGAAGAAAAGGAAAAGAAAAGGAAAAAACACAAGAAAAGATCACGGTCAAGATCTCGATCACCATTCAAGTATCATTCGTCATCTAAGTCCAGGTCTAGATCACATTCAAAAGCAAAACACTCGCTTCCCACTGCCTATAGGACTGTCAGGCATTCAAGGTGGGTTTGGAAACCAAGCATATTCTTTAGAGTTCTGTGTGGGTTAACACTTAAAACATCTTTGCACTTCTGCCATTACATAGGTGATTTTATACCCATTGCAAAGGTGACAGTCACCTTGAAGGCAGTATGTGGCACGTGCGCATCAAATGTGGCAGGTCTTTTGGAAATCATTTTAGTGAAATAATGAATCATTAATTTCTAATTACATAGCGCAAAACTTTTACCATTGAATTTTTCATGATACTCTGTGAAATACCGGGTGGTACTATGTAGGAATGTGATGATAGCAGGAAGAGAACTTGATGATAAATCTGTGGCTATTACTGGAGCAAAGTAACTTAGACGGTATGCAGATAAGAAATGGAGAACTAGGTGGTTGAGCAGCAAAGCTCAGAAGAAAACAAAGCGATTGGGTGGCAAGTGAAAAAATATGATGGATGAATTGCAGGAGAGATATGACAGGAATCCAAGAAGGGTGAAAACAGGTGAAAGAGAGACCACAGAAGAATGTAGCCCAGTGCTGCTAACTCTGTACTTAATCATGAATGAAATTAAACACACTATGCTAATTATCCAGCTGTAAGATGTTGTATATTGTGGTTTATTGATACTGTTAATTCCGTCAAAGGTATTTGGGTCTAGGCACCTTCAGAGTTTACTGTCTGTAAAATTTGTCATATCTGAATGCCCTGCCACAGTGCAGTTACTGTGGTCAGTAGGAAGGGTTTTGAGGGTACATTCTGTGGATCAGGCTACAGCTACTTAAGTTCCTTGTAGTTCAAGCAAATCGTGCGTATAAATACTGCCATAGCTGTATAAGTATGCAATACATGTGAAACCATACACTGCTTCCTCTTTGTCTCTGCCTATGGCGCGTGCCTGAAAAAAGCTTCTAGCCCATGGTGACATTGTGCCAAAACTTCTTTTAGTTTGCTTGTGCTTTTTTAGTTTAATGAAGTGTCTTAACTGCACTAATAGGAGTGTTAATATGTTACAACTTACTGGTTTATACTTGATTTTTGAGTTTAAGAACAATACTTTGCCGCAGAAATCTCTGCTATTCAGAGATGCCAGGCATTAAATGAGCGTAACTTGGACTGAAACGATCAGTCTGACATGCTGCTTATTTGATGACCTTTGACAATAAGTTGTCATGACACGCTATGTTGTAAGGCACATTCCAAAATACTGTGTGCCATTCCTTTTCTGTGCTTACCAGCATTTAAAGGGAATGATGTTGAATGAGGCTTTCCTTGCTTAAGAATTGAATGCAGGTGCTCTCAGAGTTAAGCATATCTTGGGGAAAAGCCTCCTCAAGTGAATCACTCAACATTTCAACTCCCTGTCAAGACATATCTTCACTTGAACCAGCCATATCACTTCATCCAAGCTATGCTGCGTGTATTTATCCACACTTTTACTGATACATGGTAAAACCAAGGAGAAACATCAGAGTAATGCTAAAAAAGAAATTAAGCATCTTCTGTGGTACTTAAGGACAAAGAATCATTTGAGAAGGCCCTTAGCAGTACTTGAGTATGCCGCTCAATAGCGTAGAGATAATCCTGCATGTTGCGTGAGTTTGCAGCAGGCAGTAACAAGATTATTGGGAGTTTGCAAGTTCGGTTTGGTGTATACTGAGATACGTCTTCAGTGACTTCAGGGAGAGCAGTTATCTGGTCCTTTATAGAGGCTTGAATACTTGCACCAACTGACAGGTCTGCATTTGGTTCTGCCGATGAAAAGACAACAGTCTATACTGAGGCTTGCCAGGTACAAGGTGGAGAGTCTCATTGTGTTTTGATGGGGGTTTTTTTGGTTGGTTTTTTTTTTGGTGGCCGCAGTTCAGCTGATGAAAAAATCACACGAAAGTCATCAAGAATAGGTAATCTACAGGAGCTAATCTGTGTTTGCTGTGTTGAATTTGCCTCCTGGCCAAATGAAATTACAAGCAGGTAACAGCATGAAAATCGTGGATCATCACAACACCTGATTAAATCTGGTTAGATATTTCCTTGATGAGCTGTTTAATTCTAAAACCTCGGAAGTCCAACAAGCTTAATACTGGCTGGCTAAATTTTAAAATTATGCAGAAAAACAGCACCAGATTTTGCACTGAAAACCTTTTGCGTGTTTTAACTTAACAAAATTCAGAGCCGAACAGGAAAGGCCTTGTACATGAAATGATGATGATTGAAGGTGTGCTTTACTGAAGGTGTTTGCTATGCCTTACTGTATTTCCGAAGTTAGAGCTCTTGCTCCTGAAAGAGAAGTTGTAGAATAATCAAGAGCAGGAGGCTGATTCATAGCCCTGTCAGATTCTGATTTGTTTTGATTCTCAAATGTTTAGGCAAAAATAGTGCCTTGTCTTAGTAATTGCCAAAAAAAGGCGGGTGTTGTTGCCTAGCTAGAAGACATTACTGGGTTTTGTCTTTCTTTTTTTGTATTTGTTTTTATTTTTAGTGTTCTTTCAGATAAAATTATTTCAGTGCACTGTGTTGCTTCATTCAAAGGTTGGCATGTTTCACATCTTTTAGCTCATCAGTTTTCCCTAGAACAGGATTCTTCAGCTTCACCTAGAACTGTGGTTTTTTCTTAGCTTCCCAAAGCACTGGATATTACAGCTTCCAGCTGAATGAAGTTATGTAAAGAGCCATACCCTCCTGGAATAAAGTGTAAACTGTTTTTGGATGTTAATGTGTTCATCTTGTATTAAGTGGATGGCACTTAGAGACAGTCATTACTGTGTGGACGGTGATGCTAAATTAATTCGTAACAGCCCTATTTTGAGTATCTGTGCACTATTTGAATTTCTCAGTCTAATGGTATATTGTTGCCTTATCTTAATCTGTTCAAAATGTAAGATTAAAAATCACCTTTATCATATAATTTATTGTGACAAGTTATTGGGGAATAAAATGTGGGACGTGTAGGTAAACATCGAAGTTTGCAGTAACATTCTTTGCTCTTTATTCAAGGAACGTTCAGGATACTTTGCAAGCTCTTCCTTTTTCGCTTGTCGTCTTATTCTTTTTTTCCAAAATGCATTTTATGCTTAGAAGTCCTGCAAGTGAACTTTGCAGTATATTTCTCTGTATACCACTTTACATCACTTGCTTATCATTTATTTTTGCATTGTTACAGGTTTAGAGGCCCTGCTGCATTTAAGAATAGTCTTTGGTGACAAGATAAATTTTGATACTGTTGCATTTTTTATATTTTCTTACACGTCTTCAGCAGTAATAAAGTTGAAAAATTCTGTTCCAATAACATGAAGTTGATTCAAAGCATGTTTTGCATATTCATTTCTCTGGTTAACAACCAAACCTATTTTACAGAAACAAGTTTAAAAAATCATAGCTATATAGAGAGCCCAGATAATATTGGATTAATTGTGGCATGTGGTCTGCTAACAGCAGTTCTCTGTATAAATGCATGTTATTTTCTGAAACAAAATTAGTCCTATAAAGCTCCTGGTATCATACAATTTTAATTCTAGACCAACACGATGGATTAAACAAGTCATGTACACAGTAAACCGTGTCCCAAAGTTCTGTAAGGTACTGCAGAACAGACCTGTCAGTCCCAAAGAGATAATTAGTTATTTCAAATAAGTACTTGATATCAAAGATGGGGCGCATTTATTAAATCTGGCTTGGAAAACAAAGTTTTTGATATCTTAGAGTCACATGTAGTGAATGCCGAATCACTGTTTTTATTTCCCATTGACTTCAAAGCACCATTAAAGGATTGAGTCTGAGCTGTTTCTGGCAGTGGTGCCGGGTGTCATACCTGGGGTGGGCAGTGGGCTCTTCCAGCTCACATGTGTAACTGTAAACAACAGTGATGTTCACCTCAATCTCTGTTTCCTACCCACAGATGAATCTACTGGTTTGTGAGTCTGAGAGGAGAGGAAGGGAAGCAGAGGCACTTGTTACATACCAAATGATTTAGCGATTTGATTGGGTGAACTTCGGGTGTTCGTTTTGAACTGGCGATGGAAAGTCTGAGCTTCTTTTCAGTATTGCTGTTTTCCTTTATACTGCTTAGTACTAGAGTAGTACTAAGGCACATGATATATCCAGTTAATGAGTTTTTAGCAGTAATTAGTGGTATATTTTATTAACAGGTTACTTTGCAATAAGTTTGGATAGGGTGCACCTGTGTGGGAGTTTGTGTGAGACTTTTTGCCTCAGTATTAGGAATTTAGTAGACTTGGAAGTAGCTGTTCTTTGTTAAGAAAGATTGTTTGGGGGTGTTTTTTTTTTTCTCCTCCAAAAGTGATTTTCTTATTGCTGTGGCAGTGTCTAGTCAGGTAATTTTAATTCTGGTTTTGTCGTGAGACATGCCAAGCTTCATAACCCTTTGAACTTTTGGGACTCTTCTAAGCATAAGTCATGAAGGAATAAAGTGCCTTCTGGAATTGCAGTCTAATGAAAGTAATAATTTATATATTGCAGTAAAACTGATTAGCTGTTATTTAATTGTTTGAAGCAAATGGCCGAAGTTCTTAGTATTTGGTGATTGGAAGAATGCTGTAGAACCACAAATGTCAGTTCATAAAAATGAAGCTAATGTCTTTCTGATTGTTTGGACTTTTTTTAGGCTGGTCCATACGGGCATGTTTCACTAAGGTTCAGCTTTTGGTTAAGGGACTAAGCCTTTTCAGGATTCTAGTTAATACCAAAACTAGGACATTTTAGTCTGAATGTGAAGTGTGTGCCTCCATATCACAGACTCACAGCATCCACAGCGACGCTGAGCATGGAGCCGAGTCTGAGCAGCTCATCAGTGGCAGCGGCAACAGAGTGGAAAAATTATCAGGCAACTTGGGCAATGAAAAGATTTGACTGCTGGAGCTCTTTTGAGGGAAATCCTGGTAAAATGTCAAGGTGTCTGACTGAACCCAAGTTTTATAATCTGTTGGTTTTTTCCTTTTTTTAAAATCCTTCTGAATGGCCTGGTAAAGATCAGATTTTTAAGTGTCAAAGTGGTTAATTTGCAACAGTTATCTGCCATTGTGATAATTTCTTTTCAGTTGTGCTTTTTAGTTGTAGGTGTAACAGAAATGGCTCAGGATTTTGTGTGTGTGTGTATATTATCTATATTGTGTGAATCTGAAGATCTCTGATCTTAACTGGGCATGCTTTCTATTTTCCCCTCTTGATCTCCTTCTCACTTTTCTAGGAAAAATATTTTAAGTCAAAGTGCTAGTGCCAAACAACACTGATAAGGGGTTGTTGGTCACTTACACTGGTGAAAATACTGGCTGTGCTAGGATAATTCTGCAGCATCCGGGACATTTCCTGGACTTGTCAGTGTTAGATAGGCACTGCAAAGAAGAACGTGTATTTATCTCTGTGAGGCAGCAGTTCTAAAAACACACCACTAATTTGGGAAGACAAGGTCAGGCCTGCCAATCCCAGGCTTCAAGCCAAATTGGATTTCTGCATACCAATGTTAGTAAACTATGTTGCCACAAAAGGTGGCTGGACTAAAAGAAAACTTTTCCATCAACTAATACAGAAGTTGTACAGTAACAGACAAGACCAAAAGATAATTCCTTTTTTTAGTGCCCTGTTGGGAGTGAAAAGCAGTGGATAACTTCATCTCAAATGTCTTGGATAGGCAAGAAATTTTTACATAGCTGACAAGTCTTGGAGCCTAGATGCACCATGTCAGTATAAAATAGGTGTTTGAAAGATGGTGTACTTGCATTTGGTGAAGCACAATTCCACTGAAGTAAAAGTTTTGAAATAAGTAACAAAAAGCAAACTTTTGAATGTTTTTCCTCTGCTCAGGTCACGATCAAGGTCACCCCGGAGAAGGGCTCACACACCAGAACGACGGAGAGATGAGAGAAGCGTTCCCACGGCGTATCGCATCAGCAATAGTCCTGGGAACAGCAGGAAACGGCCCCGCTCCAAGTAAGGGCTCCTGGTCCTGGACAGTGGGGTCCTGGCTTCATAACAGACTTGATGCTCGATGGCTTGTAGACTCCTTAGCTAGAGCTTAACTTTTGTATGTTCTCGAGATTTACTTTGATAGAAAAATACTTTTGCAGAGAAAAAAAAAAATGGAAGCACTTGTTTTTCTTCCCCATTCTTGCGTATGTTTGAGCACCAGCTGTCCAGTCAAATTGGTGGATGTTAATACACTGCTGCCTGCTGGCCATGAGAGTTCAGATTTCACTTGGAGTTCCATATTTCCCTCTTGTTGGGTCATTTTCTCATGCTGTGCTTGCGCAAGCTGTATGACCTCTGTGCAGGTCGTAGCACAACTACGATGTCAACTTCCCTGACATCACATCATATCTGCATAAATAAGGGCAACTCGGATTTAGTAAACGGTTATTTTGCAGTTATTTTACTGGCAGACTAGAATGTGAAGTATGAATCGAGGTGTCATTTTGAGAGCACCCTGCATATAGTCTCTCTTAAACTATTATAATCAAAACAGCATTTAGTCTTCAACTTCTTTCTCTATATGTGTTGTGGAATAAGAAACAAAGAGATCACTTTCAGCTTCATTAAAAAGATTCTATTGTTTCTTATGACAGCTTTCCATCTCTTGATAGCCTGTAATTAATTGATGTGTGGTAGTTATAATTGAGAACTTCTAAAGTATACTTCAGCTGATTTAGTTTTTTAACATTCATCAAATGAAGATAATAGAGGCCCCTGTGGAATTCATGCAAATTTAGTTAAGGGGAAAAGATACGGAAGCTTAAAATGTTTGTTTTCCTTAAAGGCACAAAAGAATCTGTTTTCACAAGCCTGTGCTGTTTTTAATGCCATGTTGGTGTGTCTGCTGCTTGACCATTCAGCATTTTAAACTATAAATTATTTTTAGAATTGTGCCACTCCAAGTTGTAAATTATAATGGCAATTGTGAAACAAACTACATTCCTTTGTGAATAATATTACTTATATAGGTCAAAATTTTAAACTTCTGTTAGGCTTCAAACAGGAAACCAGAACGTGACACCATAAAATATGGCAGTAAGTACAGAAGATGTAGACTGAAGAGAGTATTGTAGGTAAACATAGATAAGGGTATTTTGCAGCTCTGATTGCAGAAATTAAATCAAAAACTGTTTCAGCCCTGACATGTTAAATTTTCAAGTAAAAATGTGATGGACCAGTTTCCATGTTCAATTATGGAACAGATTCTTCATCATTCAGCTGTTCTATTTGTTCATCATAATCTGAGATAAAAAACACTGAAAAAGCTTACTGTAAAATACTTTTCTTGCATGACAAACGTTTGCCAAGATTTTCAGGATTTAAATATGAAATCTGTTCACAGCTTGGTTACGTGATGATGTTTTAAGAAACCAAGCAATTAAACTACATAGCTAGCCAAGGAACAACTGACTTTGTAGCTGATGGTTTTGTGTAGTCATGAAAATGTTAGAGGCTGTGGGGTTTTTTGTCTGCCACTTAATCATTATTTATGCAAGTAAAGTGTAAGGAGGTTTTGCGATTTTAAGCCTTGAATGTTAAATTCTATATAAAAAATTGTGGGGTAAATTCTAAGCATCACAGTTGTACGCGATTTATATGGGAATTCAGTGTGTTACAGCGTAGCACCTTTTAAAGTAGAAAATTCCCATGAAAAATCAAAATAAATGAATGAATAATGTGATATTTAAAAGATGGCCTAAAGTTTTAGTGTTTTCAGATGTTGTAGGAGCTTCAACAACATTCTTCTGAATAGGCTTCTAGCAGTGCATACTAAAGAGTGATGCCTACAGTGAGGTATTGCCTAACTCTAATTAAGGCATCACCCTAGTTATTCTGATTTATAGTAATATCAGTACTAGTATGTAAATCGTACAGACATAAGTTCATAACCAGGTAAAAATTTTTGATAGTTCCGTCTCTAATATATTACTAATTGAATTCTCTTTGAGCTTAATATTGCCTATGAGGTGATGATCTCTGTTCCCTTCTGTCAGTAATGAACACATCAGGTACCCGTAAGTCTTTTGTTTCAGCTTTCATACTGACAAACATTTGTGGATCTAATTTCCAGGTTGCAAACAGTTTGCACTTAAGGCACACAGCTAGGTTCAGGTTAGTCTGAGTGCAGTACAACAGTTTGTTTAAAATTTCGACCCTGTTGTTTGTTGCATTGCAGGTTGGGTCACAAGGAAAGGGTTTTTTTCTTTTAAAAACCAAACAAACTGTGGATTTGCTTTGTAGATATTTTACATGGCTGTAATGCCATGTTTTGTTTATTTTATGAGCTAGGAAAATTGTCTGGGATATAAACTCTTACATTTCTCATTACATTCTAAGTGTCTGATGTTGTTTGGGAGGGAACTTCCCTCTAGCTAAGTTATTCTGCAAATCTCCAGTGAAAGGCTTTTTGTTGTCATCCTTCAAACGGTTAAACACTGGCCGGTAATTCCTGTGCACCCATGAAGCAGCATTCCAAGTGAGAACCTCAGGAGCCGGTAGTTGCCTAATGTAATATATTGAAAAGAGCTTCTGAGAAAGTATTTTGTACGACCATAAAAGTGCAGTATTGGGTAAGACTAATACTCACTGAATGCAGGAGAAACATCCTGTGGAAGAGGGTACGTAAGCTTTCAGAAGTGTGAAAAGTAACTTCGGCTTAGCTAGTGTAATATTGTTTTAAATATTCTTCAACAAAATATTTTCTTCTCACAGAAGTCCCCATGAAAAGAAGAAGAAGAGGCGGTCTAGATCACGTACTAAATCCAGAGCTAGGTCTCCCTCACCATCCATGTCACCAGGCAAACCATCCACACACAAAATTTCTGTACATTCAACTAGTGTCTCTCCTGTGGAGAGCAGGGAATCCAGCCAGGAACGCTCCAGGTACCGTGCTCTGTTCCTGTCGTACTGCAGTGCTGCCGTCTGTTGGCTGTGAGGGTGTCTGTGACCAGACTCGGGGGGTGAGGAGCTCTTGTGTGTGTGCAGCGTGTGCTTATCAAAAGTGCAAGTCACTGGGAACACAGCACTATCTGCATCAGTCTGATGAAGGTGTTGGGTCTCTGTTGCTTTCTGGAGTAAACATCTCGACCTACTCTTACAGGGAAACCGGTGCATAAAATTCTGCAACGTATTTCTAAGTTGGAAATTGGAAGCTTTCATGAAGTGGGATCACTCTTTGAAGTAGAACTTTAATAGAGTGGTTTGAATTGTAACGTGTGTCAAGATTCATGATTAAATTAATTCTACAGAATATGGAACAGTCCTGTTAAAAATTCTCAGGCTGCTGTTCAGATTTGTCTGAGCAGTTGTACAAGTGATTTTTCTGACCCTGTCTTACTTCCTCTAGTTGACTGAGAGAACTGTTAACTAACATGTGAGAGACATGTACAATAAAACCCAAATCAAGACAGTGAGTGAAATGTATTTTCAAAACTTTTACTACAAATTTCTAATTTTATTTTTTAGGGGAGTTTCTCAGGAAAAAGATGGCCAAATCTCTTCAGCAATTGTGTCGTCAGTGCAGAGTAAAATCACTCAGGTACAAATAGGCAAATTCAGAGTATGTTGCCTAATTAAGTATGTCCAGCATATTGTTTTCTTCTCTTACCACCTTGGGCAATTCTGCTCTTCGCATATGATGTAGAGACATGTTCATTGTCTTTCTTAATTTGTTTGCTTATGGGAACAACTATTTTGCTTCTCTAGGTGCTGTCCTTTCAATTTTAATCGAGCTTCTAAAGACCAAGTTAAATTCATTAGGCATGTATCCACTGTAAAGATCTTACAGTCCCCTTATCAGCGTCCCATCTTACCATGTAGAGTTCTTAACAAGTTTCATGGAAGAAAGAAATATTTAACTTTTTTCAATTGAATATGCCAACTTTAAAGGAAAAATTGTCTTACTTATGCTTTGAAAAGCTTACAGTAGAAAATCAGAGTTGCTTTTTGTATTCTGATGTTTTTTCAGTGGATAGGTTATTCTTTCAAGAAATAACTATTGTTCAGAGATTTTGTTTGGCTATGGAAATAGTGGTAGTTGGGAATTAATACTAGTGGTCTAGTACTTTACATACAATATTTGATCCATTTCTTGTGAGAAACCCTAAATAAGATTATTCAGGAAAAATAGCAGGTATAGGCAGCAGAGAAAGAAAAAGGAGTGTTAATGCCACAGCGCTTCTTAGGCTGCCAAACAAATGCATGGGAATTCCTGGTAGGAGAAATGAGATGAAAACTACAGCATGGTCTCCAAAGGAGAGGAAGCATCCCAGCCTTTAAAAACATAGACCCTTCAAAGGTGATTGGTTTATGCATTTTTGGGTTAAATGTTGCTTATTGCCTAGCACTTCCTAGTTTAATATTAGACTGCTTGCTTGAAGTGCAGCTGTGAGAGAAGGAATGATTACTGTATCAAAATACAGTTCTTGGTTGCTATTTGCAAAAGGTAAAAAATAGGAATGAAACGTACCTAAGTCTGCAAGATATTTCCCAATACAGATTAGTTTAGCATCTCTTTACCATTAAGGACTCCAAAAAATGGAACTTACCTAATTTTTAGATTGTTGTGCTGCCATTGTCCTGGCTGACCCCTAACCAAGTCAGTATCTTTTTTCATTCAGATCCTTCCATCTGTAAAGCAGAAGGAATAATGATGCTAAATTCCTCTCTGGGGTGTTTTGAGAACTTCAGATGCAAAGTGCTTTAAAAGAACTAAGGAATTTATTTATATTGCATTCGTGAACAAATGTTTAAGTAACTCTGATTCATTACTGATACGCACTTTTTGTCATCATTTTTTGCAACCCAATTATTCAATGCTGTTTACATGAAATTTCATTTCTTTTTGTAATACTGTTCCAACTGGATGCTCAGACAAGACTGAGTCTGTTTTCACAGTCACTCTGTCATATGAGAAAATGCCTCTGCTGTGTAAATTTTTGGTTTGGATTTACAAAGCAAGCAAAAAACCCCTCTGTTTTAGAGTAATTGTTACATTCTTTTCTTACCATCTCTCTTTTCTTTTCTCTTTCTCTTTCTTTTTCTCTTTTCCTTTTCTCGTTTCCTTTTCTCGTTTCTCTTTTCTCTTTTTTCTTTTTTGTTTTCTATTTTAAATCTCTAGGGGTTATTAATTGTGTGTTCATTACAGAGTTTCTTTGAAAATATAGTCATAGTTTCTTTCCATTTCAATTGATGTGACTTCTGTGCTTTGTTGTATAGAAACTGCTTGAAATATTTATGCAGAGCACTTTGTTGCATTGTGGTAAAATCAGACTTCAGTTGGTGTCATAGAAACTTTCTCCAAATTATTTGACTCATTTAGCCTAGGAACTAAACATTTGATGGTCATGAATCCAAGCATCCAGTGTGACTGGAATACATGCCAACCCTTTCATGCAGGTTTTTGTAGTCATGTGTTTTAGCTCTATTCAAAGCTCAGACACATCTGATCATTTTCCTTTTATTTTCTACAGGATCTTATGGCCAAAGTGAGAGCAATGCTTGCAGCTTCCAAAAACATCCAAACCAGTGCCTCCTGAGACCTGTTAGAACTGACCATCAAGAAATTGTGTGAAGAGAACAATTGGAAAAAAACTGCCTCATCTCAAATGTACAGCTGAGCTTGGCTCACTTGGTTCACAACTCGCCTAATTTACCAGAACTCAAGAAGCTAAAACCTATCTTTCTGTACAGAAGCATCTCCTTGAAATTTCATTAAATTTTTTCAGCCAGAATATCTTTGGAAAGTTTTTGGGTTTTGTAAATTGATTTTTTTGACTAATTCTTCAATAACATTTTATGATCAGCAGTCTGTATGTGTATATTTGTAAATACTATGTTTCTGTGAAAAGTATTACACAATAATAAAGAAGGAAACATCTTTCATTAGCTAGATTTTTTGTGGAGTCCTTCATTGTTTGCAGTTGGGTTTTGTTACAAATTAATTTTCTTTATTATTTTCTGCCTTTTAATTTGACGACTGTCTTGCCTGCTGACCACCTTAAGCTGAGAAATTCTATCTATCTTCCATCATGCAGAGGGTGATCTCAGAAGAATGCTTGTTTACTTGGATGTCAGCAGTAGACGGTTTTTGAACAAGGGATGTGATTTTCTGTCCATGAGTTGGAAAGATCTCAGAGCCTCCATGTGAGGAGTTGACCCTTTGAGGTCAGTAACTAATGGTCAGTAGCCCCATTGTCTTAATGTACCTTGTTCTCTCTACTTAGGTACAGGAAAGAGGATATTTTTGGACATTGATCAGGCATCCTGTACAGAAATCCAGCATTTTTCTGATTTAACATCTTTATACGGTTGAAAAAGGTATTTACTAACTTGTGTTTTACTGTCATAGACCCATCAACTTTTTTCAGAAAGTTTGTGGCCTCAGTAAAATTGCACATTTACGCGTTCTTTGTTCTACACTGAGACTATTTAATGTTTTAATTTAAATGCTCTTAAAATGAGTACAAAAAGTATGTGGATTTTTTCCAAAGCCTGCTTCAACAATGAGGGAGTTTTGAAATAGTTGGTTACATTCAAAAGGTGCCCGTATTGGCAATTATCTAATTCCGTAAAGAATGGGATCGTGGCTTTTACTGATCCCTGAAAAAATCTGTGATCTACAGTCAGAAAGATCGTGGATTTAGTGACTCACGGTCCTGATTTTCTCTGATTTTATGAAGAGTAAGTGGAGGCTGGAAAAGGGATTAGAGAAATTAAACTTCACACTTCCTCCTAGACCACTTGGTAAATTACCTCCATAGAATGACACAGATTAACAACCCCGATGCAAAGTCTTGTTCAAAGCAAGGGGAGGAGAAACAGCATTGATACAATTTAAACTTTAAGTAACATGATGGTCGGAATGGTGCCTGGCCTGCCACTTGGTCCCTGGGAATGCAAGCACAGTATTTAAGCCATTGGAAACAGTAATTGATCAGGTTTCTTTTTAATTTTTTGGTTAATAATTAGCAGAATTTACACTCATACAAACAATATAAAATGCTGGGTCTGATGCAGGGAAATTTCATTGTGTACATAAGCTGTGATGAAACAGAGCTGTTTAAATGGTCACGTAGAATGATATTATCCACCATTTACCTAGTTATTTCAAAGTTATTTGCAATGTTTTGACTAGGACAAAAATAACTTTCAACCAGTACCAGGGAGGCACCATTTCCTCTGCACCAGTTGGTGAAACAGTACTAGTAGAGACAGATAAAAAGGACATAAAGTAGATTTCAAGACAACTGTACTAGATTGTTGTGCAGCATTGGAATTTACAGCAGCTATATTTTTCCCCCCTAAATGGAGTTAGTCTCACCATGGTTAAATAATTGGCAGCTTGGATGGCAGTTGTTCGTCAAGTAATAGGAAAAAAACCCAGCTCTTTGATAAAATAGACTGGGCAGCTTGTTTGGCTGCTGCTTTGCAGATTTATTCTCTTTGAGAAGGTTGTTTCTTCAATGACTCCTTAAAATATTTTCTCTCCCTGTAAGCAAGTCTTCCAGTCTTCTCTTTTTTCTTTTCCTTACTCCGTTTTGTGCTATGTAGCGAGATGGAGTGTTTAGTTCCAGAAAAATTTAGATTTAACTGCATTTTTATAGAGTCTTTATTGTTTACCGAGGCTTGTTTGCATTTAGCACTCTCTCATGGGGAGCTGTATTCTCTAAAAAGTAGTAGTGTTTTTATTATGCTATTTTTTTTTCTCTTTCCAACCAGAATGGACATTTTTAGCATATTAAAAGGGCTTGAACTGCTTTACCAGAATAATTTCACATTTGGAAATCAATGCTGCTTTTTTTGGTCTCTCATCACAGGCACTGGCTGTGTTGTAACTACTTGTAAATACAGCACAAAGCTTATGATACAGTAAGTGCGATTTCAGGTGTCCGGAGATATCAGGAGAATGTGTGACCAGTATCAGGAAAGTGTCTTAAAGACTTCGAGTTGCGTAATTTTCAGATTTCTGTTTTCCAGGTATGGATTTGTAGTGCAAGCCCTAAGCGTCTGGGACCACGGGTCTGGTTTTGGATCAGATGGCACCTCACAGCCCACCTCCCATCCACAGAACTGTATGTACTCAATTCCTTGCCATGTTTCCATGCAGCAGTGGGCCTAAAAAGGCCCTGGATCACCTGGCTGTATTGCCAGAATCTTTTCTGGTGAGAAATACACAAGGTTGCTGCAACAGGGAGTTAAAAAATCAGGAGCACTTCGGCTGGAGGAAAGCAGGCTCGGAGTAGCCATGAGGAAGGCACGGTGGCAGTTCTTGAGTTGTCAGCAACTAGTTTTGGTTTTCCGAATTTCTCAGTTGTGTGAAAACTACGTATCATGAGATTGCTTTGCTTTAAATTCAGCGAAATACAGTAATTCAGGCGACTCTTTAGCTGTAGGTACTTTGCATTATTTCCTCTGCATGAGTGTAACAGACTAGGACTTGGAATGTTAACACTGGATTTCCAAAGCACTTTGGAAGGGCCTTTTTGTCTGTAATGTGCTAGCCTGTCCTTTCTCCTTCTCTTAGGAGGATCATAGTTTTGAAGTTTAAAAAAAAAAAAACCAAACCTAAAAAAAAATTGTCAGTTTGTGTAACAGAGCTTTATTTTCTGTATTGATGCAGAGTAGCCTCTCAAAACAAAAAAATGCCACTGACAGACGGTAGGAGCTGCCCAAGAGGTATCAGGTTTTTTCCTCTGGAGATTCACATTCAACTGAGATATCAAAAAGTACTTGAAACTTATTTGAATCACTAAGTCAGTTGCAGACGTAAGTATTTGTAGATGTTACAGACATTCTCAGGGATGGATGATAGCTTTATGATGCAAAACTAATGGCACAAAGGCATTGCTGAAGCAAAGGTTGTGTGTAGCCTTATGTTCTTCACCTTTCCTTGTTAAACGGCAGTGAAATAGGTGAGGGTTAGGTGCTTGTATACATCTGTCCTCCAATCCCTGTTACCAGTTTCCTTCAGAGCAGGTTTCTCAGTACAGGCTTCCACTTCCTCAGCTTTGCTTATTCTGCCCACCCAGGTACAATCTTGGTAGTTCAAGAAGTGAATTCAGAACAATTTTTATTAAAGATGCTCTAATTTGAATTAATTAGATGTGTTCAGCAGCCTCCTACCTGGCTCTTCGGTCTGGTAGCTAACCTGTTAGTTAACATCATTTGGCCATCTTAGGATACACTTTTTGTTTTTCCATAGGTGAATGAGACCTGGCTTCCACTTGTTAATGGTTTGGCTTTCAGCAGTTTGGCTCTGTCAAGCAGCTGCCAGCCATTGAGATGTATCTATGGTCTCTTGGTATTGATCGTGATTTCATATCTATTGTCACTTTTAATTCTTTGTATCACAACATTTTGTTTGACAGCAATTGTTTTGGAACATAGACATTCTCACTTATAAACTTCACGCATTAGAAACATCAAAAGTATATTCTTCATTTTTCAGGAGCAACAAACGATGACATTTAGAATTAATGTTTTCTTGGATTTAAGGCAATGACTATTATCTTTTGTGAAGACATTTTATTAGTAAATCCTATTTAATTAAACTTCTACTTAATTAAATTGCATTTATCATCTATTCCTCTCCTCCCACCCCTAGCCAGCAACTAATTATATCAAGCAAAGAAGTAAAAGACCTGTGGATTGAGGTTAGTAAACTACTAAAGAATCTTCTTTGCTAGTTTTCCTTTTGCCATTATGATCTGAAAGCGTGAAATACAGCATTGCGCTAATTTAACATTGTTAATTTACAAGATGAAAATAACTTGGCTATAACATGAAAATTTGTTTGAAATTCTCATAAATGCAGGTCTTAAAAGTTCAGTGTTTGTTTATATTTCCATTTGTGATTTAAATACAAATATGTTCTGAATGTCTTGTTTTACTATTAGACAGATCCGTTCAGCACAGAAGTGTAGTTCAGCGAAGTTTTACATGTAGAAGGAAAGGCTTTATTGGAGCATTTGGCTGGAAACTAAAATCTGCCTGCATGCTGATGAGGTTTTGGTCTTTCTGGTGGCAGCTGGAGTGGTATTGCTGTTGTTACTCTGTTTGAACCGTCGAAGGATTCCTGATAAATCTTGATGCAAAGCATGTCTTTGCTTTTTGCCTCAATTTTCCCTGCTCTGGATTACACAGGAGGTATATTTACCCTACTGCATTTTGTGAAATCTTAAAGCAAGTTGTGAGCATTTATAACAAAGCCACTTTTACCTTTCAGCGTGCTTGAAACTTCCATGGTATTAATTTAATATCTTTAATTTGGATGAAGATGATAATCTCTTGGCAACAATTAATCCTGAACACACAGCGTGACAAACATTATAAAAAGCTCTGCCAGACCATTTTAAAAGTGATGGTGATAATCTGCTGTCGCTGGCTCACTGCCATGCTTTCCTCGGGAGACATGCTAGGACTTTTCTCTGATAAGGACAAAATGGTTCCACATGCAATGGTTGCCTGCTGACAAACTCATTTTTCTCTTTACACTGAGTGTTAAACTGATGATCTCTGCATAGAAAGTAAGATGACTTTTTGTTGATACTTGACAGTGTTACAGATACAGCTGCCTGCTTGGGTAAGAGCAATCCCAGTATGCAAGGCTGGAGGAGGGCAGCTGCTGATCTCCCCAGACAGCACAGAGTGGTAGATATGATGCCTCACTGTAAGGAAACTGGTGTTATCTGAGGATCTCAGATTTTTCTTTTCCTGTTTCCTGTAAAATAAATTCTAAGGAGGTATTTTTCCAGGGAGAAGTTCCATATATGCTTATATTTCCTGTATTAAAAAATAGGAGGATTTGGGGTTTCTCATTAAAATGCAATCCAAAGATGTGTATCTGCAACATTATTTATTAGGATATGGCACCTGGGGTGATTGTGGCACTTTCAGTTAAATTACTTCTCTGGCTTGTTATAACAGCTTTACTCCTCTAAAAATGCTAAGGCTTGAAAAAAATCTACCCTTAACTGATCAAGAAATAGGTCAGAGGGTTTGGTATAACAAGGAAAGAAACAAAATCTGTAACCTTAGCTCCTCCTTCCTGAAACTCTAATTCATTTTCTAAGATAAAATGGAAGGAAAAAATCATTTTGTAAGGACTGAAGAAATGATGAGCATTTTTCCACCTTGAGTCAAGTAAGTGAGAGGTGATATTTCAACCTTAAGCTGTTGAGGCAATCAAAAGTACACTGTCTGCACGTCTTTGAGTTTTCTAGTTTATGCACAGTGAAGATTATAAATCACCAAGTGCAATGATTAAAAGATTTTTATCAAAATCATAAGGTGTTGCTTTAAAAAAATGGTGGGCTGGGCAAAGCCTGTGTTAAAATGCTATCATCGCAGTCCTTTTTCGGTAAGATGTCTGTACTTCAAGAGAAGTTAAGAGCTTTATCACCTTGACCTCACCTGGAAACCTTCTCACGGTGGATACTCAACACAGAGTGAAAAGACAGCTACTCCAGAGAAATAGTTATAGCTGTAAATCTCTTGTTCCCTTGGATTCTTACGGTAAAATATGCAGGATTTAAGTGTAATGGTCTAATAATGACAGAGGAATAAAGGTTCCTTACATGCCCCAATGTATTGTTTTATATTCCCAGAATAAAACACTTAATGTATTTGCATAATAAGAAGCCACTAGTTCACTCAATTTAATCATGAGTTGTGAAAACCTGTGGGTTTGTAAGTTAATAGTTTTCTTGGAATTGCAGTTGCAAGCAACAGATGATCTTGGGTGGCTCCCTTCTCTGTTTGGATTCACACTGGCCCTGAGAGTTGTGCTGCTGTTTATCGGTGGGGAGAGATTTCCAGCTCATCTGTGTTCTCTCTGTCAGGGCCCTGGATTCGGGAATAGACCTTAATAGTCCTGACTGGACTCGGTGAGACCTTCCCCCACTTGATCCCGGGTGCCGTTCCCAGGGCTGTGCTCAGGCTAGAGAGGTCCCTGCCCTGCCCCCTGTGTTGCTGTGCTGAGCTCCTAGCTCCCTCCTCCGGGGACCTCACGCTCCGTGACCCTTGCTCGAGTCTCATTCAGTGGCTGTTGCCATTGTGCACAGAGGGTCTGTTTGCGTCCGCTTGTATATCCTAGGTGAAGCTGTCCCCTTGTCTTTGGACTAGCTTTGTGGGGGTGTGTTAAGTCCCAAGCTGAATGCCTTGTGTCTTACCACAACAGAAATTGTCTGGACAAAACCAGTGAACTTAAGTAGCTTTTATTGAACTCTTGCCCTTCATAAAAGTTGTATTTTAAAATAATATCCAGTGTAATCTGGGAAATCTCTTAGCTGAACACTGGCAGCTTCATGATCCAATTAAAACACTCCCTGAATCCACACATCCCATTGCCAAAAATTTCTCATGCTTTAAACCTTTGTACATTAAGTAACAATTTGTCTTCAGTTGCGTCTTCTATTTGTACTTCTGAGGTGGGTGTAAGCTTGCCTGACATTTTTTAATCGGGAAATGGTATAAATTGACAGCCTCAAGCTGCACACAGAAACACTGAGACATGTATCTATTAATTCTGCAGAAGGAGCACGTTAAATTCCCACTGTTTGTAATCTCCTGTTGGAACCAACATTGCCTAATGACGTTAATGGTATCGCACTTAGCAAAAATTAAACACATCTTTCATCCTTTCCTAAAGCTATTTCTGTTTCAAGGCAGTGTAGATAAGGAGACAAAGTGGACAAAGAGTGATATTATGTGTTGAATTTAAGAGAATACTGTAAAAATGAGTGAGCAACGCTGGCAAATCTGATGGAGGTTGTCCAGTGTTTCTTCACTGGCAAAAAGTTGTTCACTCAAGTCTGACAACCTAATGGTTTTGATGACACCGTGATAGTTTTTTGAGCTTGGGCACAATAAGGGGTGCTGAAAAGCTGTTTTTCTCATACTGTGACAGTGAAAATTTGCTGGATTTTAAGCCCAGTGCAACTTTGCCAACAAATGAAGTCTTACATCTTCAGAGGCAGAAGCAATTCTGTGTTTTCCTCCCAGGATAATGACTACTTTACGTGGAGCTGTGGATAACAGGCAGTATGCAATCAGACTTGCTTTACAGAAATGAGGGAACTACTGGCCTTCAGAGCGATTGCACTTGCTTCCTCTTTCTGACCATCCTCCCAGCCCAAGGCAGAGGTTCTGATTTAGGAAAGCTAGGAATGTGCTTTCTGTATCATCTGAGTTAGGTAGGTCCTTTGTTGTCAAGGGCAAATCAGTTGAATGCCATTTAGTAAGTAGGGGGCTGGTTTAATTGTCTGTGTCTCTATTTGAAGCAAGAAGCAGTTTACTCTTGCTGTGGGTAAGTGGTGACATCTCACAGAGAGACAGAAATAGAAACAGCTATTGAGGATGTGCATGGGTGAGAGACCTCTGCTCTCTGGACCAGCTGCTCACCAGGAGGCAGGGCAATACTTAGATTCCCCAGCTGCACAGTTTCAACTCGCTCTCGTAACTACATCCAGTGTGCTGAAATGTCCCTGAAATCCAGGCTTTGTATCTTGCTGACCTCAGTATTCCCTTGTGACAGTGCAGAAGAGCACTAATGTGGTGGTCTTACTCAAGCCACAAGCAAACACAAGATATGAACTATTTTATAAAGAAAGAATATTCTTTGCCTTTATGCTTTAAGAATATGCATACAGTAAATATTACTATTTATTCATAAATAAGATTTATGTTGTGGAAAATTTCCTTCCATAAGTGGCCTGTCTGCACAGGCCTGTTTGCCAGTGTTCTGTGGCTGTGCCTCAAGGTAATACACTTGGCTGCTGTTTTTCGTGCTTTGAAGTTGTCCCTTCCCATTTCACTTTGCTGGAGAGTCTCAAGAACATCTTGCCAGGTCTGGAAAAAGCAACAAGTTTGGGCAGCCACCAATTGATTTGATGCTCAGGGAAGTATATTCTTGGTCCTTTAACATGCTGGTGGCCAAGTTATCTCCATACAGTCTCTAATTTGTTGTTCTGTTTATGAGTGAATCTCTGCTGGATGAAAGTAGCAAGTCCCCAGAAGCCTCTAAGTACTTTTTTTCCTTGTGGTATGTGCATTCTGCTTGGCTACTGACTCACTTATGACTGGTCCAGCTTATTCCATTTAAAGTAGTACCCCATCCTGAATTTCTGTGTTTCTAATGATGAGTACCTCAAAGCTCAGTTCTAACTCTGAACCTGACAGCTCATTCAAAATGCAGTTCTTCAAGGTCTTTCATCATCTGAACACTAGAACTTTCAAGACCAAAGTTTTACAGCTTTTAGCCCTTTGCTAGTAATGAGTTTTGCACCTTAATAAAAGCTTCAGCAAAGTAGGTTCTATCTGCAATTTCTGTGAAGTCACTGAAGAGTCTCTGATTTCATTCGGGTATTGTCAGCAGCACAAAAGCAGCTTCGCAACGGTCTTCTATAAATGACCGGTTACCTTAAGAAACAGCTTCCCATTACTTGTTCTTACATAGTTGCTTTTCTACCCATATCACATATTTTGAGTTCAGCCAAAATCTTGTTCGTTCTGTTATAAAAATCTTTCCGTACGTTTTCTGTTGCCTTGACAGAAATTAGCAGTGGGGAGGTTGTGCAGAACCTCCTTGAAAATGCCTGACCTTTGCAGAATGGACTCTTTCAAAAAAGCCTTCCAAATCCTCCTGTCCGTACCACAGAGACCAGGACTGTGAATGATCTGCCAATAACTAATAATGACATGTGAATCTCACCCTTTTCTCCACCTTCTTAAAGGGGTACTTCAGTGTTCAGCATGTAGCTGAACTCTCTGGAAAGCATTCCGGATGATCGCTCCATGTGTCAGATGATGTTGTGTAGAGGTGGCTGTTTGCTGGAAGGCAGCTGTAATTGGAGTTCCGTATGTGGGTTTGTTAGACACGGCTTCAATGGCAGGAAAAGAGGGAAGCGTTCTTTATTTACCAGTCAAAGCAGTATGAAAATAAAGGTTAAGAGGTGCCCATTGGGGATGAGGCCATTCACTGCCCTGCCCAGGGCTGGGGAGGAGAGGATGTGGTGCTGTCCCACTGTAAGGATAAATTGTGCAAGATCTTGCCTCTGTTTGCTGCACTGCTCTGGCACACCTGCTCTTCACGCTGGCACTGAGCTCTTACTGACTCATGGGACAAATAACTTGAGGACTGCTTTCAGAAAGCAGTGCTGACAGCTAAAAGATTCAGGAGACTTTAATTCTTTTAAGAGATGAGGGACAGCTATGGGTTAAATCTTAAAGTGCATAGGCGTGGTTCAAGTGTGACTGTAACCACAGCTACCTGGAACCCTGGTTTATGTGAAGAAAATGAAACATATTGTGATACAAAAATTTTCTTCTCAAAAAAGTCAGCGGCCTGCAAATGGAGAGAAAGCGAGCCCCATGAACAGCAAGTCAAATTGATTGGGTTTTATTCTACCAACCATTGATGTCCTGAAATAACAAGGAAAAATGCTGTAAACAGTGCTGTATTTAAACACTGAATCACTAACTTTCTTTTTAATGGGACTGTCTGAAGGATGAGCCTCTGCAGTGTCTAGAATTGCCCATGAAAACTCAAAAGGGAGAAAATGAATATATTAAAGCAGCTAATTTGTAGCATGGTGCCAGTTTGCCCTTTCCATTTTCCCTATCAACAGAAACCATAACAGGCTAATTTCTTGCTGTAAAATGTTCTTTTTTATTTTTACATGTGAAACTCATGACATGCTGCACGGAGTGGGAAACAGGGAGAGGGGCTGGTGCTATCAAAGAAAATAATAATCTCATTCCCTTGGAGCAGCACTGAAAGATGTTCTGCAGAAATGCTTACCCTCACCAACGGGAAGGCAAAAGCTCTCTGCTGCTGCAGAAAAAGTGGAGGAATTTGCCTTTTCTATTTAATACTTTAAATTATATTGCTTGATGTTTTAGTAACAAAACTTGGTGAGAAAGAGGAGCTCCAAATTTCAGAATCTATTGTTATCTTTATTGATCCATGTCCATAACAAAAGCTTTATTGGAGGGGGACACAGGTTCCCACCTGCAGGCTCAAGGGAGTTGCTGCTGTCGAGGGCTGGAGAGTCCTGTGAGTGTTTTTCCCCCCTCCTGCAGGCTGTCGCTGCCTCGGCTTGCAGGGAGAGGAGTTCAGCTGTCTGTGTCGTTCAGCCTACGTTCTCCATGGATGAAGGAGGACAATTACCTGGGCATGAAGTCAGTGTGTCCTTGTGGGCACGCTGCTCCTGGCTGGAAGGATTCTTGTGAGGCCACAGGCAACAGCAGGAGTGCAGAAATCACTAGTAAGTGCTTACTTACTAGTAAGTAAAGGCATAAAGAAGGGTTGTTTATTGATGTGCTGCTGCTCCTGTATTGGCTGCTACAAAAATTAGAGGTATTTCAGCTTTTGAGTTAAAGCAAAAAGAAAAATAACAAAGCAATCCTCCCACAACCAAAATATAACCTGAACCCTGTCAGCACACAGCTCTGCTGTCCCCAAATGCTGCTGTTCAGAGAGATTTGCGAGTGCCTTTAGAAATCTGTGTTATTGCTTAAGTTTTAATTTATATTCATTATAATTTTTATCTGGGCAGAGTTTAGCCTAGCACTGTAAATGTTATTAGCTGCTGGCTTTAATTGTCAGGATTTGTACAAAAATGTTGCTGTTTCGCTAATTAAACTGTCCAAGTGCACAGTATCAGGCCTTGGGCACTTCTGCTAATTGCACTGAGCTTTCTACCTGTTAGTTTATTTGGATAAGTATTATCAAAAGGCTTTGATAATTAGCAACTGTTCATGAAATGTGCTTGTCATCTGTCACTATCCTCTCAGACTGCGTGTTTTCTGACCAGGAGGTTGAAGTGTTATTCCCTATAACGGCATATTAACGTGCCAAGCAGGGCAACTGAAAGAGGGAAAAATGAAGCTGAAGATTTTGATACTCTAGAAGTAAAGCAGAACCATGGCATAACCAGAGCACTGGGCTGGCTCTGGGTGGGAACATTTTCAGATCTCAGCTCTCCAGCTGGGCCCTTATGTGATGTATGGATCACTTTGGTTCTGTGTAAGAAAAATCAAGGTAATTTCACTTCTTTGCTTTGTTCAGTGGTGCAGAACCAAGGTCTTAAGGGCAGCGTGTTGTTTCTGAGACCTTTGAGCATAGCTCAGAGGTGACAAGAAAGAAAAGCTTAAACTGAGACCAAGAAAGATAGTAGAGTGCGATGCTGGGGTGTAACGTATGGTTGCAGATTGCTACTCTCAACTCTGAGGCCATATATTTGTTTTACTGTGCAATGAGGTTAAAATCTTCAGACTGCACTGGAATGCAGGTACAATCCTACACCGAGGTGTCTGCACCCCTGTTGTGTGATCACAACATTCTGTATACACAGTGTTTGATGCGAAATGCACTTCCTGTAGTGCAGATGTGGACTGAGTTTTCTCAGTGCCAGAGATTCTGTGTAAGACTTCTCTAACCTTTTAAACTGTATTTTCCTCCTTTTCTAGAGCTTAGTTTACGCAATTTTCAGCTGTATCCTACCGCTAAAATTGCCTTTGGTGTTAATTTTAAATAGATTTAATTCTTGGCTGTTGAAATCTGAACAGTAAATGCACATAATCTGGCATAGTAGTTTTCTTTGGCTCTGCATCTTAAATACCTTCACACAGATGAGGAAATAAGTTTATACTTTGTTTGACAAAACAAGCTCAGTGATGATGGATGAAGAAACTTTTCCTGCCTGGTTCCTTCTGATCCGTGTGTGCCTTTTCTTCTTCCCGACACTACGAGTGTTGAAGGCTTCCTTGACTGATGGGTTCATTCAGGACATCTTGTAGATAGGTAGAGAAGATAACTATTGTCTTAACAAATGATGGTGGTTGATGTGAATCAAAAAGATGAATGCATCGCTAAAAATGACATCTCAGATCTTGAAACATGGAGTTTTCTGGGCTGTAAATAGTGTCTATTTAATCCAAAAAAAAAAAAAAGAAAGGAAAGCTGAACCTTAGTAATCATTCTTTCTTCACCAGCAATCGGTCTGTCCTGGGATATTTTTATAATCCTACCAATTGATCTTCTGAAGAGCTGTTGTGTTTGAAATAATTATTTCAAAGAAAGACGGAAGAAAAAGCGAGATCGTCTTTGCACAAGAGCTTTTTTCGTCACCTAAATATATTCATTGTAGAAACATCTCCCTCAAAAGAGGTAAAGATCATTCCCAGCATCCTGGGCTGCTGTTTTTCTACTCCATCTGCCAGAAGTTTTGCAGCTGGCACAATTCATTAACTCTGTTCAACTTGTGTTCTCTCAAACCAGCAATGAATTTGATAATCAGCGTGCTGGGCTTTAAACATACGGTTTTCTTTTTATTCTGAGCTGCTCACCGAGGAACTCAACGGCTTTTTCCAGGGCTTTCTCTGGAGAGCCACAGCCGCATATGGATGGTGTGATGGAATCTCGATCTCCTTGGTAGGAAACGGGTTAGTGCTGGTGGTGGAGCTCGTTGGAATATGGCTCAGTGTTTAGCCATTATTATGAACATCAGCACAATATCTCTGCTTGTCCCCCATGCTGCAGGGCCACCAGGAAAGTCAGCATGAGCAACAGTGCTCTGTTTCTGCAGACTCTTGAGTCATGAGAAGCCTCTTAACATCTGGAAAGCTGATACAGGGAGGTACTGGCCCTAAGTGGTGGTAGAAGGAGGTGGTGCTGTGCTTGAGACACCTTCTAAGCAATGAATTTGAGTGTCCCAGCTCTGTTCTTGGCTACTCAGTTTGAATTTTGTTGGTCAAGTAGCGCTAAGAAGGGACCAGTGCTACAGCCTTCTTGAAGGGAAAACCCTACACTTGCCAAGACAGCCCAGAGCAGACTGGGAAAGAGATCAAAAGGAGGGAAGAATTTGTAACAGGGAACACAGGGGTGCAGGGATGAGGAAGAGTTACAGGGACAGTGGGATCAGGAAGAGGGAAACTTGGAAGTCCAAGGAGAAGGAAGCATTGCTAGGGAAAAGCCTGTATAAATTTTCATGGATGCAAGTGTGGATTTGTATAAACAGGAAAATATAGGCAGTTACGACTATTCCCATGGCACTTTATACCATGTTACAACCTTCAAAAGCTTACTGCCTGCCTGTTCTTACTCTTCTGAAAGTTAACTGTTTTCTGACAAAGCTCTTTACATACATAATTCATGTCAGTCCAGGATTCTGTGCTTCTTTTACTCTTGGAGATCTTACTGGAACACTCCAGGGACATCCATTTATCAGGTCCAAAACAAAGCTTTGGTTTTCCCTCTCCTCCTTGACAAAAAGCTATCAGTATGTGCCAGTGTTCAGAATCTGATGTGCTCGGGACCCCGTTGTTCTGTCACATTACTGAGAGCTTTCAGTGAGTGACAAACGGCCGCCACCTTCATCTCCACACGTGTGTGGTATTAACAGCAGATCTGGCGACCCTCACATCTTCTTTCAGTGTGTCTCTCTAGAACTGAAGCAATACACACAATTTTTCTGGAAGAGATAACAGATGGGTGACTCAATGGAGAAATCCACCCACTCCCTTGACTACCCTGTACAAATATTTCTATAGCTGCTGGTAAATTCACATAGGCTGATGAACTGAGAGCAGTGTGTCAGGACAGGAGCCTGATCCAGTGGTTTAAGCATTCTCCAAATGCTTCTGTCTGAGCAAAGCCAAAGACAAACCCAGTGCCCCTCTTGGTGCTTGCCGTGACCTGGCACACCTGGCACATTCCTGGCTGCTGGAGGCAACCTGAGCAGTTCGAGTGCCGTTTTATGACACTTCCTTTGTCTTGTGAAGGAAATGACATCTGACCCTTTCTCGGTAACAAAAATCCCCTCCTGAACTCCAGGGATTCACTGAAATTGCTGGCAGGTTTTCATGAGGCTGAAATGCTTGGAGAGCGGAAGCTGGTGGTGGTGTGGCTGCGGTCCCGGCTGGGCTCCCCACTAACGTCCATCATGACACTTGGGTTGAGGCCCAGAGAGAGACACTGATGGAGGGCAGGGAGGGAGCAAAGTTCCCAGCTCTTTTTCTGCAGGTATTTTGCAGCAGGATCAGTTGGATTTCTTTTTGTATTATGAGATTTTGGGTGTGTAGGAGAGACTTAAAGGGATGGTGATGCTCATAGGCGACTCTGCTGCTTGTTCCAGCAGTCAGAGCTGAGCTAAGGGACTTGGTGTGGCAAGGGGACAAAGACACTGAGTGGATGTGCAGTCTAGCCCAGTGTGTGAAGGCAGGGAGGGGAACTGTGGTGGTGCCTAATGGATTGTCCTTCAGAAATGCAGCGTTTGCCTCTGGGAATGACGCACTTGCACAGCTGAGCCAGGAGTGCTTGAAGTGAATTAGGCTGTATAATTTCAGGTTGCCTTTGAGTCAAAAAAAGTTTTTGGAAATTCATTCTTTATTGATGTGTTTTCTTTTGCTTCAGAGAAAGAAAAGGAAATTTCCTGCAAGATGGAAAAAAAAATAAACCACTTTCCATCTTGCTTGTAAAAAGTGCCTCAAGATTTTTATGAATTCTTTGTTAGAGATTGCCAACAAAGTTAATTGGAAGACTGGACAAAAACCCAGATTTTTTTTTTTTTTGCTTTATGTGAATTCTTGCCTGTGCTTTGCCTAAGAGCACTCAGTGCCTGCACTATTGAACGTGTCCATGTGCAAAATGAAAATGGATTGCTGCTGGAAAGTTAAAGAAAAAAGAAACGAAAACTAACCTTGAATTGCTCAAAATAATTCTTGCATTATATCTCGTTGGCTTAAGGCTGACAGTACCTCAGATGTACAAAACCACCAATGCAGCCCTTCTTTCTCTGATAAATCGGAGAACTAAGTGAAGAGAAGCTCTTGTTGTGCCCTCAGCCCTGGCTGGCACTGAACATGCCCAACGTTCTGTGCTTCCCTATTGCTAGTTGGGGTGGCCTTTTCCTGCTGGGGATCTGTTCCGCGCCAGCAATGGGAAGCCCTGGAGCCTTGAGAACCTCCCATGCCTGTTTGTGCCTGCATCTCCTCACAGCAGAGTGGTAAATTTATGAAACACCTCTGCTGGCAAACCACTGGCTTTTCTTTTGGTCTGGCTCTCACAGCGCTGGAAGGAGCAATGATCCATGTTGAGAACAAACAGGCGGGAACAGGTTCCAACATGCTTTACTGCATGGGAATGACAATGGCACAGCAGCTACTATCATTCACTGAGGGCACGGAGGCTGGCTCCATGGAGGGACACCGCTGAGGTGAAATCTGCTCCGTTATTTTCAGTAAGAGATGTGCAGAGCATAAACAGGTCAGTATCTTCAACATGATCAGCGAAACGGCGCTGGATTAACTCCTGTGTAATGCCCTGCTTTATTTACAGCAGCTCTGGGTGTGTGCTCGTGTAACAGATGTCCCCACGTTTAACAAGTGTCGCCACCTGCAGCGTGGCCAGTGGCCCCGACCTGCTCATACTGTGGCCGGAGAATCGCGGGTACAGCAGTAAATCGGTGTCATTCCTCTGGCTCCTCTCTTGGCTCAGCCCAAGGTTTGTGCAGTTGATGTCATCCTTTGTCAAACAGCTTCCACACTGATAAACCAGAGCAAAAATTACTCCTGTCTCCTGCCTGCTGCCTGATTAAGGTTTTTAGGGTCAGGATTCTCTCTTAGTAGATGTCCTGTAACTGCTACATACAGTCTGGTCTCATTCAAGCCCTTTCAGGGCTCTTTTTGTACCAGCGAGTATGGTCCAGGTTGGTTTGGGGCTGGATGCTACCATTATATCCCAGTCACATTCCTGAATGGCAGCCAAGGTTCCCTGCCTAGTAAAGAAAATATATAGCAGCAAGTTTTATGACCTACTGAGACTACAGCTAGAATGCAAGGTGGCAAGTCTTTCTTAAGCTACATTCATTGTCAGCAGAGTGCACTGCATTTTGAAGTAAAAAGGTTGTCAATTTTCCTTATGTGCTGGAAAGCACAGAGAATCAGAGAATATCTGAGGTGGAAGGGACCCATCAGGATCACTGAGTCCTACTCCTGGCCTTACACAGGACAGCCCAAAAATCCCGCCGTGTGCCTGAGAGCGTTGTCCAAATGCTTGAACTCAGGCTTTGTGCTTTGACCACTTACCTGGGGAGCGTGGAACCTCACCTCCCAGAGAGGGTGTTCTGTAGCATGAGGGGACTCTCATCTGCTGCTGTGAGTGTCACTGCCAGGGCTGACAGCACACTGACTCAGACCTGCAGTTCAGCAGCCAGACCCTGTTAACGTGCCCAGCACAGCCCAAGATGCTCCTGCTTCCCCCAAGCAGCAATGCTGCTGTTGGGGCCTGGATAGGAGCCTGGGACCCCCATGGGAAAACACATTTGGAGAGAGGGGGAAAAGAGGAGGAGGACACACGGAGGGTGGAGGGCTCAGTATTGCAGTCCAGCAGCCATAGGATTAATGCTCAGCTGCTTTTTGTCTCGCATGAAATACCCAAGAGATGGGAGTTACGGGAACCAAGCGGTGACTGAGTGAGTGGTACTGGTGCAGTGAAATCAGTCGTGTCAGTGGTTTTTGAGCACAACTGGAGCCATCAGCTGGGTGCTGGGGAAGGGGAAGAAACGTGGGTCTGATTGTGCCCCTGGGGATGCTGCCCCGAGCCCTGTGCTGATCTGCAGGGGACAGGGAGGCAGTGGGATGGGCACAGCCTGCCAGCACAGTGACTTCAGAACATAGGGACACCAGTGCCCATGGGTTGAAAGCCTCGTGGTAGGGCTGGATCCTGCACAGTCTGGGGAGAGCAGATACCACTGTCCTCTATTATGGATCTGCTCCTTTACCTCTGGGTTCATGGTTTTGCGACAGCTTGGCCTGGACTGGACACACCACATGAGCTGAAGTGCCTCATTTGACATTAATGCCATTGGGTCTTGGAATAACTTCGGCCAGACATTTATCATCTGCATGCTGATTGCTGATATTCACCTCCCTTAGACCCAAGCGAGGTGCAAGAACCCTGTAATCCTTTTCTCTCAGCACATTAGTGTAAAGCCTCATGAATCGCTATTAAATTTGAGAGAGAACGTGAAGCTAGTTTGCAGCTGCCTTGTTGATTTTATATTTCCTCTCATTTCAGTGCCTTGCCATGAAGCTGAGAATTAAATGGCTAATAAGGCATCTGCTCCAAGCAGGAGTCTCAAGATTGTGACAAAAACAGCTTATGTCAGGGTTTGGGTTATTGGTTTTTCTTGCCATCATATAATCATGTTATTAAAATCATTAGGGATACCTGATTAGGGGTAGTGACTGTCAAAGGCAGCTGAGCTGGCAGAGCAGGTAAGTAGGTGTCTCCTGGACTTAGCTGGGTGCTGGGGCTGTGTCTGGGAGGTGGCTGGAGCTGTGGGGCTGGGCAGCATCCAGAGGCAGAGGACTGTGGAGGCACAGGGGCCCAGCTGGCTGCTGCTCTCTGCATAGCCTGTGACGGATAAGCTGAAATCCTTGAAGAAATGGACTCTGAAAGAAACACGAGTGTGCTCTGTTTTGGGGTGGCAGATGGAAAATGCACTAAAACACCTCTCAGTCTCCATCAGGAAGAGCGGTGCCCAAAGGGAAAGGAACCCTCTCTGGGAGCAGGAGGCAGGGTCAGGGTCAGACTTACTGTCAAACAGGGAGTTGGCTGTGGGCCTGGGAAGTGGCAGCAGTCCTGTGGCATTCCGCACTCATCCGCTAAGGACCCCCGAGCTCTGCACGGGCCTGAGCCCGTCCGCTCACGGGCAGGGGATAGGGCTGAGCCAGCTGGGCTGGGGACAGAGAGACTTGTTGGCAAAACAGTGCTGATGGGGCTGCTCTGAGCCCTGAGCGCCTGTGCACGGGGACAGGAGTGGGATGGGTCTATCTCAGGAGGAAAGCTCACAGGGCATTTTGGAGGGCAGAAGATGCACTGTGTTATTTGACTTGGGTGCAGATAGATACAATTTTTTTTGTTTTAAAAAATACTAAAAATATGTATTGTCAGACCTGTCATTTCATGTTCCAAGTTCATACTGATTCAATTAATTAAACCTATATCTTGATGGAATGGGTCTTACCCATTGTGACTCAGGCCTTTGTTGCTGTGATTAGCAATGCCTTGAAGATAAATTATATTTTCAGATGTGCCGGGCATTGTCTCTGTTGTTTCCAGTTAGGAAGTGCTGCTTATTTGCAGGAATCACAAAGCCACAGAGACTGCTACAGTGATGGGCCTAGGAAAAAAAAAACCTTTTTCTTATTAATGAAATACTGAGTATTTTCATTAAAATATTAATTTTCTTTTTTCTTTCCCCTTAATGTAAATTTGTTCTAGGCCAATAACACACATTTTTAAAGATGAGGTGCAGGCACTGATGCACCAAACTGCCATTGCAGGCCGAATGGACCTTGGCTCGTGGCTGTCAGAAATGGGGATGCTTTGGCTTTCTGTGTTAGAAAAACGGTTAGCAACAGAGCAGCGATCATATGTGAAACACAGCTGGTTCTATTCTGCATGGTGGGTAGTTTTGTACAAAGACCTGTCTGCTGGGGACTTCCAAAAGTGGATGTTCCTTATCATGTTTGACTCTCTTCCCAATGTCTCAGCTGCGGTACCCAGAGATGCAGAGATGTCCCTGCTGCTGCAGAGGCCATGCAGACAAAGAGCTTCACTGTCATTCTAGTGATTAAACCTTCATTAAAGTTCACCTTTACCATCTTCAGTCCCTACATTTTTCAGTACTGTTATAATTAACTTTTAAATGAAGACTTATCTCTAATAAGCAACTGTTTTTGCTGGGTCTGGCTGAATTGGAATCAAATTGAAGCATATGGATATTTTTATTCTTTGCTTTCCCACCTTCTCGGGCTTAGCAGGCAGGCTCATCTCAAGTGTAATATCACCAGTTTCAGGGATTAATTAGACCCACATTTTGTGGTATAGTTAAAATACTATTTTAAAAAAACCGTCTGCAAGAGATTTTCAGCTCTGCTCTAAACCTCTAGCACTGTGTGAATGAGAGAGACAGATTTGTACCAGCAAAGACAATTTTGACTGATGGATTGGTGTGATTTGACACTTACTTGTTTTGGGGTTTTTTTTTCCCCTGTAGATGAAATTCAGTGATAAAATTGGGATTTGCTGTGTTAGAAATCATTCCAAGGCACAATCTTAGCCTCTGCTTTTGAATTTTTCGCATAAACACCAAAAGGAGGAGATTGGTGGTGACTGATTTTGGGGAGGACTTGCCTGCCTTCTGGGTCCTGCAGAAGGGTTCAATCCCTTCTGCCCTCTAAGTTCCTACTCCTCCTTCTCCCCTCTAGTAGCTACCACAGACTGATGTAAGTGCTGTCCAGCCTTGGGTGCATTATCCAGATACACTTCACTCCTATAAAATGCTCAGGTTGGAAAGAACGGTGTGCTTGTTCTCTCTCAGCTACTCAAACACTCCTGCCTCTGTTTGCTGCACGCTCCAACTCTTCCAACTCCCCTGAAAGAGGGGCTTTTCTTCCCCCTCTCCTTGGAAAGGGAGAGCTACTAAAGTTTATAGAATTGTTTCCAGGATGTAGGACATTGTAGGATCATTTCCAGCACACTTCAGAGCAGGGGCTTCAGGTGAATTTGTCTGGCTCAAGCACCTCGGCATCAGCACCAGGCTGAGAACTTCTGCATGCAGGGCTGTCCTCCCTTCATCTTCACTTGAGACAGTCCTGCCTGACCCTCAAATGCTGCTTATGCAAATCCTCCTTTGCATAGCTAATGGCTGTTTATTGATGCTAACCTGACCAAAATACATCATTGCTTATTAAAACTGCATTGCCTTCCCCTGGCCTTGAATTTATCCTTGAAGTCTAACTTAAAAAGATGTTAAGAGTCCCTGAGTGACTGTTGTCTTGGCTCATGTTTTTCAAAGTGGCTACAAAGAGTTTTCCCGGTGACCTGACAGTACTGTGCAAGCTGCTTTGGCTGGTTTTTCACTCTGGATCTCCCAGTTTTACCCATGTGAACATGTTGCCATGTTTTTCAGGCTGCTGTTAACTCCACCAGACCAGTGGCTACCTGCGTGTTCTCAGTCAAGAGTCTTCGTGCCGCAGTTGTGTTCTGGGACATGGAGGCAGGTACCGCACGTCCAAGACAGGTGCTCGCTTCGCTTCCATTTTAAACATGTAATTCTGCCTTCAGCAAGATTGGTCGTCATCCCTTCCCCTTTGCTCCCATCAAGTTAGTGTTAAACACCTTCGCATCTTGTCCCTTTTGGTTTTAACATGCTCAGATTAACAATGACCGTGTTCAGCGGGTAGGAAAGAATATATCTATTCCACTTGACTTTGCTAGTGCTGTTCAGGTCAATGGGAAGAAATTTTTCTGGTGATAAAGGGAAAGGCCATTTAAAAATAAAGCTGTGACAGCCTGTGCTGCTAGCACATGAACTGAAAGGAAGAGTTCATTTTGGGAATGTTACCTCTCCTCCTAAAATACTTCACTATCTGTTTCTAGTCACATCAGGTACGGGTTTCGCCCCTCCAAGCCTCAGAGAGTAGGATGATGTCGATGGCCGAGAAGAAGAGCAATGGAGAGGCTCTAAAGATCAGGAGAACTCAGCTTCCAGCTCTGCCACAAAATCCTGGGCTGATACTTCAGTTTGGAGGAGTCTTGTGTTCTGCAGGCAATGGCTCCAGGCAGGGAACATCTGGCTCAGGGGAACACAAAGACTCCCAGAGCTGACCCTGCTGTGTGGGCAGCCAGGATAAGTCTGGGGCTGCAAAGGCTACAGGACACCTGTGGTGGGGCAAAGAGCTGAGCTGCTTTACCCTGGTAAAGATGTAGCTTGTTCTTCTACTGCCATAAAGACAGGTGACAGAAGATCTCCTCACAGAGTTTGGGATTCCTTCCTTGCTGCTCGTTGTAGACATTTCTCTTTCCTCTTCCCCTCCCCACACTTGTATTTTTGTGGGGTAGGATGTTAAATTATGGAGAAGGAAATCATGATGTGGCCGAACCAGGAGCAGCGACATCAGGACAAAGCTCCCGCAGAGGGCTAAAACCAGTGCAATGCTGCCTGCTGGCCTTATGAGAACATCCTGACAACATCAGGTGAGGGGAGAGAATGGAGTGGGATGTGAAATCCACGCCAGGCATGGCCAAGAACCAGAGATGGGGCTGGCTTGAACTGGGACAAAATGCTCTGTGACTGTCTTGGGCAGGTAAAATCAGGAGCCCTCTGCTTCACTGCATCCCTGTGATCTGCCCTCAGGTGTTCTGGGGAAGAGAGGAGGAGGAGAAGCACAATTCAACCCTGCTCAATATCGCAGGTAAAATGATGAAATGCCCGTCAGGAACACTTGTCCCGGTGTCAGGCTCAGGAGAGCAGCTGGATGCTGCAGTCTGCTGTCATGCTGGGATAGGGACCGATTCCACTCCCTGCTGCACTGGAGAGTTGTTTGCTCAGGCTCTGCAAGGTGGTGATTGCTGGAGCTCTGGGGTGTTGCAGCAGCTTGTAAAGGTCAAGACGAAACCTCTCAGCCCTGTGTTTGGTTTGCTTGTCGCTACGTGAGCTGCCAGGGCTGCCCTGCAGCACGGGGGCCTCTGTGTAACTCCCAAGGTGATGTCCTGGCTGTGTGTGGGAGCTGCATTGCTGTTTGACAGGGCAGAGGCTGAGACTTTTCTTTCAGAGGCACAAAACCCAGCTCTTAAAAACCCACACAGTCATCCCAAATTCCTACTAAGCCCATAAAGCAAGACTAGGAGAACCCCCAACACAACTGACCTATACGGTTAAGCTCCACTTTTGCCTCGCTGCCAGTGCTCAAGTTTAGCACATTAGTTTCCTGCAGCTCCACGCCTGTTGCTCACATTGGGAGCAGAGATGTTGCAGTATCTGGAAGATGTTCAGGATAACTGAGGATAGAAGAAGATACTTCAGTATGGGGCCAGCTAAGAGTCCTAGAGTCGTCACACAATTAAATGAGACTTGTACCTTAAGCACCTGAAAGTCTCATCAAACGGAACCTGCTCACAAAGGATTTGCAGTTTATGATGAAGTCTCTGAATGTAGCCCTTAGACTTTTGGGGATCAGCCTGATAGCCCACTCTAAGGATGTCTCAACGACATGTCACATACCAGCTTTACTCACTGCATTACAGTAACATTCAACAGGATTTAAATTAGCTTCAGCACTCTAATCGTGTTGCTTCTATAACAGCAGCAAGATAACTCCCAGGCGTTGGTTATGTAGCCTCTGAGGGAAAGAGATTTCAGATGTGTTCAGCAGAAATGCACCGTGTGAGCCATGGTTATAATTTCATTAACAGGATGCTACTCGGCTCCTACTGGGAGTTGGAGGAGATTAGCATTATAATGGGGATCAGGCGCCTTTCCTTGTGTTCACACCAATCTCCTCCTTGTGTTCACACCGCTCTCCACCCTGCAGGAGGATGAGCTGTCAGAAGAAGCGGTCCTCAGACCTCTAGCCCGGTATTTGATGCAAGCTTGAGGCTTCCCAGAACATGCTGAGCTCTGCACAACCCCTGCCTGGGGAGGCAGTGCTGCGGTTGGCTGGGGGTTGGGACATTTGCTGTGTTACCCTCCAGGGTAACATCCCGTGCTCCATGAAGGGTTGTTCCCATCCTCGTGAACCTCCAGCAGCGAGGCCAGACTTAGAGTGATGGACAGGGCGGCTGGGGACTGGTGTTGGTGGGACATAGTGGGATGCTGTGTGGGAGGTGAGGAGCCTGAGTACCAGCATGATGTGCCTGCCATCCCTCACTTTCCTGGAACTGCCTGTCCCAGGGCAGGAGTTTGCGCCACAAAGCCCAAGGGACATCCCTTGCAGAACAAACCTTTACCAGGCACTCAGGCACATCCAGCTAGATTTGAGCAGCTTACAGAGCCAAGAAGCGTAGACTGACTGCCCAGGTACCTCCAGCATCCTGGAAACCTTCAGGTCACCTCCAGCCTCCTCCTTCCTAAGCGTGGCAACTGCAGTGTCCAGCTGTGGGGATGAACAGGTGGGTATCCATGCACTGAAAGGTCTGGATGCTTGCCAAGGGACACTTACTCCCTGCCTGCTCTGCAGACAGGAAAATGCAGCCCCAGCGTGCCTGAGCTGTACAAGGCTGACATTTCCAAAAGCCCTGAACACCTCTTGCTCAGATTATTGTGCCATCCCTGGCTGTGAACACTGTGCCGAGCACTCGGCATGCATCCCGTGGGAAACCCAAAGAGCAGCTGGATGCGCTGGCATCGCTGACTATGCACATAGGAAAGACAAGCATAGTCCATGCTCAGCAGGCAGGACAACTGGGACAGCCCAGCCAGGGCGGCCCCTTCCCACAGCCACTGGACTGGCAGCTTCCCACAGTCCAGGTCCCAGCCCTGCCGCCAGCCTGGTGGTACTGCAGACAGCGGTGGGAAGAACAGGCATAGATGTCTCCTCAAACAGAACTGCCCTGAAACCGGCACACGCCCAGCAGGGATTTCCGCAGGTGCATTTAACCTTTGTAACACAGCAGTAAGAGGCACCCACCACACACCTGCAGGCAGAATGGAGGCAGGAGCTTTCCAGGAGCTTTCAAGCAGTTCCTGAGCATTTTTAGAGATCACAACAGTCCAGTCCCAGTACAGGCCATGCACGTTTACACACACACAACCCCCATGGGAGCAGCAAGACCCCGGGAGGGGACAGGGACACGCGAGAATGGCAGCAGGCCCAGGGCACAAAGCTCTCTGTACCGCTTTTCCTATTGCTTTTTTAAGTAGTCCAAGTTTAAACAAGGTTTCTCTGGGATTTCTCCTGGAGCTCCACTGTTTCTCCATCGCTATGGCACGGTCTCAAGTCCTTTCATGTGCGGGAGGCCCCGAGGCAGTTGGTTTTGCTGAGCAGATTTCTCACCTTATCGCTTACTCCCGTGGTTCATTTTCCTCAGCTCCTTTTAGGCATTCCAGCTCAAAACACAAGATTTAATTCAACCTGTCAGTGTCAGGATCAGACCCAGCAGGTTCACCCCAGCTTGGGACTCTCACTGGGAGCCATTACGCCAGGAAAGAGCTGGCACAGCCCTGCACCAACTGGAACACCAGGACTGAGATGTCCCTGGAGGCATTTCCTATCTTTCAGCAGTGCTGGGCGTGATGTGGTGCTTGAATTGGTTTTTGCATTTGAGATATTCAACTTTTTTCCCAGCTGCCTCTCCCACTGGCTGCTCCGCACCTGATGGTTGGGATCTGATCACAGCTGATGCCCCAGCTGCTGACCTCTCCAGCCTCCCCCTGCTTGGGAGGTGCTTCTTTCCTCTCCCAAATGAAATCATTTGGAAAGCCAAACTTTAAAAGGAAAGTGACAAAGCTCAATTTAACTCTCTTATTTCTTTTGAAAAAACCCAACATTTTGAAATATAAATGTGCTCAGCATCTCAGCGTTTGTTTGCTCTTGCCCTACCTGTGCAGCTGGGGCTGGAAGTTCAGGGACTGTGATGGAGCTCAGCTGCTCTGGGGCAGAGGGAAAACACCCTGAGAATTCCCAGTAAACTGCTGAGAGCACATTATGTGCCTGATGCTCTCTCCCTTCTCTACCTAGACCGGTTGGACCCTGCACAACAGGAGAGGGGAGGCATGAAGCAGGTGTGGCTTGGAAATGTGGGAGAGCGTGTCTCAGGGAAATGGAACAGGTAAAGCTGAACATGTGTGTTGTGTAATTTCTACAGGTGTGCGAATTGTGAGGGTCAGGGTGAAAGTGAGATGGGAAAGGGGAAAAGTGATCTGGAAGTGCAGTTAAGTAAGGGACCAGAAAGTGAAGTAGCTCTAAGTAACTCTGCTTTTTCAGGGTGGAATTTTTCTTTTCTGGATGTATGGAGTTGTCCTTTAAAGAAAACTTTTAAGAAAATGACTAAAGCTTTAAAAAGCCTTTTTTTCCAAAGGAGGTTTTTCTCAAGCATCTAACACTCTCAGATCAGAGAAAACCTTTTAACTAGGTTCTTAGCACTTCAGGTACTTTTTTCTGTTAATTCTGCACAGCGTTTCACCGTTGTGTTTCCCATTGTTTTGTCACTTGGCTCTTTCTGGGGCTGGTCACTGGCTGCTATGGTGGTGACACACCTGACCGTTGCTCCTTCCCTGGAGCATTCCAGAGCAGTGGAGCCTCTTCCCTCTCCTGGGGATTTGTGGTGCTTGAAGCAAGATGTATCTTTTTTGGGAACCGGGCAGACCCGTGCCTGGGCTGGAGTGACAGGGCCACAGCTCTGCTCAAGCAAAGGGACACCTGGGTGCTGACAAGTTGCAGAAATCTCATCATTTCACCACCATCTCCTCATTCGGTTCTGGTAAACTAGAAAAATCCTACCAGGGCAGCTTTTCTCGTGCCATCAGGTGCCATGGGGTGTTCCTAGGTGTGTGACACAGGGTGTCCCTGAGTGTGTAACATGCTGCCTCCCCGACAGCACTCTGGAGCAGCCAGTGCTGTGTCCCATTACTAGTCTGGGTAATTGCCATTTCATTGGCTTCCTTAGGATGTCAAATCTCTCTCAGGCAGCTGGGAGATGCCGAGAGGGAAAGCCTGGTGCTGGCTGCATGCTGAGGGCTCCGGGAGAGCCCTGCTGGGAGCTGTGGAACAGCAGGAAAGCTCTCCAGGCTATTCCCTGTGCAGAGCTGAACAAGGGCTGAGTGAGGCTTCTGCTGTGTTTCTGTGCAATTTATATACATAAATGTTGTATAAAGCAGTGGGACTGCTTCCCTTCTTTTGGTTATTGGTGCCAATAAAAGGAGAGTTCTCTCTGCTACCTTTGAAAGAATTCCCAGCTCTTACACGATGACAAAATTTTTCTGTCCCCTTGATTGTGCCTGCAAAGGTCCTGAGGGCTGTGAGGAAAAGGAAAAATCTTATGGGTGGGGTGCAGAGAAAAAAGAAAAACACTCCACAAGAGCAGCAGTGAAGCAGCACTGCAGTTATGGTGCAGAGCAGGACCTTGGCAGGGCCAGGCTGCCCTAGGATGAAGGATGTTCCTGTGCCCCTGGCTGGGTGGCTCTGGCCATGGAGATGTGGAGGCTGGTGGGGTACGTTGGCCTGACATATCCTGAAGTGGCTTTCTGGGTGAGTGATGGAAGGTGCTGTAAATCTGTGGTGTTGTTAATCTGCAAGCAAGGAGCTGCTGTTTGACTCCTGACCCTCATAAAGTGCACACAGCTGCCTTGGGGCCTTACTTGCGCAGTTTTATCGCAGCGAGGCTCACAACAGGCGCTGCAACGAGCTAGTTCAGAGGGTCTCTCCTCTTTATGGCTTCCGCAAATGTTGGAGCTGCATTTCCCTCTCCATCTGGTCACTGGCTGGGGAGAGGCTCTGGTCTTCCTTTGGCCCCATCTCCCCACCAAGAACAGTCCCTACCTTGGGCATGTCCACAGCCACGAGCCAAAGCCTTTGTGTGCTCAACCTCCCTGCTGCTCCTCCTGCTTCTCTGGCAGCATCTGCCCCTTGCTGCCACTTGCTCCTCTGGGACGCTGTCACCTCCAAATCCTGCCTCCATCCATTCGTCCCACTCACATGGATTTCTTTGAGTTCAAGTATGGGAATAACCTGGATTTGAGAGAGTTCTGGGGGCAGATTTGAGCACCCGACATAACCTGGCACAACCAAAATGCACTTTTCACCTGGGCGAAGCTTGGAGAGAATGGGTGCGTGAACCGTGTCAAATGTGGGGTAACCTGCCTGACTCCAAAATGATTTATTAATGCTGCAAATGTGCTTGGCTTGTCTTCTTATATAGATTTCCTCCTTGTGGCAGAAATCTGGGGCTCTCAAGCCCCAGGGCTGCTCTCACCACCTTGTGCTTGGGTCAACACGTGTCTTCCCACCTGGCATTGACTGGCAAGAGCAGCCCATCTCCAGCAGGGTGGGAGGCACCCATGGGGTCATGGTTTTTTACTTGTGCTGCCCAAGGAGCCCGCTCAGCTGTGTCTGTTGTGTGCATCTCTTCCCTCGGTGCAGTGTTTGAGAAGAGAAAATTTCTTGTGCTCAGTGGGGTTTTGGCACCAAATAACCACACTGCCCCTGAGCAGATAGGAAGTGTCCCTGTCCCCAAGCCACAGGAGCTGTGGGGTGGTTTTGGGGGCATCACCTGATGAACACCAGCTCTGTGGCATTTGGGAAGGCACAGAACCTCTGCCAAAAGTGCCTGGCTGTAACCCAGCCCCACTCCCATTGCTGGGACAGGCTGTCCCTTCCCTTTCCTCAGTGTTCATCCTGTCTTCTGGTCATGTGCTGGCTAAAGGCACGATATTGATGTTTTGGGGTGTGATAATACCTCTGCTCCTAGTAAGTTGGTGTAGGTTTTTCCAAATGTTTCGCTTGCTGTCCAGCTGGAACAGGCTGATGAGACTCAGCCAGGTCCCTGGGAGCTCAGGCAGGCAAAAAAACAACCCCTCCAAATCAGCTGGTCTGGTATGTCCAAACCGCATGTTTGCTAGGGAGCAATTTAAGATGGAAAAGGGGAAAATTACAGTCAAAGGCTAAAATTTGGGCAAACTGTGTGGGTTTTGGTGCTGGAGAGCTAAATTTACCCACCCAGCGCTGCCTAAGGAGACCAAAGCTTGTGCTGGTGTCAACTTCCAGTATGGGGCTAATCAGTGGTGTGTGGTAACTGTGCTGTTGCACTGCAACAACAACACTTCAAGTTATGTGTTCCTCTAAAGCATCTTTAGGGCTCCGGTGAGCCTCCTGCTTCTTGTTTTCCTACACAAGGGAAATATTCTTGCTTTTTAGTTGGCTACAGTCAGTCACTTCAGTTTATGGCCCATTTGGGAAGGTGAATGCCTTCTTCTAGCTCCCCCCTTTAACCTCTCCTCAGTCTCTCAGATGAAGGCACATTCAGCAGCTCTTCCCACCGCCCACCGGCAATTATGGATGAAATTATGGATATAACAATATAACAACAATATAGGTTGTTCCTACAACCTTTTGAAATAAATGGGTCTATTGTAACTGTTACATCTTCATGGCTATCCTTTCAGAATCAGAATGAAGGAAAAGTGTTTTGTTTTGGTAAGATAATTTAAATGGAGGGGAAGTATAATTTATTATTTTAATTTCTCCAATTGTTGTGGCTGGTGGGTCGTTTGCTGTTATTTTTGCTAGTTTCTACAAATAAAACACTATCTGTCTTACTCCCTGTAGATGCTGTGCCTTTCTCCCTCCAAGGGACCACTTGCAACTAGGCACCAAAGGGGTCTTTTTTACCTGTAAAGTCTCTGCAGATTCCCCTCTGATCCTTGGCTCTTCAAGCAAATATCAGAGTAAAACAGGCAGGACATGACTAAATTTGCGACTATTTTTGTATGTTCTGAAGTATCTGTCTTTAGGCATGTCTCTGGATCAGGAGGTGCGATGGTGTGCTGAATTTCAAATCAGCCCTCCACAGGTCTCCGATTTTGTGAATAGTTTGGACTGGGTTTTTTTGGAGCCTAAGGAAATAGTGTAATTTTTTTTTCCATACGAAAAGCTTGTGAGAGGGATATAATAGTATCTGTGTGCAGAGCAAAAGATGTGAAAGATAGATGTCAGGAGATCTTATTTAGTCAAGAACTGGTACCTAAGATGTTCCTGATCCCACAAGAAATATATAAAGAGTCGCCCGAGTCCTGTGGGCCAGCAAACCTCCTGGGAAGGGGCCCCTGGGCTGGTTGCCATGGTGTTGTCCATGGCAGGCTTCTTTTGGCAGCTTTTCCTGGTTTTTTTTTAACCCCTTTGACTTTTCTCCAGTCTCTCTTGCCACCCATCTCTACCTGGCCCTTACCTCTGCCCTTGGTGCAAGAGTGACCAGAGGGCTCCTGGCTGCAACCTCTAATGCCATGCAGGGTCACGGCAGAGCTGGCTTGTCCCAAATGTCCTGCCTTGCCCCAATACCCTGAGCAGATCCCCCCAGGGCAGGGCTGGGCACGTCCTGATGCCTGCTGCCCTTGGAGCATCGTTCCAGGAGGGATGACACAGAGCCCTGTCACTGCCATTGTCTGAGTGACTACAAAGTGCCACTCGTGGAAGGAGCCACAGATGCAGGTGAACTCCTGTGCTGAGCCAGCATTCCCACATAAACTGAATTACAAGTAGGAATAAGCCTAATTGTACCAGACAGCAATTAGTATGGTTTACTGTCAGGAGACAGTCCGCTTGTCCTGGCCAGGGGAAGTTGCTCCTGTCCCCTGGGAGAGGACTTGTGTTCACTGAGAGCTCCCAAGGGATGGCTCTGGCAGGGTATGGGGTTGTATTTGGGACAATGTGCATGCTGCGGGGCAGAAGGTGGGTGTTGAGGTGCTGGGAAGCAGCACACCCCTCCCTGAGCTCCCACACTCCTGTCCATGCACGCTCTGGCTGCTCTCACACCCAGGCCAGCTGAGCAGAGCACGATCATCCACTGGGGTGGTCAGTTCTAGCATGTTTCCTGAAAGCCCGTGGATCTGGGACCCCAGACCTTTGCTGTAGCAGCCTCCTTCCTTCCCACAGACACAGGACCACGTTAACCAAACATCTCGAGCTCTGTACTGTATCTTCCTCAGGGAGCCCCTTAGAGACATGATGCTGCTGTCAGACTGGGGTGACTGGGCACTGCTGGTTGTGCCCAATCTCACATGACATCTCCAGGCCTAAGTGCCCCCTGCTCACCCACCTTCTCCATCCTGCTCCTAAATCATGTAGCTGCCCATTTCCGGGAAAAAATAGGGCAAATAATGAGCAGAGCAGGGCAGTTTTGAGCCTCCTGCCCACTGGCAGCTCTCTTCTGGCTGTTCAGATGCGATGAGTTCAGGTCTGGATTACTCAGCACTGAGGCTTTAGAAACCCCAAACTCAATTGACTGAGGATTTGCAGGAGCTAGACCCCTAGTCTCCTTGTTTAAGCTTTAATAACATAGGGAATTAGTGGTAAATTATTGTATTACTTAAAAATAATAAAACATTTCTCTGGTGAAGCTTTAACTTTAAAAAAGGCATTTGATTGTGCTTTGAGTAAGAGAGAGGCTGTATATAAACCATCCCTTTGGACACCTCGTGTCCACCACCGTAATGAAAGTTTGGTCTACGTAACAGCTTTTAATGTATACGATGCACTTTAGTCTGCGGTGTAGACACAGAGCTGAGCTGTGCTGTGAGTGACAGAAGCTGTGGTAATCTGTGATTCTTAGGACACAAGGGGCAAATAAGAGCTTTTCTGTAAAGCAGGGAAACTTTTCAGGAAGACCTTTAATAGAGCAGTGTGATTTTGTGCTGTATGTAACTGGCCATCATTGCAAACAGGGATATTTACTGGTAGCTTCAAGCCAGAAGGCTCATGAGCAATTTATTTCCAAAGCACTGTGCTACTGCATATGTTTGTTCTTGGGAAAACCATTCAGAGGTTTATTTTTTTCTCTTGTTGTGCTGCCATTCCACCTGCTTCAGCTTCTAATACAACACGACACCGGTAGCTGCTTAAGATCCATGGAGTAGAGAAGAGTCATTAAAGTTGCATCCTGAGAAATAATTAAGTTCCCAAAGTTGCTCCACAAATTATGCTGTTTATTTCACATGACTTTGACATACAGAAGCATGATCCTTCCAGTCCAAGCAGAGCTTTCGTTCCTCACATTCATTAGTCCGGGGGAGAGCAAAGCAGGAGAACGATGTTCGTCCCAGGACTTGGTCTCGAGTTTCCAGTAGTCAATCCTTCCTCTTCCAACAGAATCCACTTAACTTGCAAGCTTAGTGGAAACTGCCATGGGTGAGAATAGCTGCAAAGGCAAAATGAGTTTTGCCACTAAGAACAGTTTTCATAGTAAGGATTTGCCTTATTTAACTGATGTTCTTCCTTCAGGCTTCAAGCAGGGATGACTGATCAAGAGTGTGAAACTTTCCTTTGGTTGTAGCTTTGCTGAGAAGTTCTAGAAAAAGCTGTGGAGCAAGAAGCCTTGCAGGTAATGATTTGTCTGGATTTGATGCACTGAAATACCTTTGCTTGAGAAATGCAGGGTTTTCCCATTAGGGCATTAGCAGGGAGCTGAGCAGCACTGGCAGCTGTCCTTAGGCTGTGCTTAGGTCTGTTAAGGGCCACATTAGCTTTGTGAGCACTGTATTTCTGATACATGAATTGTTTATAGCAAGTAAAAGCCCTGAATTTGCAACACAAGCTCCAAAATATCCGTGGGTTTTGCTGATGTTTTAAAACAGGTTCCAACTGGGCTTTGTAAGCAACTGGTGTGGGAAAAACACCTGGACATGTCATTTGGTAAGCGTTTGGCTCTGAATCCAGACATGTGGCTCAAACCTATCAGTTTGCTTACTGAAGAAAAAGTTGAATTTGTAAACTCAGGCTCCAAAATCCCATTATAGGGGGGAAGCGGCTTGGACTGTATCTGTATGAGTGCAGCAATGGCTTTAGGCTAATGGCTGATTTTCCTCACCTTTTGAACTTCTTCATGAAGATCTTAAAGGCAAGAAGATCCAGGTCAGATGAGGAACAGAAGAAATAAAAGGTAAAACAAGATTAGGAAGACCATCGGAGAACTGTTCTCCGTCCTCCTGCACCAAATTTGCCCGAGCTGGTCCTGAGAGCCTCTTGGTCTACCTCTTGTGGTAGGGATCCCACAGCCCTCAGGCAATTCATTTAAATACTTCACTATTTTTACAGCTTTCCGTAACATTTGTCTCACATCCTTTGTTTTAATCTCCTTTCTCCTTCCCGTCGTCATGAATGGTTTCTGCCCCTTTTCTGGTAACGTATTCCCTAAGAAAGCTGGGTATCGTCAGTCTGAAATTCTTTCCTGTAAAATGTCTGAATGCTTTTTGTTGCTCTCTCTTAACACCAAGTAATCCTTGCCTCCTTGCCTCAGAGAGATTCATAGAACTGGAAGGTGAAGGACACCAGAATTTATCCAGAGTTCAAACCTAGGGCTGTCAGCACCCTAAAGTGTTGTTGCCCTCCAAAAAAACTGAACTCAGCGCGGAGCAGGGTACGGTCAAAAACCATTAAAGAGGGACTTCACAGAACTGGCAGCATGTATACAAGAAGGGCCGGGCAGAGGAAGATTTTGGAGGTAAAGCAGGAAGAGCAGAGCAAGGAGCCAAGGCCAGGAGTGCGCTGTTTGCAGGATGGTCCCACAGCACAGAGTGCAGGTGAGGTTTGTTAACGCGTCCCCCAGGGCTCCATGACGGAAATTGCATTGCAGGAGAAGCTTTCCTGACCTTGCTAGCAAAATCCCCCAGCTGTCTGAGCCAGGTCTCCAGACAGGTTGTCAATCAACATGTCACAAGCTGAAAGAAGATATATGGCCAGATTTAATTGACGGGACGTTCTGACATTGCTGAAGTGGGTATCTGCCTCTGTAGGGTACAGAGTATGTGTGCATATAACAGATTGCTGGCTTTTGATGTAAGCCACATAATTTGGTGTCTTCCTGGCTGACAGAAAACACAAACACATATTAAAGCATTATAAAAACAGGTCAGAGGACTTGTGGTTTTCCCTGGCCAAAGAACAGTTTGTAGTGGTGAAGTAGTGTTAAAATTACTACTGTTTTCCACTGGAAAAGGCAATCTAATGATACCTTATAGCTTTAAAAATTTTTGTTTGTTTTTTTCTTGGACTTCTTTCTCAGTAAAGTGACTGTGTTCTACTTCTCGTTAATTAAGCTCTGAATTTCTCGTCATTGCTTAAACAAGACATCAACATCCTTTCATGGACTGTTATTGAAAAGCAATGGGAACAAGGACAGGAATGCTGCTAGCGAAGAGAAAATTACACTTGGGTTTGCATTAACACGGCAGTTCTGACCCATCCTTCTGCCTGGCTCATTATTACAAGATCTTGATGGAGGCTTTTCTGTACCAGGGACACTGCAGCAAAGCCAAGCCTGCAGAACATGAGCTTCTTTTGTATTGTTTTATAATTCATGGGTGTTAATGCCTTAAGCACCGTTCTGTGAGAAGAACATGATGCAGCAGGGAGGCAGAAGTGGCCGGTGTTGTTCCAGATGGTCTCTCTGTGCTGGTGTCTGCTCAGTGGCAGCATGGCCTTGAGCTGAGTCTATGGGTATTGGAGCCGCCACCAACATTCCTGTAGTGCCAAGGGATTCCAGCAGTAGACTGAGATGACCTCATGTTGGGTGCCTCACAAACCTGGAATAAAGAGAAGAAGATGGAAAATGAGACATGTCTGCAAGCAAGGGAGATAAAGGAAATTACAGAAAAATATAGTTCAAATTCCTGGAGTACAGTTGCACTGGAAAAAATATACTGGGATTGGGTGGTGGTGTCCTGGTCTTACAGTGTATTTATAAGAGGCAAAGGGAGGACAGCATGGCTGCCTCAGGCTTGCTTAGAAGGAAATATTCCCGGGCAGAAGGGGCAGCATGGAAGAATGTGAGCACGAGTGTTTGAGCAAAAGAAGGAAGAGGTGTATTTCACGGCCAGGTGGACAAAGGAGCTGATTTCTTGGTGCTAAATGAGCAATAAAAGACAAAGCAGGGTTGTCTGTGAAAATCTTTGAAATAAAGAGGAGCAGTTTATTTTCTCTGATATAAAGAATTCCACGGAGAGCTGCTTGAGAGTAGTGTTGAGAGATCAGAGTGTTAGACTTGGAAAAAGACCTCTGAAACAGGATTTGCTATGCGTACCTGCAGGAATGTGGCTGGCAGGGGGATAAAAGGGTTTTCCGGCAGAGGAGAAGCAGGCTGGGAAGAGCTGCAGCTTCAGGGTAAGACAGGAAGGCTGCATTTTGCAGGTGTTACGTGAGAGAAATCTGCAAGATTTTGGCATTAGAGTGAGTTAGAGTGGACTAAGCTGCGCTGATAGTGGGCTCCAGTGGAATAATGCTTAGTGCTGTCTCAGCCTGTGGATCTGGAGCTGCTGGCAGATGGACATCCATGAGATGCTGGAGGTTCTTTGTGCCAGTGTGTGATTATGCAGAGAACAAAAGTCCTGTGGCCAAGAGCACTGTGAGCATCTCTGCAGCATCTCTCCACTCCAGAGCCCTGGCCTGCAGGAAAATACTGGTTTCCGTGCCCCTTCCAACTTTGGTTTCCTTCCTTTAGTATAAGCTATGAAAATATGTCAGCAGGTTGATTTTTCAGCCAGAGAACACGGAAGCAAAAAAGGTGTATGCTCCTAAGCCATCTGTAAATGCTCTGATCCACTTTGGTTTTACTCAGGGAAAAGAAAAATTTCTAAACTTCCCATGACTAGTACTTAACATATGTGCAACTAGGTGTCCACCACTGGTCTTGGAAAAATAATTGCTTGCTTTTCCAATTTTATTGACCTATCAGTCTTAAAAGTAGGAACGCAAATAAAGAGTTTCTGGATGATATTAATTACAAGCAAGCAAATTATACTCCAGCAACTGTTTTATCTCATGGCTACCAAAGCTTCTAGAGAACAGCAGGATAATATCACAAACATCCTCATTCTCAGACTTTGCAAGGTCTGAGATTCACCACTTGGACTTGTGAGGAAGTCCTTGCTGCCCCTTGGGAATTCCGTGCGTGCTGTTAAGAGCGGCTGCTCACGGAGAGGGACCGTGGCAGAAACCTGGGCCCCACTCTGCACAGCAATTTCTGTCTCCCTGGTTGATAGGGCAGAAAATTTTCATTTCTCAACTTGCCAAAATACGAGCATCTGCAGTGATACAACAGGGCAGAAAAAGTCGTATAGTATCTACTGATAAGAACTGCTGCATATTTAATGCAAAGGATATTTTCGGTATAGCTGTGCAATTGGGAAATTAAATCGTCTGGATGTTGTCATACATGCTAATTATGCTAAAGACACCGAGGAAAAATCTTCATCTTCCACATAGCATGTATAGCTAGAAGATAATGACATTTTAAATTCAAACTTGTCATCTTGGTGCACAAAGGTGAAAATATTTTAAGTACGTGCATTTGGCTGGAATGTATGTGGAAGGAAAACAAATTGTGTACTTGTTTACAGGTTTTTCCAAACACTGACAATAATGGGCAGATCAGGGAAATGTGAACTTGCAAATCAGCTTTACTGGCATTTCTTGTTTAGCATGAAAGTTTTGTGCTAAAATGGACTGTAGGTATCACCACAAATAGCTCTCTGCTCTGGGTATCTATTTGCTTGTTCTTACTTAGAGCTGCTTGCAGTTATCTCTATTTTGTTGCTGTGCAAAGGAAATCTTTTGGCTAAAATGCGTTGAAATGTTGTTTTAACTGAGTCATTCATTTGCAATAAATGAAGCATAAAGAATGCATTTTGGAATCTACGCTTAACAGAATTAAAATCATCACGCCGTTCCTTCCTTAAATAAATTCTATTCGGCAACTTGCCTAGGTAATGAATGGCATGAAAACTCCATCTACCCTCATATAGTTCTTATGACACGAGCACAGAGTTAAACCTGCACCATTGGAGTGGGTTATTTTCTTTACTGAAAAGAAAAGAGAGGAAAAATATTCACAGTTCAGTTTGTTATAACCGGGTTCTTTTTATTGCCCAGCTCTGCTCTCTGTAGCTGTAAGGAGTCGATGGCATCCACACAATCTGCCTCATTACTTTGGGCACAGCTTCCACCTTCCCAGGGAGAGCTGCTCTTCTATTACATTCATTAGGTTAGAGGGAAGTTAGTGTGATTACTCATATGCTTAAATTTGAGTATATATACTATATATATTCAAATATAAGATTTAGAGCCTCTCTGATATTTCTTTGGGCCTTGATGGTCAAGCAGTGTTTTATTAAAGGAGGAAGACTCATGCAATAAAATTAAATTATTAAAGATTCTCTCCCAGCTCTTGGTACCTGGCACGGCCGTGGACTCTTTTGGTCTTGTAATTTATGGCAGAAATCTGCCATCTTGTCTCTTGTAAGTGCTTGCTAAAAATGTTTATAAGTATGTTGGGAATTACTTTCAACAGAGTATGGACAAAGCAACTACTCATCCAGTGTAAGTAACCATTCACATTGCGGGTTCTTGTGGTGCAAGACAGATTGAAGTGCTGACGCAGAACAAGTGCTAATAACTAATACCTGAGCAGATGGGGAAACAGGGCATTGAGATCTGCAGAGGTCAGAGGTTGAGAAATTCAGTGACATTTGGCCCCCTAAAAACTCTGAGGCTTTTGTGGGGTGAGAAACAACTGTGGAAGTAATACTCTCTTGCAATATGCAAGTTTAGTACATGCTACATTTGGTGAAAATGTGTATGATCTTGCATTTAATGCCACAGGAAAGACTTTTAAAAGATTAAAGCACATTTGACATGGACCAACATCTTCCGTTTGGCCTGCTGTCACTCTGCTTAAAACACCTGCTCTGACAGAAACTGTGAAGATTTTTGTCCCTGATGTGCTGCTGGGAGAGGATGACTTAGGAGGGTAAGATAAAATGGTAGCGTGTGCCCTAAAATCTTGATCCCCTGAAGTTAAGAGCAAAACTCTTCCAGCTGGAGTGGCTCAAGCCTTTATCTTTGGTCCATCAGCTCAATGGCTGCCCATGATGAACGTTTATTCTTCATCGCCCACTTTTGAAAAATGGAATGAAAGGTCAGTGTGGATCGTGCAGCATCTTTCAGAAGTGCAAGGAAAGCAGCTGAGGCAACCTTGCTGCTACAGCCCGATGCGGCCAGCATGGGAGAGGAGGCACTGCGGATGCGGGTTAGGACCGAGCCCTGGAGCTCCAGGCTGCCCAGCGCAAGAACCAGTCTGTCAGACAAACTGTGCCCTGGGGGCTGAGCGTGCTGAGTTTGTGCCGAGCAGTTCTCAGAGGACCCAAAATCCCTAGAAAGCGTTTTAAGGTGCCGCTGAAGCCTTTGTCAGTGATAACCTCAAGCTCGTGACTTGTCAGGGAAATAGCGCCACCGCAGAAGCTGCTCATCCTGAGGGGAGGGCTGCAGATTTGTCCCGAACTCGGGGATTCTGACACATTGTTATGCACTCCTCCCAGCCCTGCCCGGCTATGCTCCCTCTGCCTCCCTCCCGAGGATGGCTCTGATCTGCCCACAGTCATGTCAACGGTCAACAGAAATGATTCCTAATGAGAAGAGATTCCAGAGCTGCTTAGCAGGAAATTACTACGTGTGATGTTGCTAAGCAATCTCAGGGTGGCTTGACTGCCTGGAATAACGCTTCTCTGTTGGAAAACCCGGAAAAAGTTGAGGGGCGGTCGGTGGCTGCTGCTTTCTGCTCAGAGCAGAGGAGTCGGGAATAGAGCAAACAGCAGTCCTTGTCCCGTCGGGGTTAGTGTGACGGTTATTGAAAGTGAGAACGAGCTCTCCCTCGAGAGCAGCGGCAGCTGCCGGATGGAGGGGAGGAGGCGGGAGCAGCAGGCGATGCACAGGTTTGGAGTGAGTCCTGCAGACTGGAGGGAAATGTACGGAGACGGAGAACCGCTCCCCAGTGACACGGGCTTTGTGGCAAAGTGGCCGTGAACGTCTTTCCATGGTGAATTTAAATGGTTGTCGGAAATGATACCAAGTTTATGTAACTTTAGTCAGGGGTTTTGTTCGCCTTTGCCGAGGGGGAAAGGAATTGAAGTTTCTTTTCAAAGGACCGTTTCGCCGCTCTCGAGGCCTGGCGAGCTTAACATCTCAACAAGACTGGGAATAGCACAGAAGACGCGCAAAAGATAGCGACCGTTGACGAACGTCGACTCCAAACATCACCGCTGGCATGGTCGGAGACGCCTGCTCTGGGAAAAGAGAGATAAGAGAACGAAGAATGAGAACCAAATTAACATCGAAGGCAAAGGGATCAGTAAGCAGTAGGAAACCAAACACTAAGAACTGTGCAACTTGGGACCAATGAACATTGAGCCAATTAATTTCTCTGGGTTTTGACTGTATAAGTATGTGAAAAATCTAGTAAAGATCATGTGTGATGGAAGGATTTTCTCTGTACAACCCGGGCGATGTGTGGATGAAATGATTTCTGTTGCACATCCTGGCTAGAACAACATCCTGACCAGAGTAAAGTAATGCCTCAATTCTCTAACACTACTAAAAATGTTGTTGGAGAGTTTTTGTTTTTCCCACAGTTTCGGTGACATCGTGAGTGGGAGCTGTCAGCCCTGCCGTTCGGAAACCCTCTCTCTGCACCGAGTGGAACCAGAGGCTGGTCTTTGCTGGTCTCTTTAAGAAGCTGAACTGGGTTTTAGTACGGAGCAAAGCTCTCGAGATAACAGCTCTTAAGCTACAACAGGTGGCAGTCGGCAAGGCTCTGAGCCCTGTACTCCAGGTGTTTTCCCTCTGTTTTCTCTGGTGCTGGAGTAGTAACTTCAGCCCAGCTCACAGGGACACAGAGTAGCGCAAACTCACCCACAGGAAGTGAGGTTTCCCTGCCGATTCTCTTTAACCAATTTCTTTCGGACAGAGCTTTCTTCTTCTCTTATCCACTGGTTTTCTCCTGTCCTGTCTGATATTAAATATCTCCAGAAGCAGCTACGGTTCACTGCTGGATTAATCTATTTGTGCAGAAGATGTCATATCAATGTCCATTACAATTTTGCCTGAGCAGCACCTAGAAGCAATTCTTCATCTCTGTCCATTCTTCATTATCTCCACTTTTTATTTTTCTTAAAACAGAAAGTGCAAATTTATTTTAAAAAACACAAACTTTAAAAATCATTTGCAAAGCTGTTGAGTGTATTAATATGCCAACAGGAACTGGGGAAGGCAAATGCTGAGTAGGAAGTACATGTTCATCCTGAACTGGCAGGAGCTAGAGCTGTCAGGGTGTCCCCTGCCATCTGGCCTGTCGGAGCGTGTGGCAGATTCACAGCTCTCGAGGGAGGACACGCTGCAGAGGCCATAGGATCCCATTATGATGTTTACGGGGACAAGCCAGACATTTGTCTCGCCGAGACGAGGTGGCAGTCGGGGATGCTCCAACCACGCGGTCTTTTCCGTAGCCCCTTAAAAACTCGGAGATGAAGCTAGTACTTACAGAAATGTTGATGTTTAGAAAAAAATCGTGTCGGAACCCCGAGGGATTTCAGCCAGACACAGATACCAAAACGGGAGGGGACTGAGCCCGCTCCTGCCCGCGCGGTGCAGGGGAGCGGGCCGAGACCAGTGCCGGTGCTCGGCGCTGAGCCGTGGCCAGACCACGCTTGCGAACCCCCCCACGCCTGCGGAGCCCTGACACCGCCTCCCTCATTAGCATCCCTCCCTCCTCCTCCTCCTCCTCCTCCGCCGGCCGGCCGCAGAGGGGTGCATGGCAGCGGCGCTGGAGCCGCGGCGGCACTCGGCAGCAGCAGCAGCTCCCAGAGCCCAGCCGCGCTCTGCTCCGCGTCAGCGCCCGCAGCAACTTTGCGGCTCCGCAGGCTGCGGAAGCGGGGCGATGTGACGGTGCACCCGGCGGCGGAGCCTCCCCGGCAACGCGGAGCGGAGTCCCCCCCGCCTCCCTCTCCAGCGGGGCGGAGCGGAGCCCCCCCTCCTCCATCCTCGGCGGAGC